>JANAVB010004800.1:3783283-3900783 GCA_029216955.1 Iris pallida
TGAGTGGGACACGAAGGTCATGGACGTAGGGTATCTTGTCTAGATCATGCATATGAAGTTGGTTTTGAGAAAAAAAACTAGTCTTGTGCTCCTAAATTAAAAGTCATGGCAATGTGCATATGATAATCACAAATAAAAGTAGGAATGGTTAATGGCCTAAATTTATCCAAAAGTTGTGCGATACAAAGATAGTACAAGAGAACGAGTTTGAGTGGGACATGATATATCAAATAAAGATAATCTTGTCTACAAAAACTCATGAAGGAGGTTTTCAGAGATTGACATCTCTGACTCTCCAGAAATTAAAGTCATGGAAGAACATTCGTCTATCTAGGATACTCTCTCTTGGATGTCTACCCAAGTCTTGACGCTGTCTACACAAGGCACTAACTCATCTATATGATATTTGGATGATACTTCTATACTAAGTTGTTCATGTCTCTCCTCCAACTAGACACTAAACTGTTGGTGCCTAAACTTCTATAACACTTAAAATACGCTGGCTATTGCTACTAGGGTACTCCTATTCTGACACCCGGTGCAACTCTTACCTTAACACTCATTAATCACTCTAAGGTTCTCATCTATATTTAATTATCAAAAAAAAATCATATACATTACTTTCTAACCTTGCTATAAACTATTAACACAATACTCAAGGACACAAACTAATTGCAAGTCACCAAGCCATCATACTACGAAGAACCTATAATGAAATGAGAATCTACAAGGACCTGGACTAAAGAACCGAAAGTATCCTTACTCCTAAGCTAATTGAGGATGGAACAGAATATATAAGAGAAGTGAAATGATAGAGATAACATATTAGGACCCTTCTCAAGATACAATCTGATAATCATACACGTCTGTACTAAATCATGATACTCGGAATCCTCGCCACGCCAGTAAGCAAGGCTGCGATAAATGATAGATTCCATAACTAGGTATGCACCTCTATAGTCATATCGTCTGGAATCCTCGCCACGCCGACTAGTATAGCTGCAAGAAATCTCAAATCTCATGACCAAGATATGTACATTCGAAGTCAAGTCTGTACGTTTCTGCTACGCCGGCTAATATAGCTGCGATAAACTCCAGGTTCCATAACCAAGTAGACGTTTACCTTCCCTATTATTCTCGTCAACATATGTTATCAGAAGATACCGTAATTCAGGCCATAAAATTCATCTCGATATGAAAATTAAAATCAACGATGATCCATCAAAATCACATTCAATAACAAGGAGCAATGATGAAGAAAAACAAGAGAAAATGATTTCAAGTTGACGTTTAAAACAAGATTCCCAAGGATCATCATAGGAATCTCTCAAAAGTCCTAAGCAAAGAGATCAATATGGCACATGATAAGATATCGTCAAGGAATGACAATTTATTTCGAATTGCCAGAAGAGTTTGTCATAGTAATCAAAAGATTGGAATTTTTCTAATATGTGATTGAGTAACTCCTATCATAACCTAAAACCTATATCCTAACAGCAGGCTCGTAATTAGCATTCTAAGTCGAGCACACATTACGAAATTGTACTAGTTATGACTCTGACCTGCATGGGCCACCATAAAAATGTGTCACGACCCGCACCCTGTTTAGGGGTACGAGCACGTGGGTACGTCCAGCCTACGCCGCAGTATCGGTGGTAGAACGCTGTAAAGGTCATCTAGAATATATAGAATCTAAGACACAATAATATAACCTGTCATCTCCGCACGGAGGAATATATCTACAACTCAATCACATAATTCTAAGGAAGATAAGCACGATGATAAAGATAAAGATGAGATAAATAGTGTAAAATAGTGTCGAGCCACAATCACAAGTTCAGAGACCAAGACATAAAACAATATCCCAAAATAAAAAATACAAGTCTCAAAGTATCAAACTGGAATGTAATCAAGACAAAATCTAGGTGAACTAGGTCACTACTGGCGGTGCGTCCTCTACGAACACCGGGTCCACAGGCTGGTCCTGGTCGTAGGCTCCATCTATGCCAAACCCGTAGTAGGTCGGGCATTCTGTATCTAAATCCTCTGAAAAACAACGGGGGTTATCCTATCAGGATATGAGCAAGTACAAACGCCAACAGCAGTTCCATGTGAATTGATAAATACTATAAGAGACAATCATAATAAAATACAAGATGGAATATCAAGACTGAAAGTAAAACGATAGAAGAGAACTGGATATCATGTCATGTGTGAGATATAAGATAAAACTGGAATATAAACAATGGAAACTAAACTGAGGTATGATGTAAACATAAAAATAAAGTGCCATGAGATATTAGAGCGTTATATGATCAGCTTGGGTCAAGATCAGGCTACTCCATTTGACCGGCTATGCACAGGTAGTATAATAGTATCGGGATCAGGCCGGCCAAAATGGAAAGCTATGTACAAGTAGTATAAGGTCAGGCTACACCCTGCATGTGGTGAGGGTGGAGCTATGCACAAGTAATAAACAAGTAGGGGTATGATCACATAACCTCTAATAACTCCTCCATCCCCGAGTAGTACAATGAATCCAGACATGACAGGTCATGACACGGGATTCGAAGAGCAGGGGGCCAGCCCACTCCCAAATTGGTGTCTATACAAGTACAGGAAACAATATCGAACAATGTACTCATATACCAGGTAAACCAGGAATGACATCTCATGACGAGATTTACGTATACTAGTCCGTGTATCCACATGTCGAGAATCAAGTATAACACTACAACTGAATCGGATATAGTAGATATCAAGACAATGAAAACTATCAGAGAATGTACTCGCCTGTCGTCCTAAGCTGAGAAAATCGAAACTACAACCCCCTCAAAAAGCCATGAACAGTCAACTCGTACAACTGTCTCCTAATGCTGAAACAGACATTACCAACGTTCTCAGAATGGTCAAATTAGCTAGAAATGCCTATCCATAAGTCCAATTCAGGACACAGGGGCAAAACGGTAATTTCAGATCAAAATGGTGTCCGCCGTTAGACCATTTTTGCACCGAAAAATGTGCCAGAATCTACGGTCTCTAAAGTCAGCAAACTATATGTCTACAGGTCCGGTTTGACAAGACGAACCCAACGGTATGCCCAATTTTGGATTCCGGTAGGCTATGCACAAAATCACCCGTTGAGTGGGATTGTAGGCCCGCCAAAATAGCGTCCCGATCAACGGTCTCAGATTCGGACCAAACTTGGCATACAGGACCAAAAATATATTTTGAGTCCAATGGCGCAATTTTCGTCGTGATTTGATTAGTGTGCACAAAGTAATTGACAGATATGCAAAAGGCCAATACGGTGAATTTTTGACGGATACGCATCAAATTCGTCGCGCACACGCGACCAATTTGAATTCCGTCAAAGCCCACACGACCACGAAGTCGATACGCACCTTTCGATGCTTTCAGTTCGTGACCACGTCGCTCGGATTGACGGGACGGACGGCGTATCGGGACAATTTTTATAAAAATCCACTTTTGAAAATCAGTTTTTTTCTCCAACTTCACAAATCAATAACTTTCTGTACAGTGCATCAAATTCAGTTCTACAAAAAAGGTTTTAAATCCCTATAGGTTGTCTACAAGTCTCTTCAGACCAATTTTGAAAACTCGCAACACGCTGGTCGCAATTCGGCCACAAAGTTGGGGTTTCGGGACAGTTTCTAAACCCAGAAAATCGAGTTTTTTCTCGATTTTAGAACTCGTTTTTCGTCGCACATGGTGCGAATCGGCACGAACTATTTGAAGAGAATTAAAGGGGTATATATTGGGATCATACCTGACCAAGTGGTTTACAAAACGACAGAGCGAGGAAGGAGAAATCTATTTCTGAAGTCGGCCCTTCGCTGACAGTTTCCGCGCGCGGGTGGGATGCTCGTTGCACGTTTCCCGGCGATGGAAGGCCACGGATTGGTCGACGGCGACGTCAGGGTGCACGTTGGGTTGGGGGTGACGGCTAGGGTTTGGAGTTTGTAAAAATTTTCCTCGCTCGCTATAAATATAAATATAAATATATATATAAATATATATATATATATATATAATACAAAACACAAAGGTTTTTGAATCCTAGGGCTGACTGTGCCAAGATAAAGAGTGGTTGGGATTTAATCTTGGTGAATCAACGGTTGTGGGGTTTTATGGAAAATCTAAATAGTGGGGTTTGCACTCATAATGGTTGTGGATGAGCATTATTGAGAGTGGGGTTTTATGGGAAATGAGCATTATTGAGAGTGGGGTTTTATGGGGAATCCAAAGAGTGGGGTTTGCACTCATAATGGTTGTGGATGAGCATTATTGAGAGTGGGGGCCTCGTAATTATTATTGTTCGTTTAAAATTGGGGGTCCAAGATTTTGAGGGGGAATACCTTAAATGAACCATGCCCTATGGGCACGGGTTATGACTAGTATATATATATTACAACTACGGGGGTTACTATCGGATTTTAAAAGGAAAGGGGGTGCGCCGCTCGGCTTTGCAAGCTGCTGGTGCTGCTTTCTATTGTGGGCGCGTGGGTGCGTGTTTGTTTTTGCTTATTAATCCCCTTTTTTTTATCCTTTTCTTTTCTTTCTTTCTTTCTTTATTCCATTAGCTAATATAAATATATATATATATATATATATATATATATATATATATATATATATATATATATATATACACACACATAAATACATACATATAAAAAAAAAAAAAATATATATATATATATACACACACATAAATACATACATACATGCATACATACATATATAATTTATTTACACATATACATATATATTTATTTATATAAAATAATCCATTAATATTTACCCATTAATACAAATAAATATTTATGTATATATCCCATAAATATATTTATGTATATATCCCATAAATAGAACAATGCCTAAATATATATAAATAAAAATCAGAATTTATTTATAAACAAAACAAACATTTTATTTTATATATATATATTAAATATATTAAACTTTTATAAATAAAAACTCTATCAATTAAATACCTATTTAAATAATAATAGAAAAAAAAACACTAACAATAATATTTAAATAATATTAAAAAATATATTATAATGACCATATTGGCCCTATTTAGGAAAGTGAGGGTGACAGGTCAGCTTCGTGATCATGAGAGGAATTATCCAACCCATGACTTGGAGTTAGCAGCGGTGGTTTTCGCACTCAAATTGTGGAGGCATTATTTGTATGGAGATCGGGTGGCAATTTTCACCGACAACAAGAGTCTTAAGTATGTGTTTACCCAGAAGGACCTTAACATGCGTCAGAGGAGATGGTTAGAGCTACTGGTGGATTATGACATCAACTTGCAGTATCATCCTGGAAATGCCAATGTTGTTGTAGATGCATTGAGCAGAAGAGCCGGAGTTTATTTTCTAATAGCACAGCCAGAGTTATTAGTAGATCTTCAGAAGATGGGTATTAAAGTTGTTCTTCCTTCCAATGTGGCATTGATGGCCAGTATGCAAGTTCAGTCCAGTATAGTTGAGAGGATTAAGTTAGCTCAGTCAACGGATTCTAAGCTTCAGCGGCTTAGGGCAGAATGTGTAGCAGGACGGAGAGCAGAGTTATGTATTCATAAGGATGGTATACTTCGAAATGGAAGACGTCTTTGTGTACTTAGTGGTGATATCAGATAAGAGATCATGGCAGAGGCTCACAGTTCATAATATTCGATTCATTCCGGCGGTACACAGATGTATCGTGATATCCGTCATCATTTTTGGTGGAATGGCATGAAGAGGGAGATAGTCCGGTTTGTCCCTCGTTGTTTAGTTTGCCAACAAGTTAAGGCTGAACATCAAGGACCTGCTGGACTTCTTAAACCTTTATCGATCCCAAAATAGAAATAGAAGCACATTACAATGGATTTTGTAACTGGGTTACCTAAATCCTCCGCTGGAAGAGATGCTATCTGGGTTATAGTTGACAGACTCAACAAGGTAGCTCATTTTATCTCTTTCAGAATTGATCAGTCGACGGATCAGCTTACAGAGATGTACCTCAGGCAGATAATCAGATTGCACAGAGTACCAGTCAATATTGTATACAACAAAGATTCAAGATTTACATCGCACTTTTGGCAGAGTCTTCAAGAGAGCTTGGGGTCTTGTCTCAAGTTTAGTTCAGCTTATCACCCACAGGCAGATGGTCAGTCCAAACGTACGATCCAGACTCTTGAAGATAAGTTACGGTCTTATACGCTTGACTTTAGTAGTTCGTAGGAAGTTTACCTGCATCTCGTTGAGTTCTTCTATAACAATAGCTTCTAGGCCAGTATCCATATGGCGCAATTTGAGGCCTTGTACGACAGAAAGTGCAGATCCCCGTTAGCATGGGATGATGTCGGCGAGGGACAGATGCTTGGTCCAGAGATGATTATACAAACTATTGAGGTGGTCAAACAAGCCAGAAATCATCTTCGAGTTGCGTAAGATTGCCAGCATCATTAGGCCGATTCTCATCGGCGTTCCTTTGAATTTTTCATCCGCGACCACGTATTCCTTAGGATAGTGTCTACTTGGGGCATCATTTGATTCGACGTGCGGGAAAATCTTCGTTCTAGGTATATAAGGTCGTTCGATATTCTTGAGCGAGTAGGTGATATGTCCTATCATCTCGCTCTTCCGCCATCATTACGTAAGGTACATGATGTCTTACATGTATCCCAATTGTAACGGTACATTCCGGATCTGAGTCATATCCATGATCATTCGGAATTGGTTGTTGGTACCAACCTTTCGTATGAGGAAAGGCCAGTATCCATATTGGATCGAAGGGAGAAGATACTCAAGAACAAGACTATTAAGTTAGTCCATATTGTTTGGGGTCATCACTCTTTGGGTGAGTCAACATGGGAACGTGAGGATGATATCCAATCGCGATATCCACACCTGTTTGACTCATAAGGTATAATGTCTCCCTTATGCCTTATGCTTTTACTTTATTGCTTGCATGAATGATTGTTTGATTGACTGTTAGTCGTAGATTGCCAGTATTAGTGTAGCTTGCCCTGACACCTCTAGCCTCTTGATTAAATTCTGAGGACGGAATTCTTTTAAGGTGGGTAGAGTTGTCACTCCCGTTTCCTGTTATACGTATTTCCAGTATACGTATACGAATTTTTGACATTTATTAGGTAGACCATAGCTAGAATTGTCTTGCTTAGCCTAGTCTTGGTTTAATCTTGACTTGGTTTATTTGATTTGGTTCAATTTAACTTGGTTTGGCTTGGCTTGGTTTGGTTTGGTTTGAGATGGAGAGGGTTGATATATAACCCAATTTCTCTCTCTCCTCATTCACTTTTTCATTTACTTCTTTATCTTCTTCATTTACTCCTCCTATCTACCAAGTCCTAGGCAAGTACAACTTACTTCATGGTGGACCTCAAGTTTTATTGTTTCATTCTCTTCTTTACTTCATTCTAAGCCTCTTTAAAACTTGGAGTTTTTAGTTTCCATGGATAGATTCTTGTAGATCTAGAGTTAAAGTTTTTTTCCTATTTTTCTTTGTTTTGATCTCTAAAAACATGGTATTTCCAAAAACTAATGGTTCTATGTTGTAGATAATTCAATTTTATGTAGTTTTGGCTTTTGTTTCGCTTGATTTCGACTTCGGATAAGGAAGTTAAGGCCATGGCAAGTTTTCAGAACTTTTATGGCTGAACATGTTGTTGGGGACGATGACCCCCATGCGCCCGGGAGGCCATGCGCCGTGAAGTCCCAGCAACGCATTATTTGACTCCGAGCGTGTCATGCGCGTAGTCTTCCTACGCGCATGTACTGAAGACGCAGCGTGAGTTTCTGATGCGCGAATGTGCTGACGCGTGGATGCACAGGAATTCTAATGCGCAAATGCATAGGAATTCTGATGCGTAGATATGCTGATGCACGGATGCACAGAAATTATGATGCACGGATGCACAGAAATCCTGATGCACGGATGTGTTGATGCGCGGATGCACAGAAATTCTGATGCACGGATGTGCTGACGCACGAATGCGCAGGAATTCTGATACGTGGATACATAGAAATTCTGATGCACAGATGTGCAGAAATTTTGATGCGCGAATGCGCAGGAATTTTTATGCGCCGAAATTGCATTATTTTGCTATTTTTCTCCGTTTAAGCTGTTTTGTAACTAAAATCTCAAAAAACTCAAAACAAGAATGTTGTAGATTTTTGTCTCGGCTTCAAGAATCTTCTTGTCTCACTTTAATCAGGGTTCATATGTGACTTATGGTTTCATTCCCATATGGGTGTTCTCGATCTTCTTTGTATATTTTATATACTTGACCTAAATTGCGGCAACCCGAATTGACACTTGATAGTCTTGAGCTAGTAACTTGAATCTGGCACGAACATGATAACATGAACACAACACGATAACTCTTGATAGTGACCCATCGTGGTGCACTCTTGACAAGCAACTTGACATGATAATTCTTGATAGTGGTCCGTCGTGACGCACTCTTGACATGATAAGTAACCTGACATGACATGATAATCTTGAACGTTATTGCGACAGCTACCTAGACTCGCTAAGTAACTCTTGTCTTGACACCGTGGTTGATTCTCTTGGTTGTGCCTGTACAAGCTACATGTCTCGTCTTGCATCATGCCTAGGATATGGGTTCCTGATTCCCACGGTCAGGAATTCATACTGAATCTGACTAGGGTAATAACTAGATTGATCAAGTATTTCATAAAAAGATTTTCCAGCTACAGGTAGTCCCGTTATCTAGTCGCTTTAATTGGGCTTGTAGCCTGCCGTCGAGTAGGGCACATTTCTAGCACACTGTCATGTGTTACACCCCCAAGTCACCTAATCCAACTCTCTCAACTTGCGACTGGATAACCTGGATTAAGTCTGCTGGGCTTGTGGCTATTGGAACATCTTGATACATCTTGTTAGTAACTAGGCTTGTGATAATCCTAGTTAGTTAAAGTATCAAGCCGTACTCCTTGTTTGGCCGTGATTGATGAATAAAGACCCGTTTAGTATTGTCTAGGCAAGGTCAGTACCTGTTTACTTCAGCACGTTACTGTTTATGCTCACTCATTGGTAATTGGTTAGAGACTAAGTTCTGTTTAGGTGAAGGGTTACAACCCCGGTCCTTGTTTGGTTTACTGGTTGTAACTGGTTACCGGAATGGTCCTTTAGTTATCTTATCGTTTATCGCCTTGTTTCTCTAACTCATGTCTTTCGCTATCATTGATGTATTTATGTGCTAATATGCTGGTTTTAGTTCTTAAGTGAAGCCTCCATTGTGGCACTTGCTCTTTATGGGATCTGACCCAGCTGGTTTTGTATGGCCAGATTTCGAAGTAGCTCCCGAGGATCTCCCAGCCTTTCAGCCAGATGGTGAACACTAGATGCAACCCTGGCAATGATTGGATTTCATTTTGCTCTCCCACTCTATTGTAAATTATTCTTTTTAGGCGTTTAGCTGCCGTGCAAGTGTTAGCTCGTGTTGAATTTATATTCATGTCTGCCTAAGGGCTGTAACATGATTGACAAATCCTAGGGTTGATCATGTATTGACTTAAACTCTTGCTAGTCTTCACATTTTGTATGACTAGCTTCATGATCATCTGAATATATAATATTTGGGATGCCTTACCTCGTATGTCTAATGATCTACCATCTTGTTACATAATTTGCTTGCTTGAGATTGAGATACTAGGCTTGTACTTGACCATAAGAGATTGTTGGCTTGTGGATAAACCCTCATGCATCTTGACAGCCGTGACCGTATTGCAAGGTTGGATTCACTTCAATGTACGTAGCTGGCTGTGTCTGTCCCCCGCTCTCTAGTATTCTGGTTCTGGGGCATGACAAAGACACTGGTTTATGAAGCAAAAGAAATGGGGGGCTTACCACCATCTTACTTCTGAGGTTGGCGCAGGGGAGTAGCTGTGCCTCTGGCTTGAAGGCTTTGGCTTCTGGAGTAAAGAACGATAAATACCTTCTCTTTAAGGACTTCTCTCTTAATTGCCACCGTAATATGGAAAATTTTAAGGGTCTAAGACTGACACTCATCTTACTGAGTCTTAGGTTCATCCCATTAGTGCAAAAATTTTGACCGTCGGCCATGTAGCATGCACTCTTGGCCATTCTCGGTCCAATAAAAGGAGAAGTTCTCATCTGAAGAGTCGATGTCTTCTTCTTGGCATCCTTCACTACCATACGAGATCCAAACTTGACTTCAAGCGACGATCGGCCTTGTATAAGTTTGCTGCTGGTTGAGGCTTTTCTCGTTCATAGGAGCCATGTTCTTACAGAAAAACTCTGTGTAGAAGGAGCCATTGCTGCCCTTAGGAAGTACGTAAATGTCCTACTTAGGAAGTTCAACTCCGGGCGACGTCTGGGGGAACTTCGAGGTCCTGACGACCTTGGTCATGGGTGGATAGCCAACCCGAAGAACAACAGGTTGTGCTATGTCCTTCCCATTCAGGGCTTCGCGACCTGCTACGCTCTTTGAAGGCTCGGGCCAATGACTGCTTCAGAAAGCTGCTTTCTTTGGCCGAGTGGCAGATATGCTTCTGGGAGACTGCGCCTATAAAAAGGTCAGAATACGCTTCGATGGAGGTCAATCTTCTGGCATAAAAAAGAAGGGTTACGCTTTGACGAACACCGAATCCCTTATAGACCCCTCTAGACGCTGTCGAATCTGTACCAGATCCTTTGTAGAGGAACATAATTAGTCCTTTTTGTGCAGTCTTGATGTGTCTGTACTAGACTTTGGTAGACGTGACACATAAGGGACTTCTTTCTATATCTTCTATTTTATCTTTTTAGCACTTGGGCTGAGCCTTTGTATCATCTGCTCTGTGGCGAAGGGACGTCATCAACTGAGATTTTTCATGCTTCTATAGTCCCAAAAGTCACGGGACAAGTATGTGACATGCCAGCCATATAATAGATATATGTAAGCTGTAAAATATACTATAACCATGACAACTAATTTTATCAAAAAATAAAAGTAATGATATCATAAATCAACTTTGAATTATCTTTTATACAAGTCGTTGGGCGGAGACAAATCCACTACCAACTATTTGAAATGAGAGAAAAATATACAAGAAAAGGATTTCTAAAAATAGCAAGGACGATCGAAGGGCAATCATCTTCGATGGAATAGAGAAGATCACGGCCTTGGCTAGAGAACCTACAAAAAGTCATAAAAGCACACACTTGGAGAAATACTAGGTCCTCAAGGGACTAGCAAGATACATAAAACATGTCTATCTAACATTATAACATGTATAAATAAAACCAGGATATAAATAGAAAAGGACTAAGCAATAACAAAACATGAATATGAGAACAACTACGCATAAATAAATTGTTGGAAAGGAAACATGCATCAAATGCCATGTTCCTAGGCAAACACATAACAAAAAATTAAATGGATAATCAAACCCTCGCCCCATGTAATGCCCCAGTCCCAAAATACGTATAGGACCAGGATACGGTACACGCCAGCAACACTTCACTAATGGGCCAAATCTCAAAGTAATCCCATTAGCGAAATGCTTAATCTACAAATCATGATAACAACCCAGCAATACAATACAAGTCATAGGTACACAGCTAATCTCATCCACACAGAAAATAAGACACGAGGTATCAAGTCCAATAAAATAATACTAACGAGAAAGATCTGTCCAACATGAAATAGAATAATAACTGTGCGGGTAAGAAATCCTGAAACCACAGTATAAAAAAATAAATAATCAACTACATGTTCGCTGATAAAAAGAAAGAAAATAATGTATCAAGTCTAAAATAAAGAGACATGTCTCAAGAGAAGTCCTCGGCCACTATCTCGTCCTCCTGTGAAGGTACGTCACGTGTCTCCACTCCAGAACCATAAACCTCCGAAAAGTCCTCCTCTTTAATTAAGCTTAGAGAGATAACCACATCCTCAGGGGACTAGCAAGACACATAATATACAAGCTACTTTAACAGTTTTAACATGCAAAGAAAGGGTATTAAATTGTAGAAGAAATAAAGATTGCAGAGTAGTATAAAAATGAAATATATAAGGAAGTGGCACGCCGTCGAGAATCGTGATGATAAACTTGACTACGAGTAAATTGGGATAAACTGTAGCTCAGTGGGGGCTCAAGGCCCTATAGATCACAGCTCAGTGGGGGCTCACAACCTATAGTAAGTCTCTATCGCAGCTCAGTGGAGGCTCACAACAGAGAACGATCAAGTATAGTCATCGTCTATCACAAGGTCCTCGCCTAAAACTACAAGTCAAGTCAAGGTAAGTCAAGTCAATATGTCAACAAGTCAACAAGTCAAGTCCAGCTCAATCATGTTAAAGGGACACGATAGAGGCTAAGCAATACTATCGCTAGACATGAACACAAAAGAATAATATGGCGAGAAACATGAGAAAAGAAAGAGCAACCATGTACGTGCACGTAAAACTAGAAAATAACCATGATATGAAGCGGGAGAGAAATATGTACCAAGTGAGACATAAAAGAATAGCAGTATAGAAAAGAATGTAAGTGCTGTAAAGTTTGGCAAGGTGTACTTTTCTGGTTCCGTGATGTGAAGATGAAGTCTCGCTCCCGTGTCCACGCCTCCGAAATCTAATGCTACTAAATAATTTATTTAACTACTTATCAAACTTATAACAGAACTTAATTAACTAAATTAGTGTTTTAAACTACTTTAACTATATTCAAATATCTCGTAGGACTACTTAAATTGTATAACATACATACGTGTCCAACGAGACCTCGGAACACAGTTTTAGGTTTTTCGACCTTCTAATTAATCGGTTATGACCCCACGTCAATAACACACTTAAAAATCATAGAAAATTCTAAAAATAATATTTAAAACTATTTTCTACAGTATTAACTCTAAAATTCTAGAATTACGATTTATAAAGAATTATGTGACTAGTTGACTACTATGTTAGCTAGTCTACCCGAAACTCGTCCTGAACATGGCCAATTATTCAAAATAGCTAAAATACCCAAAAATATATTTTATACCGAATTTAATGTAAATTATATCTCAGAATTATGACATGAATACAAGAGTTAAGTTATGCTACTAATTTGGAACATCCTAAGTCGGCAGATTATCCGAAAAAGCTAGTTTTGGCCTATAATTTTCCCGACCAGATTTGAGTTGCTAAATTTGTGGAAAAATACTTAAAAATTATAATTTCTATATATGAACACATATCAAATTTAGTTTCAAAAATAACTACCAATAACTTATAGTTCCTTCACAACGGGATTAAATTTGATCCTACCGAAGCATGAATATTACGACTATAAATTATTAAACTTTTATGGGTGAAAATACATAACAAAAGGTACCAAAATAATATTTTTACAAATTTAATAATAGAATTTCTACAGAATTATAGCATAGGTTTGAGATGAAAAAATTAGGGTTTCTTACAAAAAGTCCTTGCTATTTGGGTTATGGAGGCTTCTCCTTGCCAAAGCTCCCACCTTTATTACTATCCTTGCTTGCTAATCCTCTCTTGGTGAGTTTGGAGGAGTTGTCAATGGCTCTAGATAGTTGGATGGAGAAGATGGAGTTTTAGGATTTGTTTGGTGGAGTTTGGATGGAAGAAAGATAAAAGAAAGAATTTTTTTATGGAGGAGAAAGAGTTGTACGATGGAGGGGATGAAGATGATGGGTTTGGATGGAGGAGGTGCTGCCGAAATTTGGAGAGGGAGAGGGGTTGGTTGGCTATGGAGAGGAAGAGGAAGGAAGAATTAAGTTAGGGTTAGGATTTGGGTATAAGTTAATATATATCTATGGGCTTTTATGGTTTTCATGTATGTATAGGAATTAGAATCCTATTTCCCTTGGAATGTTCGGCCAAGGGGGAGAGAAGTGCTTGGCCGAGTATTTTAGGGTGGCGTCTACTTAGTTCGTTTGGTTATTTGATGAGTTAACTAATTGATTGATTGAGAATTTAAATAAACATTTCCTAATATGGAACTAATTGGATTTCTATATATAAATGCAATCCAAATCTGAATAAATATTAAATATATATGGTTATTAATTTATTTTAATGCACAACATGCCTACATAGGTTTGGGTTTGGCTTGGGAGAGGCTTGGGAAGGTTTGGTGCAACCAGGTCTCCTAAAAAGTCATAAAGGCTTTATTAACTAATTAATTAAACAAAAGTATGACTTGTGCCATAATTTGAATTGTTAACATACAAGAGACTACAATATGACCATGAAATTCCTAATATGGCTAGGATACTAGTTAAAGCACACAAGTACACAATCCGTGTCACAATTCTTAGTCGTCTTGTACTCCAAATCTTAACCATGGCTAAGATAATCTATAATAATAACTATTTAATCAAAAATATTCATAAATTCCATAAAATCCTGTTTAAATCAAATAAATAATAAAAAATAATTCCAAAATTTGAGGGGTGTTACATTCTACCCTCCTTAAAAGAATTTCGTACTCAAAATTAAAATAACTCACTGAGGTAAAGGAAAATATGTCTATGGTTCTAAGATGTCTCTAAAGTGTGCTTTGTCACTATGGTTATTCCTAAGCAAACATGCACCAAACTAGCGTAAACTAATAATCTTATTCTATTATTAACACAAAATCAAGTTATTACCTTTCGTTTCCCCTTTTGTCGTTGTTCCGTCTTCAATCCTCATGGCAAAGGCCTATCTTGGTAGTTGTGCTCCTGCCAGCTGTCTAGCTTGCACAAACTGCGTCGCCTGGTCGGAAAGTGGTCCATGTGGATACCCTCCCTTAAACAAAAGGGTTTGTCTTCCCGGAATAGTTGAAGACATAAAATAATAGAGAGTTCAAGGATTGAATACAATTACGGGATTTTAAAGGTTAATGAATAGTTCAAAAAAAGGAGTCATTAAGGCAGTTATGGATGAGATCCTAGAGGGCAAGTATTTGTTAACTATATCTCAATCTACATAGAATAACCATAAGAAGAGTGAACTAAGTGTACTAGGTTGATCAATCCATAATACCGTGATTCTAGATAGACAATATGTTAGTGGGCGTCCCCAATAAAACATATGTCCTGAATACGCTCGTTAAAGAATAAGCTTGCAAAAATAGGCTATAATAGAAGCACCAGTCAAGATAGTCAAATAATATATGTATACGAGGATATGATTTGAAAGAAAGCACGAGTAGTTCAAGTTCATCAAGGTCTAAGACTGGGCCGGTGTTTGTGTCTCTACAGTTTTCCTACTATCATTTTGTCTAAGGGTTTGGTCGTCCAATTGGGGTATGGGCCTCTAAGACTCTAGAGTCTAGTTAAGCCTATCCTTCTATAGTATCTTATATTCAGTGTCATTTAACTATACTTCATTAATTGGGTCATAAGGACATTGGAAGCTACTTGGTGAGGCTTTATACCCAACTTTCAAGAGTTTAACTAATAGTTTAACTAAATTAATAGAGCATATATAACTAGGATGAGTCATCTTCCTAAATTCTATCGCACAAGAAATAAGACTCGCGGTAGGAAAGGAATCAAGCATGATGCAATTCAAGGCAATCAAATAAAAGATAGAAAACGGAATCAAAGAAGGAGATCAAGTACGTGGATAAGTTCCTATGGGTCCTTTCTATCCTATTCGCAGGCTCACGTCGGTACAGTAACATAACCGAAGTGATTAACGTAGACCTGTATGGGCTACCACAAAAATATGTAACGCCCCAATCCCAAAATACGTATAGGACCAGGATATGGTACATGCCAGCAACACTTCACCAATGAGCTAAAACTCAATGTAAGCCCATTAGCGAAATGCTTAAACAGTAAATCATGATAAGAACCCGGCATTACAATACAAGTCACAGGTACACATCTAATCTCATCCACACAGAAAATAAGACACGAGGTATCAAGTCCAATAAAATAATACTAACGAGAAAGATCTATCGAACATGAAATAGAAATAATAACTGTGCGGGTAAGACATCCCGAAACCACGGTATAAAGAAATGAATAATCAACTACATGTTCACTAATGAAAAGAAAGAAAAAAATGTATCAAGTCTAAAATAAAGAAATATGTCTCAAGATAAGTCCTTGGCCACTATCTCGTCCTCCTACGAAGGTACGTCACCTGTCTCCACTCCAGAACCATAAACCTCCGAAAAGTTCTCCTCTCTAACTAAGCCTGGAGAGATAACCAGGTCCTCAGGAGACTAGCAAGACACATAATATACAAACCTACTTTAACATTTTTAACATGCAAAGAAAGGGTATGAAATTGTAGAAGAAATAAAGACTGCAGAGTAGTATAAGAATGAAATATATAAGGAAGTCGCATGCGGTCGAGAATCGTGATGATAAACATGACTACGAGTAAATTGGGATAAACTGCAGCTCAGTGGGGGATGACGTCCCTATAGATCACAGCTCAGTGGGGGCTCACAACCTATAGTAAGTCTCTATCACAGCTCAATGGGGGCTTACAACAGAGAGTGGTCAAGTATAGTCATCGTCTATAATAAGGTCCTCACCTAAAACTACGAGTCAAGTCATGGTAAGTCAAGTTAATATGTCAACAAGTCAACAAGTCAAGTCCAGCTCAATCATGTTAAAGGGACACGATAGAGGCTAAGCAATACTATTACTAGACATGAACATGAAAGAATAATATGACGAGTAACATGAGAAAAGAAAGAGCAACCGTGTACGTATACGTAAAACTAGAAAAAAATCATTATATAAAGTGGAAGAGAAATATATACCAAGTGAGACATAAAAGAATAGCAGTATAGAAACGTATGTAAGTACTGTAAAGTTTAGCAAGGTGACTTGCCTAGTTCCGTGATATGAAGATGAAGTCTTGCTCCCATGTCCACGCCTCCGGAATCCAATGCTCCTAAATAATTTATTTAACTACTTATGAAACTTATAACAGAACTTAATTAACTAAATTAGTTTTTTAAACTACTTTAACTATATTCAAATATCTTGTAGGACTACTTAAATTGTATAACATACATATGTGTCCAACGAGACCTCGAAACACAGTTTTAGGGTTTTCGACCTTCTAATTAATCGGTTATGACCACACGTCAATAACACCCTTAAAAATCATAAAGAAATTCTAAAATAATATTTAAAACTATTTTCTACAGAATTAACTTTGAAATTCTAGAATTACGATTTATAAAGAATTATGTGACTAGTTGACTACTACGTCAGCTAGTCTACCCAAAACTCGTCCTGAACATGGCTAATTATTGAAAATAGCTAAAATACCAAAAAATATATTTTATAATGAATTTAAAGTAAATTATATCTCAGAATTAAGACTTGAATACAAGAGTTAAGTTATGCTACTAATTTGGAACATCCTATGTCGGCAGATTACCCGAAAAAGCTAGTTTTGACCTATAATTTTCTCGACCAGATTTGAGTTGCTAAATTTGTGGAAAATACTTACATATCCTAATTTCTATATATGAATACACATAAAATTCAGTTTCAATAATAATCACCAATAACTTATAGTTCCTTCACAACGGGGTTAAATTTGATCCTACCGAAGCATGAATATTACGACTATAAATCATGAAACTTTTATGGGAGAAAATACTTAACAAAAGGTACCAAAATAATATTTTTACAGATTTGATAATAGAATTTCTACAGAATTATAGCATAGGTTTGAGATGAAAAAATTAGGATTTCTTACCAAAAGTCCTTGCTAGTTGGGTTATGGAGGCTTCTCCTTGCCAAAGCTCCCACCTTTATTGCTATCCTTGTTTGCTAACACTCTCTTGACGAGTTTGGAGTTGTTGGTAATGGCACTAGTTATTTGGATGGAGAAGATGGAGTTTTTACGGTTTGTTTGGTAGAGTTTGGATGGAAAAAAGATGAAAGAAGGAGTTTTTCTATGAAGGAGAAAGAGTTGTATAATGGAGGGGATGAAGATGATGGATTTGGATGGAGGAGGTGCTGTCGAAATTTGGAGAGGGAGAGGGGTTGGTCGGCTATGGAGAGGAAGAGGAAGGAAGAATTAAGTTAGGGTTAGGATTTGGGTATAAGTTAATATATATCTCTGGGCTTTTATGATTTTCATGTATGTATAGGAATTAGAATCCTATTTCCCTTGGAATGTTCGGCCAAGGGGGAGGGAAGTGCTTGGCCGAGTATTATAGGGTGGCGTCTACTTAGTTCGTTTGGTTATTTGATGAGTTGACTAATTGATTGATTGAGAATTTAAATAAATATTTTCTAATATGGAACTAATTGGATTTCTATATATAAATTCAATCCAAATCTGAATAAATATTAAATATATATGGTTATTAATTTATTTTAATGCACAACATGCCTACATAGGTTTGGGTTTGGCTTGGGAGAGGCTTGGAAAGGTTTGGTGCAACCGGGTCTCCCAAAAAGTTATAAAGGCTATATTAACTAATTAATTAAATCAAAGTATGACTTGTGCCATAATTTGAATTGTTAACATACAAAAGACTACAATATGACCATAAAATTCCTAACATGGCTAGGATACTAGTTAAAGCACACAAGTACACAATTCGTGTCACAATTCTTCCTCGTCTTGTACTCCAAATCTTAACCATGGCTAAGGTCATCTATAATAATAACTATTTAATCAAAAATATTCATAAATTCCATAAAATCCTATTTAAATCGAATAAATAATAAAAAAATAATTCCAAAATTTGAGGGGTGTTACATTCTACCCTCCTTAAAAGAATTTCGTCCTCGAAATTAAAATAACTCACTGAGGTAAAGGAAAATATGTCTATGGTTCTAAGATGTCTCTAAAGTGTGCTTTGTCACTATGGTTATTCCTAAGCAAACTTGCACCAAACTAGCGTAAACTAATAATCTTCTTCTATTATTAACACAAAATCAAGTTACTACCTTTCGTTTCCTCTTATGTTGTTGTTCCGTCTTCAATCCTCATGGCAAAGGCCTATCTTGGTGTTGTGCTCCTGCCTGCTGTCTAGCTTGCACAAACTGTGTCGCCTGGTCGGGAAGCGGTCCATGTGGATACCCTCCCTCAAACAAAAGGGTTTGTCTTCCCAGAATAGTTGAAGACATAAAATAATAGAGAGTTCAAGGATTGAATACAATTACGGGGTTTCAAAGGTGATTGAATAGTTCGAAAAAAAAAGGAGTCATTGAGGCAGTTGTGGATGAGATCCTAGAGGACAAGTATTTGTTAACTATATCTCAATCCACGTAGAATAACCATAAGAAAAGTGAACCAAGTGTACTAGGTTGATCAATCCATAATACCGTGATTCTAGATAGACAATATGTTAGTGGACATCCCCAATAAAACATGTCCTGAACACGCCCGTTAAAGAATAAGCTTGCAAAAATAGGCTATAATAGAAGCACCAGTCAAGATAGTCAAATAATATAAGTATGCGAGGATATGATTTGAAAGAAAGCACGAGTAGTTCAAGTTCATCAAGGTCTAACACTCGGCCGGGGTTTGTGTCTCTACAGTTTCCCTACTATCATTTTGTCTAAGGGTTTGGTCGTCCAATTGGGGTATGGGCCTCTAAGACTCTAGAGTCTAGTTAAGCCTATCCTTCTACAGTATCTTATTTTCAGTGTCATTAAACTATACTTCATTAATTAGGTCATAAGGACATTGGAAGCTACTTGGTGAGGCTTTATACCCAACTTTCAAGAGTTTAACTAAAAATTTAACTAAATTAATAGAGCATATATAACTAGGATGAGTCATCTTCCTAAATTCTATCGCACAAGAAATAAGACTCGCGGTAGGAAAGGAATCAAGCAAGATGCAATTCAAGGCAATCAAACAAGAGATCAAAAATGGAATCAAAGAAGGAGATCAAGTATGTGGATAAGTTCCTATGGGTCCTTTCTGTCCTATTCGCAGGCTCACGTCGGTACAGTAACATAACCGAAGTGATTAACATAGACATGTATGGGCTACCACAAAAATATGTAATGCCCCAGTCCCAAAATACGTATAGGACCAGGATACGGTACATGCCAGCAACACTTCACCAATGAGCCAAATCTCAAAGTAAGCCCATTAGCGAAATGCTTAATCTGTAAATCATGATAACAACCCGGCATTACAATACAAGTCACAGGTACACATCTAATCTCATCTACACAGAAAATAAGACACGAGGTATCAAGTCCAATTAAATAATACTAACGAGAAAGATCTATCCAACATGAAATAGAAATAATAACTGTGCGGGTAAGACATCCCGAAACCACGGTATAAAGAAATGAACAATCAACTACATGTTCACTGATGAAAAGAAAGAAAAAAATGTATCAAGTCTAAAATAAAGAAATATGTCTCAAGATAAGTCCTTGGCCACTATCTCGTCCTCCTACGAAGGTACGTCACCTGTCTCCACTCCAGAACCATAAACCTCCGGGAAGTCCTCCTCTCTAACTAAGCCTGGAGAGATAACCAGGTCCTCAGGAGACTAGTAAGACACATAATATACAATCCTACTTTAACATTTTTAACATGTAAAGAAAGGGTATGAAATTGTTGAAGAAATAAAGACTGCAGAGTAGTATAAGAATGAAATAAATAAGGAAGTGGCATGCGGTCGAGAATCGTGATGATAAACTTGACTACGAGTAAATTGGGATAAACTGCAGCTAAGTGGGAGATCACGTCCCTATAGATCACAGCTCAGTGGGGGCTCACAACCTATAGTAAGTCTCTATCACAGCCTAATGTGGGCTTACAACAGAGAGTGGTCAAGTATAGTCATCGTCTATAATAAGGTCCTCGCCTAAAACTACGAGTCAAGTCAAGGTAAGTCAAGTTAATATGTCAACAAGTCAAGTCCAGCTCAATCATGTTAAAGGGACACGATAGAGGCTAAGCAATACTATCACTAGACATGAACACGAAAGAATAATATGACGAGTAACATGAGAAAAGAAAGAGCAACCGTGTACGTACACGTAAAACTAGAAAAAACCATGATATAAAGTGGGAGAAAAATATGTACCCAGTGAGACATAAAAGAATAGCAGTATAGAAAAGTATGTAAGTACTGTAAAGTTTTGAAAGGTGTACT
The DNA here is from genome assembly GCA_029216955.1 of Iris pallida. Taxonomy (NCBI): domain Eukaryota; kingdom Viridiplantae; phylum Streptophyta; class Magnoliopsida; order Asparagales; family Iridaceae; genus Iris; species Iris pallida. The sequence continues at coordinate 3,804,412 of JANAVB010004800.1, forward strand.
TGCCTTGTTCCATGATGTGAAGATGAAGTCTTGCTCCCATGTCCACGCCTCCGGAATCCAATGATCCCAAAAAATTTATTTAACTACTTATGAAACATATAACAGAACTTAATTAACTAAATTAGTTTTTTAAACTACTTTAACTATATTAAAATATCTTGTAGGACTACTTAAATTGTATAACATACATACGTGTCCAATGAGACCTCAGAACACAGTTTTAGGGTTTTCGACCTTCCAATTAATCGGTTATGACCACACGTCAAAAACACACTTAAAAATCATAAATAAATTCTAATATAATATTTAAAACTATTTTCTACAATATTAACTCTAAAATTCTAGAATTACGATTTATAAAGAATTATGTGACTAGTTGACTACTACGTCAGCTAGTCTACCCGGAACTCGTCCTGAACATGGCCAATTACTCAAAATAGCTAAAATATCAAAAAATATATTTTATAACAAATTTAAAGTACATTATATCTCAGAATTAAGACTTGAATACAAGATTTAAGTTATGCTACTAATTTGGAACATCCTATGTCGGCAGATTACCCGAAAAAGCTAGTTTTGACCTATAATTTTCTCGACCAGATTTGAGTTGCTAAATTCGTGGAAAAATACTTACATATCCTAATTTCTATATATGAATACACATAAAATTCAGTTTCAAAAATAATCGCCAATAACTTATAGTTCCTTCACAACGGGGTTAAATTTGATCCTACCGAAGCATGAATATTACGACTATAAATCATGAAACTTTTATGGGAGAAAATACTTAACAAAAGGTAACAAAATAATATTTTTACAGATTTAATAATAGAATTTCTACAGAATTATAGCATAGGTTTGAGATGAAAAAATTAGGATTTCTTACCAAAAGTCCTTGCTAGTTGGGTTATGGAAGCTTCTCCTTGCCAAAGCTCCCACCTTTGTTGCTATCTTTATTTGCTAACACTCTCTTGATGAGTTTGGAGTTGTTGGTAATGGCTCTAGATAGTTGGATGGAGAAGATGGAGTTTTTACGGTTTGTTTAGTGGAGTTTGGATGGAAAAAAGATGAAAGAAGGAGTTTTTCTATGGAGGAGAAAGAGTTGTATAATGGAGGGGATGAAGATGATGGGTTTGGATGGAGGAGGTGCTGCCAAAATTTGGAGAGGGAGAGGGGTTGTTCGGCTATGGAGAGGAAGAAGAAGGAAGAATTAAGTTAGGGTTAGGATTTGGGTATAAGTTAATATATATCTATGGGCTTTTATGGTTTTCATGTATGTATAGGAATTAGAATCCTATTTCCCTTGGAAGGTTCGGCCAAGGGGGAGGGAAGTTCTTGGCCGAGTATTATAGGGTGGCGTCTACTTAGTTCGTTTGGTTATTTGATGAGTTGATTAATTGATTGATTGAGGATTTAAATAAATATTTCCTAATATGGAACTAATTGGATTTCTATATATAAATGCAATCCAAATCTGAATAAATATTAAATATACATGGTTAATAATTAATTTTAATGCACAACATGCCTACATAGGTTTGGGTTTGGCTTGGGAGAGGCTTCGAAAGGTTTGGTGCAACCGGGTCTCCCAAAAAGTTATAAAGGCTTTATTAACTAATTAATTAAATAAAAGTATGACTTGTGCCATAATATGAATTGTTAACATACAAGAGACTCAATATGACCATGAAATTTCTAACATGGCTAGGATACTAGTTAAAGCACACAAGTACATAATCCGTGTCACAATTCTTAGTCGTCTTGTACTCCAAATCTTAACCATGGCTAAGATCTTCTATAATAATAACTATTTAATCAAAAATATTCATAAATTCCATAAAATCTTATTTAAATCAAATAAATAATAAAAAAATAATTCTAAAATTTGAGGGGTGCTACATTCTACCCTCCTTAAAAGAATTTCGTCCTCGAAATTAAAATAACTCACTGAGGTAAAGGAAAATATGTCTATGGTTCTAAGATGTCTCTAAAGTGTGCTTTGTCACTATGTTTATTCCTAAGCAAACATGCACCAAACTAGCGTAAACTAATAATCTTCTTCTATTATTAACACAAAATCAAGTTATTACATTTTGTTTCCTCTTGTGTCGTTGTTCCGGCTTCAATCCTCATGGCAAAGGCCTATCTTGGTCATTGTGCTCCTGCCTGCTGTCTAGCTTGCACAAACTGTGTCGCCTGGTCGGGAAAAGTGGTCCATGTGGATACCCTTCCTCAAACAAAAGGGTTTGTTTTCCCGGAATAGTTGAAGACATAAAATAATAGAGAGTTCAAGGATTGAATACAATTACGGGGTTTCAAAGGTGATTGAATAGTTCGAAAAAAAAGGAGTCATTGAGGCAGTTGTGGATGAGATCCGAGAGGGCAAGTATTTGTTAACTATATCTTAATCCACGTAGAATGACCATAAGAAGAGTGAACCAAGTGTACTAGGTTGATCAATCCATAATACCGTGATTCTAGATAGACAATATGTTAGTGGGCGTCCCCAATAAAACATGTCCTGAACACGCTCGTTAAAGAATAAGCTTACAAAAATAGGCTATAATAGAAGCACCAGTCAAGATAGTCAAATAATATAAGTATGCGAGGATATGATTTGAAAGAAAGCACGAGTAGTTCAAGTTCATCAAGGTCTAAGACTCGGCCGGTGTTTGTGTCTCTACAGTTTTCCAACTATCATTTTGTCTAAGGGTTTGGTCGTCTAATTGGGGTATGGGCCTCTCAGACTCTAGAGTCTAGTTAAGCCTATCCTTCTACAGTATCTTATATTCAGTGTCATTTAACTATACTTTATTAATTGGGTCATAAGGACATTGGAAGCTACTTGGTGAGGCTTTATACCCAACTTTCAAGAGTTTAACTAATAGTTTAACTAAATTAATAGAGCATATATAACTAGGATGAGTCATCTTCCTAAATTCTATCGCACAAGAAATAAGACTCGCGGTAGGAAAGGAATCAAGCAAGATGCAATTCAAGACAATCAAACAAGAGATCGAAAATGGAATCAAAGAAGGTGATCAAGTATGTGGATAAGTTCCTATGGGTCCTTTCTATCCTATTCGCATGCTCACGTCGGTACAGTAACATAACCGAAGTGATTAACGTAGACCTGTATGGGCTACCACAAAAATATGTAACGCCCCAGTCCCAAAATACGTATAGGACTAGGATACGGGACATGCTAGCAACACTTCACCAATGAGCCAAATCTCAAAGTAAGCCCATTAGCGAAATGCTTAATCAGTAAATTATGATAACAACCCGGCATTATAATACAAGTCACAGGTACACATCTAATCTCATCCACACAGAAAATAAGACACGAGGTATCAAGTCCAATAAAATAATACTAACGAGAAAGATCTATCCAACATGAAATAGAAATAATAACTGTGCGGGTAAGACATACCGAAACCACGGTATAAAGAAATGAATAATCAACTACATGTTTACCGATGAAAAGAAAGAAAAAATGTATCAAGTCTAAAATAAAAAAATATGTCTCAAGATAAGTCCTTGGCCACTATCTCGTCCTCCTACGAAAGTACGTCACCTGTCTCCACTCCAGAACCATAAACCTCCGGGAAGTCCTCCTCTCTAACTAAGCCTGGAGAGATGACCAGGTCCTCAAGAGACTAGCAAGACACATAATATACAAACCTACTTTAACATTTTTAACATGCAAACAAAGGGTATGAAATTGTAGAAGAAATAAAGACTGCAGAGTATTATAAGAATGAAATATATCAGGAAGTGGCATGCGGTCGAGAATCGTGATGATAAACATAACTACGAGTAAATTAGAATAAACTGCAGCTCAGTGGGGGATCACATCCCTATAGATCACAGCTCAGTGGGGGCTCACAACCTATAGTAAGTCTCTATCATAGCTCAATGGGGGCTTACAACAGAGAGTGGTCAAGTATAGTCATCGTCTATCATAAGGTCCTCGCCTAAAACTACGAGTCAAGTCAAGGTAAGTCAAGTCAATATGTCAACAAGTCAACAAGTCAAGTCCAGCTCAATCATGTTAAAGGTACACGATAGAGGCTAAGCAATACTATCACTAGACATGAACACGAAAGAATAATATGACGAGTAACATGAGAAAAGAAAGAGCAACCGTGTACGTACACGTAAAACTAGAAAAAACCATGATATGAAGTGGGAGAGAAATATGTACCAAGTGAGACATAAAAGAATAGCAGTATAGAAAAGTATGTAAGTACTGTAAAGTTTAGCAAGGTGTACTTGCCTAGTTCCGTGATGTGAAGATGAAGTCTTGCTCCCATGTCCACGCCTCCGGAATCCAATGCTCATAAATAATTTATTTAACTACTTATGAAACTTATAACAGAACTTAATTAACTAAATTATTTTTTTAAATTACTTTAACTATATTCAAATGTCTTGTAGGACTACTTAAATTGTATAACATACATACGTGTCCAACGAGACCTCGGAACACAGTTTTAGGGTTTTCGACCATCCAATTAATCGGTTATAACCACACGTCAATAACACACTTACAAATCAAAAAAAAATTCTAAAATAATATTTAAAACTATTTTCTACAGTATTAACTCTGAAATTCTAGAATTACGATTTATAAAGAATTATGTGACTAATTGACTACAACGTCAGCTAGTCTACCCGGAACTCGTCCTGAACATGGCCAATTACTCAAAATAGCTAAAATTCTAAAAAATATATTTTATAATGAATTTAAAGTACATTATATCTCAGAACTAAGACTTGAATACAAGATTTAAGCTATGCTACTAATTTGGAACATCCTATGTCGGCAGATTACCCGAAAAAGCTAGTTTTGACCTATAATTTTCTCGACCAGATTTGAGTTGCTAAATTCGTGAAAAAATACTTACATATCCTAATTTCTATATATGAATACACATAAAATTTAGTTTCAAAAATAATCACCAATAACTTATAGTTCCTTCACAACGGGGTTAAATTTGATCCTACCGAAGCATGAATATTACGACTATAAATCATAAAACTTTTATGGGAGAAAATACTTAACAAAAGGTACCAAAATAATATTTTTACAGATTTAATAATAGAATTTCTACAGAATTATAGCATAGGTTTGAGATGAAAAAATTAGGATTTCTTACCAAAAGTCCTTGCTAGTTGGGTTATGGAGGCTTCTCCTTGCCAAAGCTCCCACCTTTATTGCTATTCTTGTTTGCTAACACTCTCTTGATGAGTTTGGAGTTGTTGGCAATGGCTCTAGAAAGTTGGATGGAGAAGATGGAGTTTTTACGGTTTGTTTGGTGGAGTTTGGATGGAAAAAAGATGAAAGAAGGAGTTTTTCTATGGAGGAGAAAGAGTTGTATAATGGAGGGGATGAAGATGATGGGTTTGGATGGAGGAGGTGCTGCCGAAATTTGGAGTGGGAAAGGGGTTGGTCGGCTATGGAGAGGAAGAGGAAGGAAGAATTAAGTTAGGGTTAGGATTTGGGTATAAGTTAATATATATCTGTGGGCTTTTATGGTTTTCATGTATGTATAGGAATTAGAATCCTATTTCCCTTGGAATGTTCGGCCAAGGGGGAGGGAAGTGCTTGGCCGAGTATTATAGGGTGGCGTCTACTTAGTTCGTTTGGTTATTTGATGAGTTGACTAATTGATTGATTGAGGATTTAAATAAACATTTCCTAATATGGAACTAATTGGATTTCTATATATAAATGCAATCCAAATCTGAATAAATATTAAATATATATGGTTATTAATTTATTTTAATACACAACATGCCTACATCGGTTTGGGTTTAGCTTGGGAGAGGCTTGGGAAGGTTTGGTGCAACCGGGTCTCCTAAAAAGTCATAAAGGCTTTATTAACTAATTAATTAAATAAAAGTATGACTTGTGCCATAATTTGAATTGTTAACATACAAGAGACTATAATATGACCTTGAAATTCCTAACATGGCTAGGATACTAGTTAAAGCACACAAGTACATAATCCGTGTCACAATTCTTAGTCGTCTTGTATTCCAAATCTTAACCATGGCTAAGGTCATCTATAATAATAACTATTTAATCAAAAATATTCATAAATTCCATAAAATCCTATTTAAATCAAATAAAAAATAAAAAATAATTCCAAAATTTGAGGGGTGTTACATTCTACCCCCCTGAAAGAATTTCGTCCTCGAAATTAAAATAACTCACTGAGGTAAAGGAAAACATGTCTATGGTTCTTAGATGTCACTAAAGTGTGCTTTGTCTCTATGGTTATTCCTAAGCAAACATGCACCAAACTAGCGTAAACTAATAATCTTCTTCTATTATTAACACAAAATCAAGTTATTACCTTTCGTTTCCTCTTGTGTCGTTGTTCCGTCTTCAATCCTCGTGGCAAAGGCCTATCTTGGTCGTTGTGCTCCTGCCTACTGTCTAGCTTGCACAAACTACATCACCTAGTCGGGAAGCGGTCCATGCGGATACCCTCCCTCAAACAAAAGGGTTTGTCTTCCCGGAATAGATGAAGACATAAAATAATAGAGAGTTCAAGGATTGAATACAATTACGGAGTTTCAAAGGTGATTGAATAGTTCGAAAAAAAGGAGTCATTAAGGCAGTTGTGGATGAGATCCTAAAGGGCAAGTATTTGTTAACTATATCTCAATCCACGTAGAATAACCATAAGAAGAGTGAACCAAGTTGGTCGGCTATGGAGACGAAGAGGAAGGGAGAATTAAGTTAGGATTAGGGTTTGGGTATAAGTTAATATATATGTATAATCGTATTTCTCTTGGAATGTTCGCCAAAGGGGGGGAGAAGTGCCTGGCCAAATATTATAGGGTGGGGTCTACTTAGTTCGTTTGGTTATTTGATGAGTTGACTAATTGATTGATTGGGGATTTAAATAAATATTTCCTAATATGGAACTAATTAGATTTCTATATATAAGTGCAATCAAAATCTGAATAAATATTAAATATATATGGTTATTAATTTATTTTAATTTCCAACATGCCTACATAGGTTTGGATTTTGCTTAGGAGAGGTTTAGGAAGGTTTGGTGCAACCGGGTCTCCTAAAAAGTCATAAAGGCTTTATTAACTAATTAATTAAATAAATGTATGACTTGTGCCATAATTTGATTTGTTAACATACAAGAGACTATAATATGACCATGACATTCCTAACATGGCTAGGATACTAGTTAAAGCACACAAGTACACTATTCGTGTCACAATTCTTGGTCGTCTTGTACTCCAAATCTTAACCATAGCTTAGGTCATCTATAATAATAACTATTTAATCAAAAATATTCATAAATTCCATAAAATTATATTTAAATCAAATAAATAATAAAAAAAGAATTCCAAAAATTCAGGGGTGTTACACTCCAAGTGTGGACTCGCAGGTTTGAACAAATAAGTAACCCTCGCCCCTAGTGTGGACTTGCAGGTTAGTTCAAACAAGCAACCCTCGCCCCTAGTATGGACTCGCAGATTTGAGCAAATAACTAACCCTCGCCCCTAGTGTGAACTCGCAGATTAGTTCGGACAATCAACCCTCGCCCCTATTGTGGACTCGCAGGTTGATGAAATAAAAAAAAAGTAGCAGTTCAGTTATAACGCACTCATTCTTTCCTCTCCAAGTTTTGGTACGACTCATGTACGATGTAGGTACCAATCAACCTGTATGAACTAAAACAAAGACAAGTTTCCAACTAAATATATCGTCGAAGAAAACATATTATGGAACAAAAATAAACAACTACTGATAATTATGGGATGCAAGATAAAAGAATTTGAGCATGTAAAGATACTGTAAAGAAGGCATGGTATACTTGCCTGAGGTGGTGTGCTAAATGACTATATCCAGTAGCTAAAACTGGTAAATCAAAGAAGCAAAGAAAGCTAACTTCCTCGAACGTCCTCGAATGCTGAAATAAATATCACCAATATTTTTGGTATAAAAGAAATATCTAAAAGTACCTACCCAAAAGCCTAATTCTGAATACAGGGGCAAAATCATAATTTAAATCAAAATGGTGTCAACTGTTGGATATGCTTTGTACCGAAGAGCGTGTCGGTACCTACGGTCTCTACAATCATCAAAATATATGTCTACGGGTCCGATTTGACGATACAAACTCAAATGTATGTCTAAAGTTAGATTTTGGTGGACCGTGCACAAAATTGCCAGTTAGATCGGGTTGCGGGCCCGCCAAAATAGCGTTCCAGTCGACCTTCTCAGAATCGAACCAAACTTGGCATATAGGACCAAAAAAATGACAAGGTCCTGATGGCGCAAGTTTTGTCACGAGATGACGAACTTGTATAAAGTTATGGACTAGTTAGCAAATGGGCCGATATGGGGTATCTCGACCGATACGCCTCGATTTCGTCGCGCACGTACAACAAAATTGAGTTTCGTCGAATCCCACACATCAACAACATCCATACTCATCTTTTGATGCTCATGGGTTGTGACCATGTCGCCCAGTTTGTCGGGTCGCACATCGTATCGAAAAGTTTTCTAAAAATTTCCACAGTTTTGAAAATAGTTTTTCGTCAAATTAGGAATCCAATTTCTCGGTGTATAGTCATCGAAATCGAATTCTATAAAAAGGGTTACGTAGCAATATATGTTGTCTAAGACTATTTTTAACTAGTTTCTAAAAATTCAAAATAATCTAGCTATTAATCAATTTTTTATGAGATTTCCTGAGACATCTAAGGATTAATAAATAAAAATAATTGACGGGATGTGAAGAGGGTTATATTGGCTATTCGTAGGATTTGGCAGAGCAAAAATTGATTGAGTATATTGGAGGAAATTCAAGACAAAATTGGGTACCTGCTGTGTCTTCAGAACAGAGGGTTCTCTATTGCAGCGCGATGGTGGCTTTCTGGTGAGCTTTGCGGCGGTCGACGGTGGCTACAGGGGGTCGTAAAGGGGCACCAGTGGTCAAGCTTTCTCTGGTGTCGAAGGTTGCTAGGTTTCGAAAGGTTTGGATGGAAATTTCTGAAGAACACTCTCGCCGCTTGTATGTAGATATATGATGATTTCAAACCTATTTTGGATCGGGTTTGATCTCATTTTTGCACAGGAATTTATCGAAGTTTTAGGGTGAATTGGAGGAGGATTAGGCTGCAAACTTGTGGAGATTTGATGAAGATATTAGGATTTTAGATCATTCAAAAAAATCTTACCAAACCCCTTTTATCCACACCTATACTCGGCATAGTATATCCATCGGCAGGAGTTTTTGGGGTTAATGGACTCATGAGAATTTAAAATCTCGCGAGTAAATGACCTCTCTCCTTTTTTACTTATCACAAAATCCTAAGTTCCTAGGATGAAGACACAGGAACTTGAGATTTTGTGCTCATTTCTGAGATTTTTGGGATCGAACTTGCTGGTTCCTGGGAGCTAATCGTCGTGTGGGGCGAATCTAGCTTTGAGCTCCAATGATTCGTCACAGCAGCATGCCTCCTCTTATTCCATTCATTTCTTCTCACTTGTAACTTCTTCTGAATGAGATCTTCTCTGATCTAATCAGAAAACATTCTATGGGCTTTCATCGCTACTGTTACAAATTTTATATGTGCCTTCTTCGAAGTGTTATATTTGATTTCATCTCTCTAAATCCTTCGGGATCTCAGTTGTGTACCTTCCTCGAAGTGTTGCCAAAATCTGTTTTTCATCTTGAAATCACATCCCGGCAATAACAATTGAGAAGGAAAATACAGCATACGTTCAACCTTACATTTTGTGAAATTCTGGCACTCTCCTAACTGGATGGCCATTGAGAAACTTCCTCTTGTTGTCGAACAAGTGAGGTATAAGCACTCAGGGGGTCCTGCATAAGCACGTCATGAGTCCTAGACTCCACAATCTTCCCACCATCAACAACAACAATGCCATCAACATTCCTAAGTATTGAAAGCCTATGGACCACCACTCATCACCGTAAAACCCTAAATAAAATAACAAATTTTGGGGAAAAGAAGCATACTTTCCACAAAATAATTCTCTGGAGACGTCAAAAGACTCCCTCCTGCCATTCTATCTCTCTCAACCTCTCTTCCTCTAATTTGAACAACAATTTAAAAATAAAAACAAAAGAAGAAGATCAATAGAGATGAGTCTAAAATTAAACATGTAAGAGAAGTTAGAACCAAACCTGTGATCGGCGGGAGGAGAGACGGAACAAAAAAATTGTAGGGGGAGTTAAAAAGTTTTGGGGGCAAGTAGCTCAGATTTTTTGGGAATTTGTATTGATATTTTTGTACTTATCTGAAGAACAAAACCCTAGGCATATGGGTTAAATCTAGGGGTGAGTTCTATTTGGTTAAAATCGAATCAATTTTGAGAAAATCAAATAAATCTAAAAATGCAGTTTTATGAACCGAAAGTTGGACTATTTTTATGAAAATAGAACAAATCAATCAAATTAAAAAGTTTTAATTTTGATCGAATCAAATTAAAAGGTTTTATTTTTGATAGATTCAGTTTCATACCAAATAGAATATAGAAAATCAAAATTTAATAAGAGAAAAATGATATAAAAAATTGCCATGGTACATACCAGATAGAAAATCGACGACCCTGATCTCGGAGCTCCCTTAGCTGACCTTGTGCTAGGAGTTCACTGGTGTCAGGGACCGATATTCTTGCCTCCAATGTTGTAGAGAGTTGTCCAGTCGAGCTGTATACTTGGCTCTCATCCGGTATAGAGGAATTTAATGTCGTTTCAGTAGACTATGTAAGCTTGTATCCATGTTCACAAACAAATAAAAAAATACAACTTAAGCTTTTGACAGCTAAAATATGACATACATTGATTGAAATAAATATGTGGAGTAGAGTTCACCTGGACATACAAAAACCTTGTGATGAACCTCTTGGACACCTCCATTCTCCTATGCTCAATCTGGCTAAGCTTATTCCTTCTGTACTCGCTCGACTGTTGCATATACTTTCGGGCCATAATAATATGCCAGGAGGAGAGGGTTGAGTGAGACAGCATTGAGGAGAGGAGAGGTTGGTCTCTAAAGATTAATGCAACATTGAGCAGAGAACAGAGAGGGTTTAGGGTTAGGTTTTTTGGTATATTTAAAGATAGGGGTAAGTATATAAATATAAGTTAATTTCAGGTTTCAGGTAGGCTCGAAAACGGAATATTAAACCAGCAACCCCAACCGAAAAACTAAATTGTACTTTCTTACGATGAAATTTGACACGTTATTTCTGAAACTGACTTGAATTGTTATACCGTGTTGGTTCATGTCGGTTTTCGGTCAAAACCTAACAACTGCTCACTTGTAGTTAGATTCATGTGCACTCAGCTGTGGGTCGATAGTTATAGGTTTAGTAGGTATCTCTATAATGATATTTGAGCATTATATCTTTGTTGCTTGTTCCTGTAGGATCCCAAGTTCAAATCATAGAAACATACCCTTGTGTGTGTGTATATGTGTGTGTGTATTATTTATTTATTTATACGTGTGTTGCGCATATTTTAATCATCTTTTAATTAACTTTTCTTTTACTTGCAAAGAGCAGAAAAAATCAAAAGCGCATACTATATTTCTCATAAAATAAAATCTATACATAATTACCTAAATATCTTCATTAAATTTAATGATTAATTTTCATAACTAAAGTTAGGCAATGACATATTTGGAAGAAATAAATCTACTGTGAAGCCAACTTTTCTTATTATATAGTAGTATAGATATATAGCGGGACTAAATGAGTTACAAGTGAACCTACTTATTAAGTTAACGACCAACCTAAAAATTAATACTTTCAAGTCTTGCTATTGATCTTCAGGTCTTGTTGCTGCTCACATGCATTGGAACCTAGCTTCTATATAATTATTGAACTAGCTAGGGTACACATTGCTACCTGGTATACCAAGTTGATAAGTATACATTTTTATGGTTCTCATCAAAAGTCGATCACATAATCCTTTAATAAATCACAGTTAGCTTTCCAACTTTACATTTATATATTATACAAAATGTTAATATTTATATAATTAATAAATATGGAACAACAACTTGTAAGGAACGGATGGTTCACAATGAGCATTGCTCTCTTATTGTCCAATTCGTAATGTCCTCTTATATATATTATTTTATTTTAGGAGGGCCCTAGCATAAATAATTATCAATTATTATATTTCTCGTATATTTAGTGCTTATATGCTCCCTAGTGTGCAACTATTTGGTCGGTGCCACACAATATGTACACGTTGTTGCTAGCAACAAAGTGACCTTACTTTTGTCCATTAAAGTTCTTTATCAACACAAACTAATTTAAAGAATATAAGAAGACAACATATTGTTGGCCAATTGCCTAAATGGTCATACCTGATTTTGATAAATCAACGGCAATTTAAGTCGATATGCAAAATATACGATATGCTACAAGTGTTACAGGTTACTGAAATCAATATCAAAGAACGCACTACGTCTACATCTTGTGTCTACAAAGAGCAATCAAATCGTCATCCAAAAGGAATTAAATTAAAATCTAGATCGAGTCTTTTTATATTTTCTTCTGTAATTTTTACTTTATTCTAGGAAATATAAAATGTGAGATTGATCGGGATATTACTGGCTTAGGTTTTCTTCGTCCACAAAATCCAAAAAGCCTACCCAATACCACAAATTCAACATATCCATCTAACCAAAAACCCTATGCTAGAACTCTGACCGAGTTCGGTCCGAGTTCGATCATGGAATTTTTGAAATTATGTTCCCTCCAAATCTGCAGACAACATTCATTTGTGAGATCTTAGCATCCGAACAAAGCCCGAACTCTGCCCGAGTTGGGTCAGGAAAAATACTATAAATAGAGAAGGATTTTTATATTTCTAATCACTCATCCACTCTTCTCTCTATCTCTTCCTAAGTGTTTTTCATCGTTCTAAAGCTTTCATATTTCTTCTATACCACTCTTAGGCAAAGCCAGTAACATTCTGTTCGATTTAAAGTTTTGGTCTATATAGTTATAAAAAGGTCGCAAGTCAGAAAACTTCTCAATTTTTGCACTCAAGTTTGTTGGAGTTGGTTATGCGCTCGTCACCAAACACGATGTTGTGAAGTCGGTCGTGCACTTATCGCCAAGCATGGTGTTGTAAAGAGACGACAAGCTCTCATTTAGCTTGCAAGAAGTAGATTAACAGTGGACAAGAGTACTCGCGACTGGATTAGTCCTCTCAGAGGAAAACTATTATATATCGCGGTGTTCACTGAGTTTGATCTTCTATCTCTTGATTATTGCATTTATTTTACTGTCTTTTACATCTGTCGTAGTTTATAATATGTTAATTTTTTAAGTGGTGATTATTTCTGCTACACACACACATACACTCTATTCACCACCCTCTAGAGGTGCCTAACGGTCCTACAATTGGTATTAAAGCGGGTTATATTCTTATATAACACTCTAGAGAGTATTATGGCAGCCGTAAAATCAATATTGAACGGTGAAGGGAATCCAATGGAACGAACTACATATATTGGAAAACACGGATAAGTTTCTTTCTAAAGTACCTTGACTTTGATCTTTGGTCTATAGTAGTTGACGGTTATATATAAAAAAACCGACACCTATAGTGATTGAGGGTGTACTAGTAGACAAGCCATACGATAAATTCACAGACGAAGAAAGACAAAGGCTAGTTTAGATGACGTGCCATCAATGCACTATTCTATGCAATTGACAAGACGGAGTTTAATCGTGTTTCTACCTGTACTATGTCCCATGATATTTGGAAACTTATTAAGATAACTCATGAGGGTAATATCCCAAGTAAAAGAATCCAAAATCAGCAGACTAACACAGAAATATGAATCAATTAAGATGAAACCCGGTGAGTCAATTATGTCACGCCCCGACCCGGAATCACCCGAATCATCGTCCTCGCTGGGGCGTGATGCCGCACGAGCCTGGAGTTGCGCTCGTGCAAGACAAGATGACAAGTTCTCAAATGGTTATCTTTGAATTGAATATTAACAACGAAAGGAAAATAGAGTATACGAAACGATTCTCTTTATTGATATTCGAAATCGGATTACAAAGGCTTTCGATAGCCCAACAGAATTTGTAAGATTAGCTACAACACTCAAGTTCTCTCTTGCCCACAAAGAATTTCATCGTTCCATACATCATGCCTTCTATATCTCGGTCGCATCAATCCTGTCACGAGTCCGAGCGTAAATGCGATCGCACGCTTCAATACGCTTCGGCATTCCAAGCCTCAACGCGTTCAAGCGAAGCTCCGCCGCGAGCAGACCAATCCCTGAACCTGCTAGCAAACTAGTGGGGGATTAGTACATTTGTCCTCGTTGTACTGATCAAAAAGCCACTTAACAAACCGACATTTAGTATTGTATTGATTCATACAAATATACAATTTAGTTCTTTTCTATGTCCTTCTTAGGATGAATTCATGGCATATTCGAAGACTGTAAAGCATGGCAAGCATGTTATTCAATTCGCATAAGTAAACAAGCAAGCAATCTCGTGTTTGATTCTGGCGTAACTTAGCAATATCGACGCACTCGCCCTTGCACCGTCGCAAGGTGAATACGCCTATCCCTTTTTCCTGTCATGTTATAAGTGCTCGCTATTCAGGATCCGTCCATACGGGATATATGTATACCTTGCACTTCCAAACCCATCGCCCTTAACTATATGAAGGTCACTAGCTTTCCGGGCTAGAATGGACTTATATTTATCGAAATCGAAACATAAGACGATGTTAACTCTGTGCGGTTGCTAACCAACATCAGAGGCCATCGAAATAATCGCAGCAAGTGGCTTATCCCATTCACCAGACGGTCGCTACCCATCTAAATAAAGTGCACCAACAATATCGAAACGAATCCTTCCTAGGCCGAACGGTCCCAGCGCCCTGGCGCGCCGCGTTCGAGGGAATACCCGTGTACGGGCTTTTATACCTTTAAGTCCATTTGACCATGCAACGAATCTTATCTTTCCTACAACCAAGCAAGTTCGCTTATCTCTATTTTAATTGGCACAACGTCCGAATGTCCTCAACGAACGCCCGAAGGCCGCAAACATTTCGAAGGGCACCATGCTGCATTATCATCTCGTATTTCTTTCGTTAACTTTCTATGTTCTTACGTTTCATACTTCGTTTCAATGTTCAATGGCATCATGCCTCAACTCGATGCTCGTCAACCGAACGACCCGAAGGTCTCGAATACCTTTCGAGGCATTATGTCATATCCGACAGGTCCGCCACATTCATGCCACAACTGTACTCTTTCGCAATGAAGCCATCTTTTATTATCTCGATGCACGTAGGCACGTTTCGACACATTTATCATCTATCCTTCGCGTCATGCACTTGCTGCACGCGTCGAAGCCGTATTTCTATGCTTTAATATTCAATGTTCGTGGCTTGCGCGCTAGGGCGCTCGCCTATTGTCTTTCGATGTTCTAGCCGTTCTAACTCATGCACAAAGGCACGGTATGGTTCGTACACTAAGGCACTCGTCGAGTACAGTTATCCCATGTTCTTGCAACTTGCGTACCGAGGCGCTCGCCTTTTGCGATATCCAATGTTCTATAGCGACTCGTACGTCTGCCGTACAATTTATTTCAATAGTTCTATCTAGTGTTCGACACGCCCTACGTTTATCTCTCTATCGAGCCACGCCCGTGACGTTGATAGGTTAACTCAGCATTCAATAATATGTATTTTACTTAAGCATAACGGAGTAGAAAAGAGAGTTAATGTCCCCCACCTTGAATCAATGCACCTTATCGTTTTGCCGAGCCGTTGCGGCTCGATTTTATAACTTTGTTGCACGGGCAACTCTCCTGACTTAGCCATTCGAGCACTTCGTGCTTATTGAATTATACGCCCGATTTGGCTTACCGTGCCCAAGTCTCAGCCCGTCGCAAGACGACGATTTGCTTTTGTGAACCCCTTACTGAATAAGGCAAAAGATCGACCTCTAACATTTCAGCGTAAACGTATAGCCTGCACATGAAACCAACTAAAATCAATACTTGCATCAATTCGGACTTGTGCCTTGGTCGATTCGATTTCTTAGAATCTTCGAGCCGTCTCAACACACTTATCCTTCGAGGCAACGCGGCACTTCGCATCGATTCACTCAATGCATTCTTTGTGACAAGGCGACTCTTCCCATCGACTTAGTTCGATGCATTGCTCGGGACAACTTAACACTTTGTATCGATTCGCATCGATACGTAATCGGGTCAACACAACTCTTCGAGTCAACGACTCAGCATAATGTACCGTGTGGAGCGGGACATTACATAATATACCACTCAAAACAAGGTTCGTCCCGAACCGAAACCAATACTAAATTTCCAAGGGTTTTATTAGATCGCTCCACGATCTCGTCTCACTATCGTTTGGATCGTATAACTTAGTTTGGAATCATACACATATTTTAGGCATCCCACCAATATATGCATTTCAGCCAAGCTCAGTTGTAAGATATAGGAACAATGCAAACACGTAACTTCTTATTCTCAATAGCTTGTCATCTCGTATTCTCGATCGAACTTGGCTCTGTTACTTGTTCTCGTAATTTTAGCGCACATGCATATTGATACATACGCGATCCTTCAACAAAAGTTAAGACATACGATGCGATTCAAAAATCGCGTTTCTCACTTTGTATGTTTCATCGGGACTATCAATTCTATGCGTCGCGTCAAGCTGTCGCACATCTGATCATAACGAGTCTCCACAACGCCTTGAGTTCGACATCACTATCCAACGATTTCTTATGTTTTACTTCGTATCCTATCTTGACATGATTCTCTTTTGTTGACTTGCAAAAGCATCAACATTCAGGACTACGTCTGCTAGGTTACTTACCTAGACACCGTGCTTGAATTCTTCCGATGCAACTTTAAATTGACATTGTACAAAGGCCACAATCTATCCGACATGACAGTTTACATCGAGGCGACGGTGCTCAAGACAACGATCGCCTTGACACGAAGGTCTTTACGATACGCCTTACATTTGATTCCTATCGAGTAGGAAATTCCCTAGCCAAATTCCTGACTTATCTGTCTTGCAACATCAAACATAACTTCGATTCATGCAAGCTCAATTGTAAGGTGAATCAAATCTAACGGTACGACTCGTGAGTCCTTCCCTTATCGTTCTCTCTCGTGCATAGCACGATTCTCGCACTCGTCTATCCGAATCACCAAGTTCGTTGGTGAATTTTAAGTTCGATCGTCGACCAACATAACCATTCAAGCATTTATCCGACGAATACTCAAAGATCTAACTATATATTCTCACTCGAAAGTTGTTCCAACAATTCTCGATCACCTAGACTTATCGTCACATGTACCACATTGTATTTGTTATCGATGCAATCTCATATACGATATCGCATGGGTCATCTTACGGTCTGCAACATTCAATTTGATTTGGCGGTCAAGTCTTCTAGGGTCAGCTGTCCCGAAGCTACGCTCGATAATTATGGATCATCACCGAAGGACAGTTCACTATGAACCATGCTATATCTTATTTCAGAGCCAAATCACATTCTGACGATTTTTATTCGACTATCCAAATCCGTACATAACTATTTCTATCGGCACAACTGATACGCAACTATCCTCCGAGTAAAGTCATGCACGGCCGTCGATGATTCCGCAATTTATGAAACATCTACTCGTATCGAGTTTAAGTCTATCTTATTTTGCGGTCGACACACGAGATGCCATACACATCGAACAATCGTCGATGACTTATAGTCTCGCCCTGATCAATCATAAAATTTACGATCAACCAAGTTCATTCCATTCTCATATCGTTACTTACAAAATTTCATAGCACGAGGCACACTCTATTTTATATTTTCACATTGTTTACGTTTCTTACGTTCGATCTCGATAAACTGTATCCATTTCGATAACGTAAGGGTCAACTTTGAATCCGTTTCAACGTTAACTTAACTCGCATCGCATACATCCAAGTTCGCAACGAACTTTTCCATACGCATCAACTCGTTCTTCGATTTACCGCATCTCGCTATACTTCGATCGCGTAACTGAGTTACCGATTATTCAACATCGAACCCTCAAGTCATTTGATCTCGCCCTCTAAGTTTCGCGTGTTTTCAGTCGTACTCGAATGAGTTTCGCCGTAACGTAACCAACTATTTCTTAGGCACGATCACTCGCGGCAACCGACTTTCTTACCGAAGTCGCACATCGTGCGATCCGATCACATTTTGTCTCGCCCAATATTTCTATCGAGATCGTAAGTCATACGATTCGATTTTACTTTGCATCGGCTAACATTTCTATCGAGATTGCAAGTCGTGCGATCCGATTACCATTCGCGTATTCTAACAATTTTGTTGAGATCGCAAGTCATACAATCCAATTACAATTTGTATTGGTTAACATTTTTGTCGAGCTCGCAAGTCGTGCGATTCAATTCGTCTCGTCCAATATTTTTATCGAGCTCGCAAGTCGTGCGGTTCAATTTCAATGTTTCAAGTTTCCTATCCCGTCGATCCGATTGTTGTCTCAAGACATAATCGTTTCTCTAGTTCCCGTCATTCGTCCGACACATAAATTTTTCAATCGACGTATCGTTCAATGTTACAAGTCACGCCTTACCGTTCTAACCGATCATCGAAGAACACTTGCATCAATGTACCGTTATACAAATTCTCAATCGAGTCTCGGTGCTATCCCGTCTGTTGCGGACAAACCTTCCGTAATTCTCACAATACGTCGATGCAATTCATCGCACAAATGGTATTACATATACCACACGGAATCGAGCCATTCATTACATCGGTGGTATGCCATATACCACCCAGAAATCAAGTTACTTCCGTCGCAACGTACTCCTTACGAACCAACGATCTCTTCCGACTCACGATTCTGCAGTGATCGTGCTTGATCAAAACCGTAACTCTGATTAATCAAATTCGACGCAACACGGCCAATGCATTCATTTGCCAACGCAAGCTCGGTGCGCAACCGAACCGATTTTGTTTCTCAATTTATAACTTTTGTTTTTTTCTGTTGCATCTTGTAGAAAAGTTCATTCTCAATATCCATCGTACTTCGAGCAACGATTACTTTGATACGTGTTACACCACGTGCAATAATTTTACTTTCAATACGCATTGCATATTGTGTAATAATTTATTTCTGATATTTATCGCACCTCGTGTATCGATTTATCTTCGACATCTGTTGCACCTCGTACAACATTTTATTTTCGACATTCAAAGTCAACGCTCAAATTTGTTCAACACATTCGATATTGACTTATCGCTTTTCATCGCAACGCACATTCAAAATCGATATGTGAATCCGTTCGACACATTCCATATCAATTTTCATTTTCTTTTCAACGCATCATTTACAATCAACGCGTGGCAATTGCTGCAGCAACATTCCACGACTTTCATTGTATCGATGCAACCAATATTTCTCATATCGATCGTTGCAACCAACAAATATTTGTATTAGACTTATTATATGGAACATATTCGATCGCTGCGAATATGAGAAATTTCAATTCACGACTTTCATTATTTGTATTAGACTTATTATATGGAACATCCAGTGCGGCATCGAATAGAGTCAAGAGTGATTTCAAGTGGTGGTGGGCAACTCTTTGGAATTGTAATGAAGCAAGCGTCCAGAGGAAATTGAGCCTAGAGCTCTGATACCAATTTGTCATGCCCCGACCCGGAATCACCCGAATCATCGTCCTCGCTAGGGTGTGATGCCGCACGAGCCTGGAGTTACGTCGTGTAAAGCATGATGACAAGTTCTCAAATGGTTATCTTTGAATTGAATATTAACAACGAAAGAAAAATAGAGTATACGAAACGATTCTCTTTATTGATATTCGAAATCGGATTACAAAGGCTTTCGATAGCCAAACGGAATTCGCCAGATTGGCTACAACACTCAAGTTCTCTCTTGCCCACAAAGAATTTCACCGTTCCATACACATGCGTTCTATATCTCGGCCGCATCAATCCTGTCGCGAGTCCGAGCGTCAATGAGATCGAACGCTTCAATACACTTCGGTATTCCAAGCCTCAACGCGTTCAAGCGAAGCTTCGCCGCGAGCAGACCAATCCCTGAACCTGCTAGCAAACTAGTAGGGGATTAGTACTTTCGTCCTCGTTGTACTAATCAAAAACCTACTTAACAAACCGACATTTAGTATTGTATTGATTCATGCAAATATATAATTTAGTTCTCTTTCTATGTCCTCCTTAGGATAAATCCATGGCATATTTGAAGACTGTAAAGCATGGCAAGCATGTTATTCAATTCGCGTAAGTAAACAAGCAAGCAATCTCGTGTTTGATTCGTGGCGCAACTTAGCAATATCGACGCACTCGCCCTTACACCGACGCAAGGTGAATACGCCTATCCGTTTTCCCTGTCATGTTATAAGTGGTCGCTATTCAGGATCCGTCCATACGGGATATATGTATACCTTGCACTTCTAAACCCATCGCCCTTAACTATACGAAGGTCACTAGCTTTTCGGGCTAGAATGGACTTATATTTATCGAAATCGAAACATAAGACGATGATAACTCTGTGCGGTTGCTAACCAACATCAGAAGCCATGGAAATAATCACAGCAAGTGGCATATCCCATTCACCAGACGGTCGCTACCCAACTAAATGAAGTGCACCAACAATACCCAAAATGAATCCCTCATAGGCCGAACGGTCCCAGCACCCCGGCGCGCCACTTTCGAGGGAATACCCATGCACGAGCTTTTATATCTTTAAGTCTATTTGACCATGCAACGAATCTTATCTTTCATACAACCAAGTAAGTTCGCTTATCTCTATTTCAATTGGCACAACGTTCGAATGTCCTCAACGAACGCCTGAAGGCCGTGAACATTTCGAAGGGCACCATGCCGTATTATCATCTCGTATTTCTTCCGTTAACTTTCTATGTTCTTACGTTTCATACTTCGTTTCAATGTTCAATGGCATCATGCCTCAATTCGATGCTCGTCAACCGAACAACTCGAAGGTCTCGAACACCTTTCGAGGCAATATGTCATATCCGACAGTTCTGCCATATTCATGCCACAACTGTACTCTTTCACAATGAAGCCATCTTTTATTATCTCGATGCATGTAGGCACGTTTTGACACATTTATCATCTATCCTTCGCGTCGTACACTTGCTGCACGCGTCGAAGCCGTATTTTTATGCTTTAGTATTCAATGTTCGTGGCTTGTGCGCTAGGGCGCTCGCCTTTTGTCTTTCGATATTCTTGCTGTTCTAACTCATGCGCGAAGGCACGGTATGGTTCGTGCACTAAGGCACTCGCCGAGTACAGTTATCCTATGTTCTTGTGGCTTGCGCACCGAGGTGCTCGTCTTTTACGATATCCAATGTTCCATAGTGACTCGTACGTCTGCAGTACGATTAATTTCAATTGTTCTATCTAGTGTTCGACACGTACCACGTTTATCTCTCTATCGAGCCATGCCCGTGACGTTGATAGGTTAACTCAGCATTCAATAATATGTATTTTACTTAAGCATGACAGAGTTGGAAAGAGATTTAATGTCCCCCCACCTTAAATCAATGTGCCTTGTCGTTTCGCCGAGCCGTTGCGGCTCGATTTCATAACTTCGTTGCACGGGCAACTCTCCTGACTTAGCCATTCGAACACTTCGTGCTTATTGAATTATACGCCAGATTTGGCTTACCGTGCCCAAGTCTCAGCTCGTCGCAAGGCGACGATTTGCTTTCGCGGACCCCATACTGAATAAGGCAAAAGATCGACCTCTAACATTTCAGTGTAAACGTATAGCCTGCACATGAAACCAACTAAAATCAATACTTGCACCGATTCGGACTTGTGCCTTGGTCGATTCAATTTCTTAGAATCTTCGAGCCGTCTCAACGCACTTATCCTTCGAGGCAACGCGACGCTTCACATCGATTCACTCGATGCATTCTTTGGGACAAGGCGACTCTTCGCATCGACTTAGTTCGATGCATTTCTCGGGACAACTTAACACTTTGTATCGATTCGCATCGATACATAATCGGGTCAACGCAACTCTTTGAGTCAACGACTCAACATAATGCACCGTACGGAGGGGGGCATTACAAATTACACAGATGTTTACTCGTTTCCTAGATATTACTGATCATTTGCAATCGCTTGGTAAGGATTATAGTAACCATGAGAAGATCATAAAGGTGCTACGACCTTTAAACAAGAATTGGAACCTAAAGGCAACAACGATCATTGAAGGAAATGATCTTACCACAATGGCTCTGGAGACACCTATGGGCAAGCTGATGACCCATGTGTTGTACTTACAGGAATTTGGAGAAGCAACCCCCAAGGAAAAATGTATTGCCTTCAAAGTATAAACCAAAAGAGTTGTATATAATAATTCTGACAAAGAATCATCCAGTGGCACTACAACAAAAAGACCTATTAATGACGCTTGATAAGTGGATTTCATGACGGCTGATAAAGAAGGTCATCAAAGTTCATCAAGACTATATTCTATGACGGTTTTCAATATAAACGTTATTGATTGTCTGTCAGTGATACGAGCGTTATGAAAAAATACCAAATTTTAAGTCGAAACCTCGACTCTCTCGCACTTACTCCCGTACTTAAGGAAAAGTCTAAACCCCTTCTCCTTCTCTCTTTCTCCTTCTCTCTTTCTCCTCCCGCTCCCCAACTCCCTTCAGCCCGCTCCCCGCTCCCGAACTCCCCTCAGCCTGCTCCCCGCTCCCCAACTCCCCTCAGCCCGCTCTTCGCTCTCCAAGGTTTGTCCTAAATTATGTCTCGATTATTTCTTATTTTATGCCCTAAAGTCTGCCTCGACAAGATTTTAGTAAAATTCCCTAAATATGAAAATGTTGTTTAAATTCTGCCCTGATGTCCTCCTCCGTCGGCTTCCCCTCCTTCGATGCCCTCATCGACGCCACCATCCCAAGGTCCATCCGTACCGGGCCCATGTTCCTTCCGATCTTCGACTCGAGGCTCACCGAGTCCCAAATGCTGGCCCACATGCAGCGGCTCGCATCAAAGAACAAGGTCTTCAAGTCCTTTATCGGCATGGGCTACCACGGGACCATCGTCCCCGCCGTCATCCTCCACAACGTCATGGAGAACCCCGGCTGGTACACCCAGTATACCCCCTACCAGGCCGAGATCGCCCAGGACGGGATCGAGTCAGCTCGGCACAGAGGTTCGGGGTGCCGATAGGGTAACGGGGCCCGCACGCGGCGTTCCTGGCGACGTCGCAGGAGTACAAAAGGATGATGCCGGGGAGGGTCATCGGGGTTAGCAAGGACTCCACCGGGAAGCCGGCGCGGTAGATGGCGATGCAGACGAGGAAGCAGCATATCATGAGGGATAAGGCCACCAGCAACATCTGTACTACTCAAGTATAATAGACCGGATCTTGTTATTGGGTCCAAATCTGCTGCTTACTAGTCGAGTTTTGACTGATTATTCATTTCAGTCGCTACAACCAAACTCCGAACTTACTTGGCTTGAGGTCTCGAGGGTTATATATTTATATTATTCTAATACATCCATGCAGAATGAATGTCCAGTTTAAGGGTCAAGGGCTAGGTTCATGCATAAGTTTAATTTTTTGAATTTTGCTTAAATTGCGCATAAGACACTAAAACTATAGAGTTGTGATAAGAGTTATATATTTTATTTTATTTTTTATTATTCTGATATAAACCACTATTGTATGCTCTTGATTTTGGTATAGGAAGTCAGTGACAATTTAAGTTATGGAGGAAGGAATAAGAGGATATTTGGTATATGAAGTGAGTAACAATTGAGGGAGCTTTGATAATTGAGAGGAGATTCGAGATTTTTTTTCTTAGGGACTTGGTAAAGTGGGAGCAGAGAAGAAGTTGGGAAGAGGAAGAAGTGGGTTTGGAAAAGTTTAGGGTTAAAGTTTTCTGGAGGAAGATTGACGAGGATACAAAGTTAGGGCTTTGGTAGAGAAGATGATGAAGGCTAGTCTATTTGGCCCTAGCCTGATACCAGGTTAGAGACTATACTTTTGAAATGTTGTGATTGCTTCATTAGGGTCAAGGCTAACTACATATAGGGAGAGATACTCTTGCTGATGTGGGACTAAAAGAAGCATATACTAAAGAATATACAGAAAGGCGTATAGGGTAGCTACTCTAGCCAATGTGGGACTAAAGAAGCATAAACTAAAGAAATATAAGGATAGAAACCTATACAATGCACTAGTAACAATCTGAATGGAATAAATGGATTCAAATAGTTGACCCAAAAAATGTAGATATAAAAGGCTGGGTTTTTTCTTGCATCATAATATAGGTGTTTTAACATTTCTTCCTACTTTTCTCTTAAATTAGTACTCTCAAACTTGTAGTTACGTGGCTTTGAGATTTGACAGTGACTTTATATGATTTAATCTTCATTTAGATGCTGCCTGTTGCCTGAGAAACAGATGGATTCCTTCGATTTGTATTATATTATTTCTGATCATTAAAGTTTCTGTTTTCCAGAATAAGAATGTTGACTATTGTCTGTTTTTTACTCAGGGGATGAAATGACTAGAGTCTTTTGGAAGTCCATTAAGGATAAGGTATGAAGAAAGCTTTTCATAATGATTCTTACTATACTTCCAATTTCTCATCTAGATGTCTTCAGGCTAGAATTGTCTTTGTTAATATAGGATTGCCTGGGCCTAAATCTGATGCTTTGTTAAATCGTGTAGCTCATTTTTTCGTTCTTGGACCTAGATATAAAGTACTTTGACTTGGGCCTTCCTCGTCGTGATGCTACTGATGATAAGGTTACAATAGAAAGTACAGAAGCTACACTTAAGTAAGCATTTTTCATTCTTTGTTACCTTTAGTGAATCTTGTTTGGCTTATATATAGTTAAAATAGATGATCCTTACTCTTGTAAAAGCCCATATCTTGTTCTACAGAGCATCAACTTTATTTTCCTTTGCTTGGTTACACTCAATCTATTATGACATATCTCATGTTGATCTGTTCCTTCATCCTTTGGTTGGTTGTACATGCCAATATTTCTTGTAGTAAAATATTTGGTTTGTTCATTAAATTTTTGTGCAGTAGACTACTTGTTCTTCATATGATATTACTAGAGGTAAATATAGGACACTCTTGTTATTCCATACAAGTTCTAATTTATCTGGTGGTTTTGGTTTTTTATGTTGGTTGGACTTAGTAACTTGTAGGTTCCTATGTTTTAGTTTAATTAAATGACCACTTTTCTGCGACATGTATAATGTGGCTATTAAGTGTGCGACAATAACTCCAGGTATTTCTCAAACTGACTATAACTAATGGTTGAAGAATAAACAGTTAAGGGCCTGTTTGGCAACTAAAAACTACTTGAAAGTTGGAAATTTGGTTTCTTTTGAGTTTATAGAAACTAAAGAAAGTAGGTTTTTAGGCTAAAGAAATGGTTTGTTTAGTAGAAACTAGAATAGAGAAACTAGATCAATATGATGACATGCCACTATTAAAATATTACAAACATGGAACATATATATTAGTATGGGCCAAGGGATGAGGCTCCTTATACAGCCAGGGCCCTCCCTAAATACTTGGAGCCAAAAAGAATTCAAAAGCTCTTGCTGATTGGTCCCCAAGGATCAGGAACGAGCACCATCTTTAAGCAGGTGAGACCGTGTAATTTTTGCACAATGAGCAACTAAACATGTAGTTAAAGGACTTGTAAGTACATGGACCTAGTCCTTCAGCACTGTTCTTTCTATTGAGATATCAAAGTTCTTGATGTTTTGAACCTATTGACTTTGTAAGATGTTATTTCAACTTATGAGGCGGACACATAGACCATCTCTTCCTGTCAAAAGAAGTTCTTTATATTTTAGGGTATGTGTGGTCTACAAAAGCACACTACCATGATTCTGCTCTTGTAAAACGAGTTCTTTATGTAAGTCGATATGTTTTTTTGTACTTCGAATATTCAACCCGACTATTTAGCACAATGGCATCGAATATATTCACACTATCTATCTATCAAGCTGATTCTACTTGTACTCTGTTTAAGACTGATTGAATTTGTTTGGTTCTATATGTGGAGCTTCTGTTAGTTTTCAGTTTATTGGATACCACAGGGTACTTTATTTGTCTTCTTTAGTTAAGAGTCAAGGAAAAGTCATCATCATCATCATTCATGCACCCTCCCATAAAAATGGGGTTGGCTATGGAGCACAAGAAGAATGAATTAATGAAGATTTTGACACCAGTCCTCTATGTTGGTGCCAAATTCCTATCTATGATAGCCGTGGTAGACATTAGAAAGAGGGCCTTTCCATGAAAAGTAGAAGGCTAGTTGGCATGTACCATCTTTCTTGTTATTCAGCTTATGCCTGCAATCAAGGGTCACTCTTCAAGTTCATGTTGTATAGGAGAATTAAAGAAACATATTTTACCTGCTGCTGAAAAAATACACCCTCTCTCTCAAAGGATTTTAAGGATCTTTAAGTGATGAAAGTACATGATGTTCCTAGTATATCTAATTGTATGCCGAGTATACTACACGGAAGAGTAATAAATACAACACATAAGTTATTATCAGTGTCCCCAAAGCATCTGCAGTTGTGGACATCTTATAGGGCAACATGTCCCTAGGACACCTGCTCAGTTTGTTGCGTTCGATGAACTAAACAAAGTCTATAGTGCTAGTTTTTTTTCCTTTTTAACATTTAGTACACATGTTTGAATCTTCTGCCACCAATTAGGTCCTGTAGTTACACATGCATGCATGTTGTTGTAATGCAAAGATGCTGTTGTTCTGTTGCATCCTTGTAAAAGGTTGATGTCCTATGATTGATCTCAGGTTGAATAGGCCTACCTTCTTGAATACTTGTATGATTTGAGGATCTTTGATTGCATATGATGATTTTAGACAAAAACTAGTGCCTTGAGTGACTTACTATGTGATGAATCTGCTCTGTGCACGGGATAGCTTTAAAACACAGGAAAGCATTTTGTGTCATTCTAGAAAATTTCTTTTGCATCCTGATGTACATTTTGGTAAGTATAATTATTACCTTCATATGATGGCTTTCGTTCTCCGAACAGGCAAAATTTTTGTATGGGAATAAATTTACTCCAGAAGAACTAGAGAATATAAAATTAATGATTCAAAGCAACATGTACAAATATCTCAGTATCTTACTCGAAGGACAGGAACACTTCGAGGTTGAGGCTTTGTCTAGGTTGAGAGAAGTTGGCTCACCTGATTTACTACCAACTGAAGGTAACTTGTTTATGTATTCATTTCTACTTCTTGTTCAATGTCGTATCTTTGTGGTTCAGAAATTTTATGATTACTATTTTACATTGATTTAGTTGATTCATTTTCCTTCTGCGATCTAATTTGCAAGGTAAGATATTGAGCACAGGTATTCATACAGTTGTCAACATTTTTTGCAGGAGTGAAAGTAGGCCGAAGACTTTATAGTCTACTTTAATCAAAAATGAACATGGATTGACGTTCTGAGGAAGGATATGTTTTTTGTTAGTGTTAACAAAGGACATGTCCATTAACATAGCTGAATGGAAGAAGAGGGTTCAAGCAGTTGACCTGAAAATTTTGGGATAGAGGGTTTTGTTGTTGTATCCAGTATATACCAAAATTAAGAAGCAATAGACTATCCTCACCTACTCTTTGGCGTAAGCATTATTTTGTCAAGGTGGATGTTAGGTGCATTCCTCTGCTAGTTATGTACTTGTCTTTTGTTTTGGTACCTTCATATTTTTCTGATTTGTGCTTGATATCCAGAGGGAAAAGAAGAGGAAATTGAACTGCAGGTGTTCGACTTCACGGGTGCTGGTGGAGTAGCCTTGGCTATGTATAACACAGACGAGGTACAAGCTTCAAATCATGTACTAAATAATAGTTTGTTTGACTTTTCGTTTTTCTAATTGTTTTCTACATATCTGTTTCTCTACAGTCCATTCGTGCCTTCACTGACACTTCAATGAACACGGCCTATCAGAAAAAGTGGCCACTCTATCTTAGCAGAAAAAACACAATCCTGAAAAAATATGATGGAAGGTAAGTGGCCTAATTTCTTTTTGTCCATGATAACAGTGAGTTGCTAATAAGTTTATTGGCTTTAAACTCTCTACTTTGATGCCATGTATATCCTTGTACCCCATTTGCCAATTAGTGTAAACTGTGTTTTCTAAATTAATTTATATCCTCCAGGTTTAAAGACATATTTCAAGAGGTATATGAAAGTGGATGGAAGTCCAAGTTTGAGGCGGCTGGAATTTGGTGAGCGGTCTTCAGTTGGCATAATCTAGGCAGTTCATGTTTGGACCTCTATATATAATTTCTAACATCTTTTATATATTTGGCAGGTATGAACACTGTCTCATTGATGATATGGTTGCCTATACACTCAAGAGTGATGGCAGTTATGTGTGGGCTTGCAAGAACTATGACGGAGATGTGCAAAGTGATTTCTTAGCTCAAGGTCCAAGTCCCTTTTAAATTTGCACGATTTTTTGAGAAGATGTATATAATGAAATGGAGAAATGTAGAATGGTAGCTAAAGTACTCTATTTTGAGATAATGAAATATAGCTAGCTAAAGTACTCTATATCTGTGAGATATTGATGTACCCTATTTTGAGACAATAAAATGGAGAATGGTACTTTATATTATATTTCAATGTTTTGTTGTGAATATGGTTCAAAGTGGTTGTTTTCGAATTGAATTGAGCAGTGTTTGGAATGTAATATATAACATGCAGTATAGAACATTATAAATGTGATACAATGATCATATACAGATCATCTATTCATAACGGTTTTTACATAACTATCCATAACGCTTTGAAAATAAACCGTAGCAGAAATTCAACCTATTAATGGCGATTTTGGAAGAATTATTTATAACGCTTTTAAAAACATTTATAACACCCGTTTTCATAGCGCTTGGATTGGAGAAAAAACGTCATGGTTTGTAATTAATGACGCTTTTTAGCCGTCATTAAAAGGTGTTTTTGTTGTAGTATGGTGATGAGTAAGCCCTGCTAGTAAAGAACTTCGAAAAATTTTTAAAGTTGAGAGATCAAATCAAAAGAAGAAAGACGTCCACGAAAGCAATGAAGAAGAAATTATATGCTTTGGATGCAAGAAGTCAGGACATATAAAGAAGGACTGTCCACTGTCAAAAAAAATAATCCATATGATAGATCAAGATCAAGCAGGAAAGCTACAATAGGTCAAAAGTATGCAAACACAAGCATCTAGCATGAAAGTGATGCCAGTAAATTAGAGGAAGAAGACAGACCCTGCAGTACTGCCAACGTATATCTTATGGCATTTGATAAGGTATCTTCTAACCCTCTGTATGATGACTTTACTTTCGATGAATTAGAGACAACATTTAGCGAACTACTTGAAGAACACAGAAATGTGTTAGACAAGTACAAGCAATCTCGCAAAGAGGTTAAGGCATGCACAACCGAAGTAGCATGATTATCTAATCTTCTCGAAGACATTAAAGGTACATCTGCTATCGGTAACACAGATGAGATAGCCAAGCTCAAAGTAGACTATCATGAGGCTATCCTTACCATCGAAAAGAAAGAAAAAGACTATGCCAAAATACAAGAACTTTATGACATAGAGAAGAAGAGATACTTAGTTACAGAGCAAAGACTCGTTGATATGACTGCCAAATATGAGGAGTCTTGTGTGATCTCTAAAAAGCTAGAGATCAAGTTAGGCAAACAAGCCATTCTTGTGACATAGCCTAAGGTTAGTCCTAATGCTAAGCATACAACAAAGAGGACTAAACCACAGAAAGCACGCAAGTAACACGTTAATCCTAATTATGCTTTCACATATAGGTTTTCAAAGAAGACACAAATGCATGTCAACACAGAAACAAAGAGCACTTTTTCAAAACTTACTTGTACGTACTGTGGTTCTCACGGGCACATATCGCAGTATTGTCTAGCAAGAAAGCTTGTTGACAATCCAACACTTGTTTGGATACCTAAAACTAATCAAAATTGACCCTTCAAGAAATGGTTACCAAAGGATTCATCTACTCGTTTTGTAGGTGGATCGTCAACCCTCTCATGCTAGAAGCAAGTGGATCCTCAATAGCGGATGTTTACGGCATATGACTGGTGATACATCTTTGTTTGCTACGCTATCGATGAAGAAAGAAGTATATGTTTCCTTTGGAAATAACTTGAGAGGTGTTATAATTAGAAATGGCATTGTTGGTATATCTCCTTACCCATTAATAAAAGATGTTTGTCTAGTTACGGAGTTGAAACATAGCCTATTGAGCATAAGTCACTTGGGAGATAATGGTTATGGTATCAACTTTGTAAAAGACAAATGCTCTATATATGAAATGTCATCTGGTAATCCTGTATAAGAAGGGATTAGGGAAGACAACATTTATGTTTTTTTTAGAAAGTACTAACAATACAGGAAGGTACCTAGTAGCAAATCAAGATGAAAGCTGGCTCTGGCACATGAGGCAAGGACATGCCAATATAGATACTATCTCACGACTATACCAAAAAGTTTGTAAAAGGACTCCCCAAAATCTTATTCAAAAGAGACATGTATGTGCTGACTGTGAAAAGAACAAGGCAACTTGGTCAACTTTTAAATCCATCAACGCTGTAAGTACTTCTAGACCCTTACAGTTAATTCACATGGATTTATTTGGTCCTAGTAGAGTCGCTAGTCTTGGCAGTAAGCTCTACGCTTTTGTAATTGTTGGTGATTTCTCTCGTCATACATGGTTTTACTTTTTATCATTTAAAAGTGATGCTATTTTTGAATTTTACATATTTTTTAAAAAGGTAGAAAACAAAAAAGGCTTCATGATTACTCGTATCCAAAGTAATCATGGTGGCGAATTCGTAAATGCTAATTTCAAAAAAAATTGTGATGATAGTGGATATTACTACGAG
Source organism: Iris pallida (assembly GCA_029216955.1). Lineage (NCBI taxonomy): Eukaryota > Viridiplantae > Streptophyta > Magnoliopsida > Asparagales > Iridaceae > Iris > Iris pallida. Next base: position 3,835,475 of record JANAVB010004800.1, read on the forward strand.
TTTTTTTGTCCTAGAACTCCCCAACAGAATGGTGTTGTGGAGCGAAAGAATCATACTCTTAGCGAGATGGCTAGAGTCATGCAGAATCAGCATAATCTTCCTAAATATTTTTTGGTAGAAGCTGTTAGTACAGCCTGTCATATTTTAAATAGGGTGTTAATTTGACCTATCTCGAAGAAAATACCAAATGAACTGTGGTTTGGAAGGATTCCAAATATGTCATATTTTAAAGTTTTTGGATGTCGCTGTTTTATCCTGAACACCAAGGACAACTTGGGTAAGTTCGACTCTAAAGTAGATGAAGGAATATTTCTCGGATATGCTGCTAAGAGTACGGGATATAGAGTTTTCAATAAAAGATCTATGATTGTTGAAAAATCTATTAACCTTACCTTTGATGAGCACAATAGTCATAGATCTAGCGACAGTGATGATGAAGATGCACAGAATAATCCAAGTCATCTAAAGATACTGCTACCAAAGAGATCCCTATGGAAAGTCTAAAAAAGATACTCAAATCTTAGAATTTCTTGCCAGACCATCCAGAGACGCTCGTCATAGGTGATGTATTAAAAGGTATAAATACACGTTCTTCTATTAAAGATAGTGATAAAGAAGCTAATGTAGCTTTTATATCTCAAGTAGAACCTAAGACAGTAGTAGATGTATCTAATGACGAATTTTGGATTGATGCCATGCAAGAGAAACTTAATCAATTTGAGAGAAACCAAGTTTAGGAACATATTTCTGAACCTATTGGTCAATCGATAATTGGTACGAAATGGGCGTTCCGAAATAAATTAAGTGAGGATGGGCAAGTTCTATATAATTAAGCAGGTATAGGGGTACAAGGTTATAATCAAGAAGAATGTATTGATTATGACGAGACATATGCTTATGTTGCTAGACTAGAAGTCATCCGTATGTTTTGTGCATTTGCATATTTTTACAATTTCAAACTATTTCAAATGGACGTAAAAAGTGCATTTTTATATAGATTTTTTTAAAAAAAAGTTTTTGTGAAATAACCCCCTGGTTTTGAAGATTTTTTAAAAATTCGATCACGTCTTCAAACTTAGGAAAGCACTCTATGGAATCAAACTAGCACGTCGTGCTTGGTATGAATGCCTAAGTGTCTTTCTACTTGAAAATAGATTTTTAAAAGAAAGAGTTGATACTACTTTATTTATCAAGTCTTCAGATGATGGTATTCTTCTTATACAAATTTATGTAGATGACATCATTTTTTGTTCTACTAACGAAAAACTTTATCAAGAATTTGCTAATTGTATGCAGAGTGAGTTTGAGATGAGTATGATAGGGGAACTAAACTAATTCCTTGGACTCCAGATCAAACAGCACTCTCAGGGAACATTCATCAACCAAGCTAAGTATACGAAGGATTTACTAAAAAAGTATGACTTCGACAACGTAAAGCCTATCGGAACTCCAATGGCTACATCAACTCGGCTTGACATTAATAAAAGTGGCAAGCCAGTCGACCAGCATAAGTATCAAAGTATGACTGGTAGTTTATTATATTTAATGGCTAGTCGCCCAGATATCATGTTTAGCATTTGAATTTGTGCTAGATTTCAAGTTAATCCTAAGGAATCACACTTATGGCCATTAAGCATATATTTTAATACCTTAAGGGAACTTCTACAGTCGGCTTATGGTATCCCAAAACCACATCTTTTGAGCTAATCGATTATTCAGATGCAGATTTTACAAGATACAAAGTAGACCGTAAAAGTACCAACGGTATGGGTCATTTCCTAGGAAAAGCTTTAGTCTCCTGGTTTAGCAAAAAACAAAATTTTGTAGCTCTATCAACGACTGAGACTGAGTACATCGTCGTCAGATGCTGTTGTGCTCAACTTTTATGGATGAATCAAACCCTAGAAGACTGCAATCTATACTACTATAAGATTCTCATATATTATAATAACACTAGCACGATTAATTTGACTAAGAACCTTGTTTGTCATTCACGCACGAAGCACATAGAGATTCATCATCACTTTTTACGTAATCACCAACAAGACGGGGATATTTGCTTAGAATTCATTGACACAGATCATCAATTAGCAGATAACTTTACAAAACCGCTGGCTGAAGACCGTTTCAATTATCTGCAACGTGAACTAGACATACTTGAATTTTCAGATTCATAATGCATTATGTTTAATAAAAATTCTTACAACTTAAGATTTTGATATTTATTAATTGAAGTTATTTTTGGTACAAGTCGAAAGGGCCCTTCTGTTAAAATACGTAAAAGTCTAAGCGAAACGGTGTCAAGTGTCTTCGAACTACCGCTAGCTCGAATCCGGCCCCTACAACTAACCCAAAGTAATGAATATTATTCAATTAAAGAATTAAAGGTTATTAAGTCTATTTATTATTTATTATGCCTAAAATGAAATAGAAATAAAACTGGCCGAGCTCTGTCTGAATTCGGACCAAGTTCGGTTGACGTCGGTTTGAATTTTCAGAATAGCACAGCCGGCCCTATCCCCGTTATAAACCATTCTTCTTCCTCCTATTTCTTCCATCCGAGCACCGAAAACTCCACAAAAACTCCATCCTTTATCTCCTCCAAGCTTCCTTCCTTCTTTCTCCTTAGGTCTACAAAGCTCAAGAAGGTGACATTCTCCATTTTTTATTCTCTTTAAGGTATATTTTATTTCTTCTCCTTTGTCAATTCTATGGTTCCTAAAATCTTCAAAGAAAGAAAGTAGATTCTGCGACAGGTTCATCTTCGGCATCTGAATACGAACTCGTCAACATGTTCAGTCCTACTCGCCCTACTAGCGAAGAGGAATATAACGCGACTTTATTTCCTTGTTTGGAAATAGCGGACTCTTGGTTTTACGCTTTTCGCTATCGAAAAATTTGCCCCGGACGATACGTCCACTTTACTATTTTCTTATAGTACGTGTCGACTTTTGAAAACTAAAGTCTCTGTAATTTCTTTGAAACTTCTGATAATATCTATGATAATGTCGTTCGTATGTTTTACTACAACATGCAAATAAAACCCGATGGTAGTATATATTCGGCGAAAATAAAATTGAATTCAACTCGACTAACATTACTGAATATTTTTATATGCCTGACGTCGGCAAAACTTTAGTTGAAATTCATAAAGTTTAATTTTTCGAAGAAGTTACTCTTGATTCCATTAAGGCTATAATGTGCCATCCTAACCCAGTCCCTCGGGGTGGTAGGTTGTATATAAAATACCTTAAACAAAACTTTTTTGAGTTGTATCGTTTTATCTATTCTGCCTTACTTCCTAAAAAAGGATATATCGATGAGATTATCTTTCTTGAGATGTCTGTCATGTACCACATTCACATCGGTGTTCCTTTCTCTGTCCCCAAGACATTTATGGCTTGGATGATTGGTTCTAGGAGAGTGGGGTGCAACCTTTTGTATCACATGCATCTAGCAGTTATCTTTAGGAGATTTAAAATCAACCTTGATTCATGTCCTATCTCTGGGTCATCTTCTGAGCTGACTAGGTCGAGGAAATATCATTTACCCCCACCTCCACCCGGTGCTGCTCATATTGATGCTCAGGTTGATCCAGATGCTCCTATTCCTTCCCTTGTTGCTCATGCTCCAGCATTTGATCCTCAGTTCTATCAGCACTTTGATGATTTTGTCGCTCTCTATGGACAACGTCATCAGAGTTATGTCGATGCTGAGTTCTGCCATACCTTACAAGCTCAGGTCTTGAGGAACAACATTGCTGATCTGTACTGGAGTTTGGTGTATCACCCTTCAGCTCCTATTCTGATGATCCATCATCCTGGCTTCGACGGACCAAGGTTTCATGATTCGACCACTTTCAGATACTTTGATCCGACTACTGCTTACTTCGATCCTCATCCGCCTGCTCCTCCAGCCGATGATGATGCTCAGATGTAATATGGGATTTCAGATTTGAGTTTTGAGATTTTATTTTGTTAGTGATGATCTATGAAGTTGCACTTTGTAGTAGTCCATACTTTCGCAGTTGGACTTTTAATATAGTAGTTTCAGCAGTCATAAACTCTTTTAGGTATGACTTTATGTTTTTGGACTTTAATTATATTTCCTTTATATTCTAGTTGATGCTATCTGAGTTTTTCAATTACCCTACTACTAGTTTTACAGTGTTGTGAATTGTTTGCTATGGTTATTATTCTCTTTCCTTGTTTGTGTAAAATTGTTGGCTTTATATATTACGGGAGAGCTACTCATTTTGCGTATATGACAAAGGGGAAGAAGAGCTATACACAAAATCAAAATAATAAAATTTAAAATTCTATATCTCTGCGACAAGTCAGGTATATTATTTCAAAGTTATATCTTAGTTATATTTTAGAATAGACTCAAGTTTGTCAATTATCAAAATTGGAGAGATTGTTGGCACATTGCCTAAATAGTCACACCTGATTCTGATAAATTAACGGCAACTTAAGTCGATACACAAAATATACGCTATGCTACAGGTGTTACAAGTTACTGAAATCGATATCAAAGAATGCACTATATATACATCATGTGTCTATAAAGAGCAATCAAATCATCATCCAAAAGGAATTGCATTGGAATTGAGATTGAGTCTTTTTATATTTTCTTCCGTAATTTTTACTTTATTGAGTCTAGGAAATATAAAACGTGAGATCGATCAGGATTTTACTGGCTTAGCTTTTCTCTGTCTATAAAATCCAAAAAGCCTACCCAATCCCACAAATTCGACATATCCATTTAACCAAAAACCCTATACAATTTGGACCCTAAAAATCTCATTTTGCCTAGACAGAATTCAGCTAAAACTCTGACCGAGTTCGGTACGAGTTCGGACCGAGTTCGGTCAAGGGATTTTTGAAATTCTGTTCCCTCCAAATCTGCAGGCAACGTTCCTTTACGAGATCTTAGCATCCGAACTTAGCCCGAACTCGGCCCGAGTTCGATCAGGAAAAATACTATAAATAGAGAAGGACTTTCACATTTCTAATCACTCATTCTCTCTTCTCTGTCTCTTCCTTGAAGTACGTGTAGGCAACTCTAGAGGGGGTGAATAGAGTTCTTGTGTTAATAATGAACAATTAAAAAATTAACTCTATTCAATCCCAACTAGCAAATAATTAATCAGAGTATAAGTGTGAAAATTAAAAGAAGATCAGAGAGCATACGCAGACACAGCAATTTTTAACCTAGTTTTTCTCGTGAAGGACTAGTCCAGGCCTGAGAACTCTAACGCAGGATTGAAATCCACTATTTGTGAAATAGCTTTACAACCATGTGCCTTTACTCAGAAGAGCATGCCAACTTCTTGAAAGATCGCTAAGGCAAAAGTTGGAATTTTCCAAGTGACTTCTTCTAGACTCTTGCATACAACTTCTAATTGACTCACACCGAGCACCTTGTAGGCTTGGGAAGTTTTATGGCTAGTAGATGAGAAGAGTATGGCTCTTTAGGATGTATAGGCTATAAGAGTAGAAGAGAAGAGAAGATTGGATGATTTGAAATGAGAGAAAAGGGTGCCTATATATACTAGTTCTGGAAGGCAGAGTTCGGCCAGAACTCTGTCCAAAAATTTAAAATTTTGGCCGTTGGACAACTTGCAATGAGCGATCCCTAAAAATTAGTTCCTAAAAATTAGGAGACAGAGTTCGGCCCGAACTCTGTGTGGGGGCAGAGTTCGGCCTGAACTCTTTCTCCTTGGAGACAGAATGCTCATGGGCTTGTTGGGCTTTGGCAGTTTGGCATTTTGTTTATGGAGCTTTTGGTTATCTAGTCTATGGTTGAGGTACTCAGTGCGACTCAACATACAATAGCCTAAACTCAATAAAAGGGTAAAAAATACAGACTTCCGGTGACAAGTTTCAGCAGTATTCGTCGAGCAGTCGTCGATGATGATTGTCTGACTTGATATGTGATAGTCGTCTAATTTGTAGCTTGATGATGATTTATGTGTCGAGTTAGATCATGTCAAATATCGATTTGTTAATTATCAAGATTAGGTTGACTGCGATCTAGTTTGGGTCAACAATCTCCCCCATTTTGATAATTGACAAAATTGTGATATTTGCGTGTCACAACATTCATACCTAGACACATATATAGCTCCCCCATAGATGGATATTTTGGCTCTCCCGTAAATAGAGAAGTCCTGATACAAGTACTAGTCCAAACAATATAGCACATAGCACAAAACAGTTAAGCAAATATCATATATTCTCCCCCTTTGGCATTTAACAAAATAAAATATAAGCTCCCCCAAAAAAACCATAGAGAAAATATGCAATCACACAACCAAGGCTCAAATCCAAATTAAGAGATAACTAGCAAATAATCCAAATAGAAGCTATATAAGCATAAAGTAGTACAAAGCAAAGAGTGCAACTACATAACCACGGAATGAAAATGAAAAAGTGCTTAAACAAAAGAAATCCTAAGCGTCAGAAGCATCATAAAAGGGACCACGGCCGTCACGGAGCACGGAAAGGCCCAGCAGAGTCAGATGGGCCGCTGGCAGAGCGACGAGGATCAACAAACGCTGCATCCGAATCCAAATACCTCCTGACCCAAGTGTCGTCGATACAGTACCCTTCGCGAGAAGGGTCCCGTACCATAGGGTAAGACACCATAGGATGAGTAGCCAGAGAGTACTGGATGTCATACAGGGTATTGCTGATGGCCGTCATCTGTAAGGTGGTGCGATAATCCATCTGAGTCCCGTGATCGCCCTTCAAGCGAAAATGATCTCGCAGCATAGTTTGAATAGACTCAAGAGTAGCAGGAGGCTCGGGCGCAGGTTGGCCAAGAGTAGGAGGATCAACATGAGCATCAGACTCAGAGTGCTCAGACTCAGCAGGGGACTCAACAGCTGCTAGAAGCTTCCGTGCCATAGACAGATAGGTAGCGGCAGGAAGGAACTGACACTCATCAAATGGAATATGAAACACATGAAAAATCATCGGCAAATACAGGGCATAGACCAATGATCTGGGTCTTGTCCATGCACGAATCATCCAGTCCATCATTGTGCGTGAAAAGTTAAAAGGGACATGGAAGTGGAGATGGTAAAGAGCAGAGTCTCAAGATAAAATACTTCATCGGTCGACCCCGCTTTGGGCAAGATCGTGGAGAAAATAATGCGATGAAGTTCATAAAAATACGGGTTAAGATATTTAGCCTGTAGCTTGCGGGGACGAGTGTTGGGAGTACACAAGTCATCCTTGAAGCTTTCAAGTGACGATCCATCAGGAAATTGAAACTGTCGGGCATCGACAAGTTTCTTCCAAGAATTGGCTTTCGGGATCTCAAGATATTCTGCAAGCTCAAAGTCATCAAAAGTAATGTCGATACCGACGACACTAGAGTAGATCCGTGTGTCGTCAAAAGTTAGGTTACCATAGAACATTTGGATAGCATTCAAATAGACTATAGATGAGGTAGTAACTAACTCATCTAAACAAAGATCATCTAACAATGAATCATAAGCCGAAAAAATAGTAAAATTAATCGGATGACGCATACACACTCCGTGAACAAAAATAGGCAAACCATTTATTGGAAGCCTCCAATGATACAAAAATTTCTTCATTGTATATGTTAAGGTCTTGTGGTGGAGGTGGATTAAAAAGAGGATGGATTAGAGGAGCAAGAGGAGGAGGAGGATTGGAAGAGGATGCACCATCACTCCTTCTTCTCTTGCCTCTACCAAAGAGTCTTGGAACCATAGAGAATTTGAAAGTTTGAAAATGAAATAGAGAAGAATATGAAATTATACCTCACACAAATGAGAAAAGATGGAAAAGATCCCCCTAAAAGCTTTAGATCTTGAGTCTGGGAAGAAAAAGATCCCTAAAAGTGGAGTTTCTAGGGTTAGGGTTTGAGAAAATTGTGTTTGGAGGAAGGTGGAAGAAGAACAAAGTGAGGAGAGAGGGTTTGCTATCAGTTTAAGAAGTTTGGGAGCAGCAAGTCGGGTTAAATCTGGACCGTCGGATCAAAACAATGGGTGGCTGAGAAGCAGAGAAGGTTCTGTGACCAAGGACACAGAGTTCATCCCGAACTCTTTGTGGGGCAGAGTTTAGCCCGAACTCTGCCTCCATGTGCACAGAACACTGGAAATTTTGAAAATGGCTAAGTTTTGATGGAAAATGAATAGAATTTAAAAGTTTGAATTAAGTAAGTCATAAACGTAATTAAACCATATAATAAATAATGATTTAAGACAGTGACCATTACGATGAAGCTGCCATGGAGTAGCTATAGGGGCCGGATCCCAGCTAGCGTAGTCCGAAGACTAGTGCACCGTATTGCTTAGGCTTTTACGCCTTGTTGTCAGAAGGACCTTTTCGGCTTGTACCCATAGCAAAGTCATCATAAAGATATATGTCATAATCGTTATTTACGCAGGCCAATTTATTTTATGACCGTTTCATCCAAAATTCCTAACTTACGACAAAAAAAGTTGAAGCGCTCTTCGGCCAGTGGTTTGTTAAAGAAGTCTGCTAGCTGATGTTCAGTGTCTATGAATTATAAATTAATCGTGCCTTGTTATTGATGATCACGCGAAAAATGATGTTGAATCTCTATGTGTTTAGTGCGTGAATGACAAACTGGGTTCTTGGTCAGATTAATGGCACTAGTGTTATCGCAAAAAAAAGGTATGTACTTGAAACATATGTTGTAGTCTTCAAGGGTTTGCCTCATCCACAGAATTTGTGCACAACAACGACCAGCTGCGAAGTATTCAGCTTCTGTTGTGGATAGTACGATAGAGTTCTGCTTCTTGCTCAACCATGAGACTAACGCCTTTCCTAGCAAATGACACGTGCCGCTGGTACTCTTATGGTCGACTTTACATCCCACAAAATTAGCATCGGAATATCCGATTAAGTCAAAGGAAGTAGTTTTGGGATACCACAAGCCTACCTTAATAGTTCCTTTAAGGTATCTAAAGATACGCTTAACTGCGGTCATGTGTGATGCCTTAGGATTGGCTTGGTATCTAGCACATAAGCAAACACTAAACATAATGTCGGATCGACTAGCCGCTAAATATAATAAACTACCAATCATACCTCGATACTTACGTTGATCGACCGGTTTTTCACTTTCATCGGGTTCCAGCTTTGTGGTAGTAGCCATAGGGGTGCTGATCAGTTTGATACTGTCAACCTCAAACTTCTTCAGCATGTTCTTAACATATTTTGACTGACTAATAAAGACGCCTTGTGAGAGTTGTTTCATTTGCAATCCATGGAAGTAGTTGAGCTCCTCCATCATACTCATCTCGAACTCATTCTGCATAGATTTGGCAAATTCCTTGCATAGACCCTCATTAGTAGACCCAAAAATAATATCATCAACATATATTTGTACTAAAAGAATTGTGTCATCAAGAGATTTTATAAACAGTATAGTGTCGACTTTCCCTTTTGAAAAACCTTTATCAAGTAAGAAAGTACTAAGACGATCATACCAAGCTCGAGGAGCATGTTTTAGGCCATAGAGAGCTTTTCTAAGTTTAAAAATGTGGTCGGGAAATTTATAATTTTTGAAACCAGGTGGTTGTTTGACAAAATCCTCTTCTTTGATAAAACTATTTAGAAAAGCACTCTTCACATACATTTGGAAAAGTTTAAAGTTTTGAAAATTTTCAAATGCACAATGCATCCGAATGGATTCATGTCAGGCAACAGGAGCATACGTCTCATCATAGTCGATGCCCTCCTCTAGATTGTATCCTTGGGCTACGAGACGAGCTTTGTTGCGAGTGACTGAACCGTCCTCGTTTACTTTGTTATGAAAAACCCATTTAGTGCCAATTATTGAGTGGCCAGTAAGTTTGGGAAAAAGTTCCCAAATTTGGCTTCTTTCAAATTGGTTGAGTTCTTCTTGCGTCACGAAAATCCAAAATTCATCATTAAAAGCTTCTAAAACATTTTTCGGTTCTATTTGAGAAATGAATACAGTGATAGCTATAGTGTCTCTTACAGAAGATTGAGTAGTTACCCATTTTGATATTTTACCTATTACCACGTCTTTTGGATGAGAGGGAGTGAATTAGAACTTCTTTGGTAATTCCTTCGGAGAGCTGGTTTCAGACGTTGCATTTATAGGTGTAGAAGTTTATGGTTCATCATCGTCGTCTGGAATAACAGCTGTACTATTATCCTCATCAAAAGTTACATTAGTAGACTCTTCAACAATCATGGAGCGTTTGTTGAACACTCTATATCCCTTACTCTTAGCCACATAGCCAATAAGAATACCTTCGTCAGCTTTGGCATTAAATTTGCCTAAAGTTGTCTTTGGTATTCAGGATAAAGCAGCGACAACCGAACACTCTAAAGTAAGAAACATTAGGAGTCCTACCAAACCAAAGCTCATAGGGTGTCTTCTTCGAAATGGGTCGAATCAACACCCTATTTAAAACATGGCACGTTGTGTTCACAGCTTCTGTCCAAAAGTATTTCGGAAGAGAGAATTGATTTAGCATAACTCTAGCCATATCGCCAAGAGTTCTATTCTTCTGCTCCATAACACAATTTTGTTGAGGAGTTCTTGGACACGAAAATTCATGACTAAAACCATTTGAATCACAAAACTTTTCAAAATCAGAATTTTCGAATTTGCCACTATGATCACTTCGGATAAGAGTAATCATGTAGCCTTTTTCGAATTGGACCTTTTTAGCAAATACTTTGAAAACAGAAATTGTATCACTTTTGTTTGTAAGAAAGAAAACCCATATAAATCTTGAAAAATTATCTACAATGACAAAAGCATAGAGTTTTTCGCCAAGACTGGCTACTCTACTAGGACCAAATAAGTCCATATGAAGTAATTGCAATGGTCGGGTAGTACTTACAGTGTTTATGGATTTAAAGGAAGATTTGGTAGCCTTATTCTTTTAACATTCGGCACATATCGTGCCTTTCTTAAATGTGATATCCGGCAGTCCTCTAACTAGCTTCTTGGTGGATAGTCTGGATATAGTATCCATGTTGGCATGACCAAGACGCTGATGCCATAGGAGCTTTTCGTCTTTGTGAGCGTAAAGGCATCTTCCTGCACTATTAGTGTCACTAGATAGATAAAAAATGTAAATGTTATCTTCCCTTATTCCCTCAAAGACGATGTCTCCAGTTGATCTATCATAGATAAAGCATTTAGTTTTTTCGAAGTTAATATCATAACCATGATCAGCAAGATGACTAATGTTGAGCAAGTTATGCTTTAACTCGGTCACTAAACAGACATCGTTAATGACAGGAGAGGGAGGATAACCAATTGTACCATTACCTATGATATAGTCTTTAAGGTTATTGTCGAAAGAAACGTATCCTTCCTTTTTCATCAATAGTGTTGCAAATAGTTTTGCGTTTCTAGACATATGTCGCGAGCACCCACTATCGAGAATCCACTTGCTTCTAGTTGAAAAAGGAAGGTCCACCTACACCACGAGTAGATGTGACCATTGGTACCTAGATTCTTGTGGGACCTGAGAGGTTAGACTTTGGTACCCATACATATATATTTTTATCAACTAATCTCCAAATCCTACATTGTGGAGAAATATGTCCGTATAGGTTACAATAAGTACATCTAGCATGCATGTTTATGCTAGGAGCATGTTGATAGTGATGTCTATAAGTTGGGTGATGATAGCTAGAAGAGTGATTATAGTGACTGTGTGCAGCAGCATGATAATGATAATGATTGAGTACAACAGGATAATGATGGTGTTTACATGTATGTGTCTTGCGTGCTGCATGTGAATAGGTGTACATAAATGCATGATTTTGTGTAGCTTGTGGATGAGTGTTCTTGTGGTGACGTGCCTTTTTGTGTTGAGTTTGCACGTATTTGTACGTGTTGTGACTATGAGACTGAACTTGCGGTCGAAAAGTACAACTCTTGAATACTCTAGCACTTTTGGAATGGATGACAATTAAAAGCTTGGGTAAAGTAGTAATGGTGGAGCTCTTGGTTGTTGGAAAATTTATAGCTTGAGTGGATGAGCCTTCAAGAGAGAGAAGGCATCAATTTATAAAGAAACCATGAGTAGGTAGCATTTAATGCTTCTAGATATAGCCCAGACGGCGTACCGTCGGTATAGACCGGCATGTCGTTGGTATGTCGTTCTGAACAGTAACGGTAACAATTATATCCGTTGGGAGCATTTAATGCTAGCAATTAATGCTAGTATCGTCCATTCAAAAATCAAATTAGATGAACCGGTATACCGTCGGTATGCCGCGGTATGCCGCGATATGCCGTCGGTATACCGATGTTCGTCACAGAACATTTTGTGGCTAACAAAACGATATACCGTCGGTATGCCATAGTATACCGTCGGTATGTCGATATTTTGTCACAAAATGTTTTATGGCTCACAAAACGGTATACTGTCGGTATGCCGTAGTATACCGTCGGTATTCTGATATTTATCACAGAACGCTTTTATGGCTAGCAAAACGGTATACCGTCGGTATGCCGTAGTATACCGTCGGTATGTCGATATTTATCACAGAACATTTTGTAGCCAACAAAATGGTATACCGTCGGTATGCCGTATTATACCGACGGTATGCCGTTATTTTAGACATTGATTTTTGACTGAAAGAATAGAAGAGATTTTTGTTTTGTCATCCAACCTTAAGTGTTTACAGAAAGACCTAGACCTTGTACAGACTCGATATCTTGAAGTGTTGAGAGCCGTCTTCAAGGATCGCTGGTCTTTTCTTCAGTCTTCAAAGTTTTGATGACTTGGCTTGAATGGACAGACTTTATATAGTAGAGCTTCTGAAAGAATATCAATCTGAAATACAGAGAAAGCTAGACTACGAAGATGCTGTTAATGTTATCAAAATAAACTGTGCCAACAGTCCTATCCGCGTTATGAATCGTGCAGTCATAAATGAATGCGATGCACCCGAATCAAATAATATTGATGCTGAAAAAGAGTTGACGAGAATGGTATATGCCACTACCTTACCTGATGCCAATTCTTCAGCCACGGTCAGAGCCATAGGTTGACCATGTCCCCTTGGTGTCGGTCCCCTCTGCTGGTGACCTCTCTGCCTATTCTGAACTTGAGCTTGGGCCTCGACTTACAGTTGTGGCCTTTGCTGTTGGAATGCTAGTACCTAAGACGACAATAGCCTCGAAAACTGGTATTGCTGTTGTTGCTGCTGGACTGGTACTGGACCCCTAACCGATGAACTAGTTATGGTAGACGAAGATGAATTGGCTCTATGCAGACATGACCCTATCATGTGATCCGGAGCCCTACAGGCCAAGCACACTCCCTGTGGCCTGCGACACTCTGAAACCACGTGCCCAGGCTTTCCACAATGAGTACAGCCCATTTTGGAAGACTGCTTATGCTTATGTTACTGAGGGTACGTCAGTATCGAGTGCTGAACCGGCGAAACTGTGGTCGTCCTCCCAGGAGCTCCAATAGTCAAAGCCCTAGCTGCCGGGGCTGGTATTGATGACCGAGACAACTGACTATGAGACCACTTTCGTCCTCTAGTTCGATCCAATATCCTCTGGAAAGTGTATTCATGCCTCCTAGCTGCTCTCAAAATAGCATTAAAGGTCTGGTGCTCAAACTGCTCTACTGCTAGAATGATCTCTAGGTGGAGTCACTGCTGGAATCGCTGTGCTTGGTCAAATTCGGTCGCTACCAAGGTGGGAGCAAACCGACTAAGCCTCGAAAATTCGGTCGTATATCCATCGACCGTCCTTTCCATCTGCTTAAGATTGCTGAATCTGGTCTGCAGATCATACCGAGCTACTGTATCGAAATACTTCGTCTAAAACTTGTCACTAAATACCGCCCACATAACAGGCGGCGCCAATACAACTACTAATATCGTCCACCAGCTGCGGGCTAAGTTCGATAACTGTAGGCGCACATCAGCCACCTTCTCTTCCTCTAGAATTCGAGCTGCCTCTTGAATAACCTTGATATCCTGTAGCCAAGCATCGGCAGCAATAGCATCTTCACTGCCGTCAAAGAAGGGAGGGTTCAGGCGCTTGAAGCTGTTGGCTGCATTGTTCCTTTGGTAACCAACTCTGCCCATGGCATCTTGTATTGTCTGGTGCAGGGCATCGCCCCGACGATCTTGTGACGCAAGTAAGTCCCGAATGAGTCCCATCAGGGTTCTATTGTCAGGCTCTACAGGCTGGACTGGCTAGACTGGTGACTCTGGATCCCCGGAAGGCATGACTCTGGATGCTGCTCCATAGTGCTGGGCTTGGTCCCCAGGTTACGGCTAGTTCACTTGCTGCTGGTTCTCTGGGGGTACTCCACCCGGCTGATTGGTAGGACCAGGAATAATGCTACTAAAAAAAGACATAAGGAACAATAAGGAAGGACCAAGATAGATCAAGGATAAAGCAACTTATGAGGCCAAGATTCAGGAAGATTAGAAAGCACGAGTAGAGATCAAGAGCGAATGCTGATTGAGACATCTATTCAATAAAACCCTCACATATCTTAATTTACAAGACCTGTATGGGCCACCACTTAAACCTTATCACGCCCCAGAACCAGAAAACTGGAGAACGGAGGACAGACACAACCAACTACGTATATTAAAGTGTAACCACCTCACAATATGGTCATGACGGTCTAGATGCATGAGGGTTAAACTACAATCCATCAGTCTCTATGGTCAAGAACAAGCCTAGTGTCTCAATCTCTAGCAAACAAATAAATGTACAAGAAGTTAGATCATCAGACATACAAAGTAAGGCATCCCAAACATTACATATTCAGATGATCATGAAGCTAGTCATACAAAATACGAGACTAGCAAGAGTTAAGTCATACATGATCAAACCTAGGATTTGTCAATCATGTTACAACCTTTAGGCAAACAGAAATTAAGTTTTAATACGAGCTAACACTTGCTCGGCAGCTAAACGCCTCAAAAAAATAATTTATAATAGAGTGGGAGACCAAAATAAAAAATTTGCTCATTGCCAGGATTACATCTGTTATTCACCATCTGGCTGAAAGGCAGAAAGATCCTCGGGTACAACTCCGAAATCTGGCCATATAAAACTAGCTGGGTCAGAACCTAGAAGAGCAAGTGCCACAAGGGAGGCTTCATTAAGGAACTAAGACCAGCAGATAAATAAATAGAAGAATACATAAATGAACATGATTAAGTAACATGAAGATAGGATTAGAATAAAATGGTAGCTTGCATTAGAAAAACAAGAGACGGAATATAATTTCCATGCTAATCACGAGACAAGCATTCATGCATGGCCAATCAAGTCCAACGGCTTGCTATCATTATCTAACTAGGGTTATCACAGGCCTAGTTACTAGCAAGATGTAGTTGAGATGTTCTCGCAGTCACAAGCCCTACAGCTATCCAGGTTATCCAGGCAAGGTAATTTATAAGAATTACAAGAGTTATCAAGATTACTGGTATACTTTTAGTAGTTATTTTTCAAGAAGTGCCCCACATGACAGTGAGATGGAAATGTGTCCTACTCGTCGGCAGGCTACAAGTCCCTCATGTGTGGCCGGGATAACGGGATCGCCTGTAACTAAAAAATCTCTTTATATGGACTACTTGATCAATCTAGTCATTAACATAGTCAGATTCATTATGAATTCATGACTGTGGTAACCAGGAATCCGTGTCCAAGACATGATGCAAGATGAGATAGGTAGCTTGTAAAGACACAATCAAGAGAATCAACTACGGCATCAGGACAAAAGTTACTTAGCAAGTCAGGGTAGCTGTCACAACAGCGCTTCAAGATTATACATGTCATGTCAAGTTACTTGTCATGGCAAGAGTACTTGTCAAGAGTGTAGCTCGATGAGCCACTATCAAGATTATTCATGCCATATCAAGTTTACTTGTTACTTGTCAAGAGTGTGCCTCGACGGGCTACTATCATGTCATGTCGAGACGGGGTTATATTATCATGTTCAAGCCAAGATCAATACTAGCAAGTCATACTCATACTCATCAAGTTATCAAGTCGGGTCGTCACAAGTTAGGTCGAGTACAAGACACATGCAAGATCACAAGCGTTTACAACAAGAACTAGGAGAACATGCAGGGGGTAAGGGCAAGGGGGTATCAAGGCAACCAAGTGGCGCTAGTCAGGTGGCGCCAGGAAGGTGACAGGTGGCACCTAGTCAAATGGCGCCAGTGAAGGTGCGCCTGGGCCAATAGGTGCCAGGGCCCGAGTGCGCCTGGGCCAATAGGCTCCAGGGCCAAAGTGCACCTGGGCCAATAGGCGCCAGGGCTAAAGTACGCTTGGGACAATAGCTCCAGAGTAGGAATGGCGTTGTGCCAAGCGACGCGTACGCTAATGCATATAGGTCTGCGCCAAAGTGTGTGTGCCCACAGCTCATCTTCCCCAACAGACCGAAAATGACATCAAGGAACCCATGAACTAAAATGGCCATAACTTCCTCAAAACAAGTCAGAATCGGAACTTCCAAGGGTCTAAACTGGGTAGAACAAGATTTTCTACTGCTTGGGGCAACTGGTTTTAGGAAATACCAAGTTTTAATAGATCAAAACTAAGAAAAATAGGAAAAGATCAAAACTTAGATCTACAAAATGTATCCAACAAAACCAAAAATGCCAAGTTCTAAAGAGGCTTAGAATCAAGTAAGGAAGAGAATGGAACAAAGAAACATAAGATCCATCATGAAGCAAGTTGCACTTGCCTAGGGTTTCTTGGGTGTAGGTGGAGAGGTGTAATGGAGAAGAAGAAAAAATAAATAAAAGTAATGAAGAGAGAGAGAGAGAGAAGAGTTGACTTATATATCAACCCTTCTCATCTCAAACCAAAATAAACCAAACCAAGCCAAGTCATGTTGAACCAAAACAAATAAACCAAGGCAAGTTTAAACCAAGATCAAGCTAAGCAAGACAAGTCTAACTATGGTCCACCTGATAAGTGCTAAAAATCCATACACGTAGACAGAAAATACGGATAACAAAAAACGGGAGTGACAGCTAGCAACTTTTACTAATATGTTGAACTGTTGAAATCATAGCCCTACGCATTCCCTTGTTTGCTCCATTAATTGTCAGAAAGATTTTAGAAGATTGTCACAATATTTTGCTCTATTTATCGTCGAAATACCTGCAATATTGTTTAGTAAAAATATACCTTATTTGTGATATCCTCTTAAGGAGGATTAGATAAATAACCTATATTTGTATATCTCAGTATATCAACATATTCATCAAGAATAATTAATATGCTTTATGTCATTCAAATATATGTGTGTAGATGCATATCGGCAAATTCACATAAATATTGTGCTGAGTGAATGACAATAAAGAATTTGTATTTTAAATAAGGTGCTTCAAGACACAGAACATGTTCTTTTGGTCGTAATGGATCATATTGACCTATCTATTTTAGGTATATTATTCATATTAAATCTCTACAGGAGTTTTGTCTCTTAAGGAGATTTATCTCTACATGAGATCAATATTTTTCTATTTTATCTCTTCAGGATATTAATATTATATATTTCTCTCTCTTACAGATTGCAATCTCTTCGATAGATTCCAAACTCTTCGGAGATTTTCTATCTCTTCGGGAGATTCCCAATCTCTTCAGGAGAATTTTCTCTCTTCAGGAGATTTTCTCTTCATGAGGTACTTCTAATCTCTTCAATCTCTTCAGGAGATCTTCTCTTTAGGAGGTACTTATAATATGTTTAGGAGATTATCTCTTCAGGAGATCCTTTCTTCGGAAGGTACTTTTTTGTAAATAGACGGTCGTTTTGACGAATCGGCTCAGGGATGGTTTTAGTCCATATGTGACTCACTTACAAATCCTTCGGGGATAGCAAGACAATTTAAATCCTTCAAGGATATACCTAAAAATTTAAATCCTTAAATAATTTCATGTATATCTTTTGTTTAGGTTATCATGATCAGAGAATATATTTATTCATATTCTATTCATAATCTTATTTAGAATCCATGAGCTAACATTGCTCTATACACTTGGATCTCTCTATTTTTCATAATCACCCATTTAAACCTACCAGGTTTATTCTTTTTGGGTTTTATATTATAAGATCAAATAGTCCACGTTAGCGAGAGGTATCCCATGTTTTAATTATCTTTTTCTACATTCAAGGATTATTCATGATTTTAGTGTTATTCTTTAATTTTTATCACCATTTTTATTCTCATTCAATAATGTCATCTATGACAAATTTTCTTGATTCTAAATTTCTTTTGAACATAGATTTCTTGGGTACCGATACCTCTTTCTCAGTCTCTCTTAGAATCTTTAGTATTATTCAGTTCTTTTGGTACTTCTATTAGAAAATTGATTCATAGTTGGTACAACTATTTATACAGCATAATCGAGTAACATCTAATAATTTATTTGTAATAAAATACAAGAAATATTTCTCCTAATTTATTCAATATTAGATAATGTAGAAGTATGCCATGATATGTTCTTCTGGAATAATGTTTTAGAACGTTTTTCGAGAACGATGATTCAAGACGTTCTTCTAGAACGATGCTTTACGACGTTCTTCTAGAACGACAATGTATCTTCTTCCTATCTCCCCCTATGCTACTAGTTATTTAGATACAATCTTTAGGATCGATGGTTGAAAACAAACTTATCCATGAGATCAAGGTTGTATGCTGTGCTTGGTAAGAGATGATCACACAAATTAGTTTTTTATAATTCTTATAATCACTATTTTGGGTGTCTTGTCGATCGTCATAAAAAGTTATAGGATCATTCGGCTTCTAGATCACAATGAATTATAATGGACCCTTAGGATTGAGCTTCTGGCTCAACGTAGTATGTGACTTGACAAAGTGAATAGCTAGACAATCTTTCTGGGACAAACTTCTGGTTCTCTAGGACGAACTTTTGGTTCTTTAAAATATATTATTTATTTTTCCTTACTCACAGTTTCAATATGATACTCACGTTTGTCCTAATGTCCTTAAAACTCAATGATTTTCTTCTTAAATTATGAGAGTACAAGACATTATGTATCTGTTGGGTAGAATATGCTCTGCTGGAGCATCTATTTAATGTGAACAACACCATCTATCGTGCATAATACATTTGATCTAGTATTCTTATTGGAGAAAAAAAATCATATTTATAAGAATGTTGTGTGTAGCAGCATCGTAAACTATTAAAATATGTCTATAGGACTTCCGGTCTACGTCAGTTAATAGGACAACCAGACATCCATTGCCGTACGGATATGACTAACTTATGGCACAAACTTTAAAATTTAATGCTTTCCCATATTCTTTCACGGACTAATTATGTATCCTCTTTGAGACATAATTCTTTATACACCTCAGAAAAATATAACCAATTTTGGTCATGCTAAGAAGGTCAAGTTTGTCATCAAATATAAGATTCAGCAGTTAAACTATAGGACACGTAGCTATAACCCAACTGCAAAGGTCTTGGGTCCAAGTATAATAGTTGAAGAAAGAAGCCCAGAACTTGGATATATTATTCAATTGAGGTGATTATTAACTTAGGATGAACAAAGATAATGTGTTCTCTAGCAGACCTATAAAGCTTGTGCTCTTATATGTTAGATGTCTCAAATTGTTGAGCTTAAAATGGCACAAGGATGTGCATGAGAACCCACAAGAGTATCTTGCAAGTGAATCATAATTAAGACCACTAAAGTCTTGAAATGTCATCTGCCTTGAACTCCATATGAAATTTAAATAAGAGCTGTCCATAGCAAACAAACTCTAAAATATGTGGCTCCATCAGATCAAAATAAATTCTCCTAATTTTACCTTTGAAGGTCTGAATGAAATTATAACGGTTCCAAAAATAGCTTATCCTAGTTGACATTCAAAGTTATGCAGTTTTATTTTTGCTTAACAAATATCATAGTTTGGGGCATTTTGTCGGACATCATTCCTATCTAGATCAAGATTAAATATACAAAAACCATTAAGTTGCTCAGACTTTTGTATGTCAATAAATAATCAATCTTCCAAACAATATGCATGCAACCTCATTACTGTTTATAGTCCAAAAAGAAATAGTGTCATAAGCAAAGAAATTTACTCCCAACACAAATAACCATCAAGGCTTAACATTTAAAAGCAAAATATGCATACATTACTCATTAGAGGATCCACATGGCTTGCCTTTATAGATGGATGACATCACAAATTTTAAGGATCTTGAGGTTGTTTTAAATATCCAACTACCAATAGAACAAACCCTGAATAACTTCGAACTTGTATAATGATCAAGGCGATCCGGTAGAAACATGATTTTAATTCATGGTCATCAGAATAATAAAAGTAATAGTTACCAGAAATTAGTGAACATATTGAAATAGATATCAGCTCAAAATTAGCTTAGTCCCCCTTATATAGGTGCATACGTTAGCATTATAATGTGCTAAAAATTATCGGAAGACGGCATTTCAGGTTTGTAAGCTTAGGTAGAGCATAAATTGAAAGCATGCAGTAAGACACAACTAAATAAAAAGTGATGAATTAATCCACAAAATATAACTAAACTAGGATTATGAAAGATGATATAGACTGTCAAACAGGAGCATAGCCTAAAAATCCATATGGTCTTTCATCACTCAATATAGAGTTAAAATAAGTATCAAGAACGTGCTTCTGTACAAAAACACCAATAGCAATTTACTTACGTAACCATAATATTTCTATTCAGCCTCAATTAAGCACATCAGATTATATCGTTCAAATAGTTGATAATTATGAATTTTTAATCTAAATTTTTCAGAACCTCATCCAATCAACAACAACAATAAAAAATGCTCCAAGATCTTTGCATATCCATATGATTTTGAAATCATAAGGCCAGTTGTGTGTTCATAACCCATATTTAGGGACGTACCAAATAACTCTACAAATATTTGTTAGGAAATGATTATGAGTAGACATCTACTAAGGAATCAATTAACACAAAATACCAATAGCAACGACAACAATATAGACATTAATAAAACACTTGATAAAACAATCATCCGTGCATTTGTTGTGCTCTTGTTTGTTTATATAGAAACAAACTAGCTTTAAGGGTAAACTGAAATAAATTAATTTGTGAAATTAAACATTAAAAAAATTTAGGGTATGATAATAAGACAGAAGATTACAGAGCACCATATTGTCAAATATCATGATAAAGACATAGAAATTAATACAACGAAGAAATAGAATAATCTCCATCACAATTAAACATCAACAAAATGTTCTGACCTTTTCGCATATCTGTAACTAACCTTTGTTGTCTTTAAACCGAGGTCTGGCCTCGAACTCCGAGAACAATTTGTGCTGATAACGTGTTGTGAAAATAGAAAAAAAAAAGAGAATTTTTGTAGCCATAAAGAATGTACGTAGCTTTTCTTATTGATAACATATAAAGAAAGAATGAGATAAAGGTGGTTGTGGGTATGGATAAGGGCATCCATATTTGGGTTTATCCAAATCACAGCAAAAACCTTTAAAACTAGAAATATTTTCTTAGCAAAATTCACAAATAAGTATTTTATATATATCATATAAATATTTTTTTCTAAAATCAATATAAAAAATATTATACTGAATTTTCAAAAAAATATGGGACACCAAAATTCTTTAGAAAGTATTATTATATATATTTATTCAAATAAGCTACATATTAGTGTATGGATAAAAAATAAAAACCATATAAATATATACTATTGTTATTATAGAAAAAAAATACTTGGTAAAAATTTAGGGGGTTTATATCCTACCCAACTTACAAGAATTTCGTCCTTGAAATTAAAACTAAAGCACAATTTATGAATGACGAAGTTAGGAAAAGCAAGGTCACGATATCATACATTGACCGTTAAAATAAAGTGCAAGATAAAATAGAAAATAAGATAAAATTACGATTGAAAAATCAAATATGAAGATCGTACCTCGATTTTTGAACATATAGGAGATTCGGTTACGTATGTCATTCTCTTACTCCAAGTTTGGCGAGTGATGCTAGGATAACACATGACTCAAGGAACTAGTCACGACTAAGAAAGGTTATAGATGGAGGTAACGTACTCTAAGGCTAGTCACAACTAAGATCTAAATCTATATTTCCAAATAATTCTAACTAGTCTATGGTGATAAGGATCTTGTAGGGGCTACGGGTACTGCTTATGCAATGCCTATGCTTATGGCCCTACAAGTTTTATGGGTGGCAGTACCTACTACAAGGAAGATAATTTCTAATCATAGTTAAACCCATAACTGCCAATCTCATTATCTAACTAACTAATGCAACTATATTACTAGACAATAAGGCTTTCTAGGCATAGTGCTAGATCATATCTATGCAATAATAATAATTCTAAATAACATCATAACTAGATCTATGGCTTTTGTCTATGCCATTGTCTTCCTAATATGATAGCAAGAAAATAGGTCAACTACGAATATTCTTATTAGCATGAGCAATTAAGGATTACATTAAAAGATGATCAAACTAGATGCAAATCAAGCAGTCAAGTAAGAGTTCGAAACAAAGTCAAGGGAGGTGATCAAATATGTGGATGACATCTTAAACTCGAATCCTATATACAGGCTTGGTCGGTACAGTAAAATAACCGAAATAATATTTTCTCGACCTGTATGGACCACCACATACTTTAGGCACTTAAGATCAGTATAAATCTTTTCACGATTACCATACAAGTAGTACCTCCATAACTTGAGTGCGAATTCCACTACTGCCAACTCTAAGTCTTGGGTTGGATAGTTCTTCTAATGATCTCGAAGCTGCCAAGATACGTAAGTTATCATCCTCCCCTACTGTATCAACACACATCTAAGTTCCTTTCCGAATGCATCACAATACACCATGAACCCTCCAAATCCTAGTAGAAGTGTCACGATCGATGCTGAAATCAACCTCTTATTCAACCCCAAAAATAGTGTCTAACACTTTGCCAACCAAACAAACTCCACCCTCTTATTCGTCAATTACGTCAAGGGTGCGGATATCCTAGCAACATCTACCACAAATCTCCTATAGTATCATGCTAATCACAGAAAACTATGAACATCTACCACCATCTCTGGAACTAGTAAATTCTCCAAGGCGTCAACCTTGAATCCATTGATACTCTTCCTCTGAAGATAATGTCCCACAAGAATAAAATACGATCAAAATTAAAACTTGTACTAACTAAGCTTTACATAAAGCTGACGCTCCATCAAGGTCTACAACACTCTCCAGAGAAGCTTATCACGACCCGTACCCTGTTTAGGGACACGAGGATGTGGGTACGTCCAGCCTTCGCCACAGTATCGACGGTAGAATGTTGTATAGATCGTCTATATTATCTAACATCTAACAATATAATATATCAACCTGTCATCTTCGTACGAAAAAATAATATGACATAACTCAATCACAAGATCTAAAGAAAGATAAAGCATGATATTTGGAAATAAAGACAAAGAAGATTGAATAGTAGCATAGTCATGATACAAATTAACAAATACATATCCTGAAGATAATAATAAGTCTAAAACCACATTCGGAACAATCCGATACAATATGAAATGCTAAACTATAAGCTACTTCTAGGACACTCTCTACTGAGCAGGATCCTTTTGAGACTCCTGTGTGCATCCCTCATATACATCATGCTCATAGTAGGCAGGACAATAGTCTAAACCATCTAAAAATATATCTAGTCAGGATTGGAGTGAAGTACAACTCAAATAGCAGTTCTAGTTAATTGAAAAGCACTATGAAAATGTAAATAATAATGAAATACTTGATGAACAACTTATAGAGACAAAGCACAAATGGAAAAATAGGTGAATATAAAGCAATAGGTGTATGGGGAGTAATATAAAAATGTAAAGCAGACAGATGTGTAATAAAGAGAAAAACCTATCATGTATGGTATACAACAAACAAGTCTAGAATATCTGTGTCTAAAACCAGTGTTTTGAAATACCAAGTTGACATGCAAGCGGCTAAAGGGTAATATCCGGCAAACCATACACGTCCGTGTGTGGCAGTTATTATTCTAGCAAGACCATGGGATAGAAAGGATAAGTTCACATGTCTCCTAGGTATTTTCCTGTCGACCAGTACACATGGAGCCAGGTCTCGATACATATCTTAATAATCTGGAATAAATATATTAGTCCAGTAATTTGTTAGTCCAGTAAAGAGTCAATAGGCCAGAAACTACGTATCTCAAGTCAAGGAATTCATACAATACCAATTCGTGTCCATCGTATGGGATCAAGATAGAATACTAATATAAACATGCATCATAGGACATATCAAGAAATGAAAACTATCAGAGAATTTACTCGCTTGTCATCTTGAGCAATAATAATTCGAGGCCCAAAATGGAGTCACAAGAACCTAATTATGAGATATACAGGTTAATTGGTATTTAAGTGTGTTTAAACATGGATATATAAAGTGTGATATACATTCTAAGTCAATTCTAGGTCAAACTAGTCAATCTTGGTCAAATCAAGCTAAATCTAGGGTTCTAGGTCATACAGGTAGATATAGAGATACTAGATACTACATCCCACTACTCCTATTACACATGCATTACCAAACTTTAACCCATTTACCCTTTGTCCCTACTATATCCTTAAACATATAGGATATACATACTTATAACTATATGTTATAAGGAATTACATTAGTACACTAGATATCACAATACCCTTATGGTTTACCTATATGCATAACCATAACTTAATATATTTTGGCACAATAAATAATCAAACACTAACTTAACTCAAATTCCTAAATCCTTACCTACTCTTTATACTACATAGGTATATACATGTCCATCTATCGTATTGCCACTAATCGCAATTTATTGGTAGCCACCCAGTCTTAGCATTATCCTAATATCCTTGTATCACATTGATACATTCTCAGATTTCCACAGACCCACCACTAGGACGCCACCTATCCATATGTACTCAAGTCTCTGACTCATCATGTACTTATGCCACACACACAAGGCAGGGTCTGTTGGGGCTATTATGAGTAGTTTACACTGCTGCAGACAATTAGTTCAGCTGCTCAAGAGGCAGCCTAGGTGTAGCTGCTTACCATATATACTACTGGTTCATGCACCCATGTAGCTTATGTTGGTTACATCCTGACATAGGTAATCTGGAAATCAAAACACTACAAACTTTCTATTCTTTTATCACATTGGACCCCCTTCAAATACATACCTTGCTCACAAATCACAGATACACCCAAATACACTATATCCTGTACATAGAAACTGCCACCAATTGACTTAGACACTCAACACCCTAACCCTCTGCCTACTACTGCTGCAAGCCCAGGACAGGGAGCCAAGCTCCTAGCCCCTCTCTACTCTGGCCTGTGCATGCATAGGCTAAGCTAATCCATGTGTAGGCCAAACCAATGGCCTAGCCTAAGTGTCCTGCCTGACTCTCATTCACTCTATTCCTTCACATACCCTGCCATTCCCCCCTTCTCATATCTGTCACTCCCCTCCTCACAACTTCCTCTTTACATTCCTAACTCTCTAAACACCTATATAGGACACTCCACATAGGCTCTAACACAGGTGCACACCCCATTGCATCACTTGTTAGTACACTTGGCACTTTGTATACTGCCTATACCTCCCTTCACTCCCCTCTCTTCATGCATATACTGATCGAAGCCCCTACCTGTCAAAGGCACACACAGGTAATGCTAAGACACTCCAAAGCACTGAACAACACTCCTATCAGTTAGGCATTAGTCCCAACTTGAGTACCTGCACATAGAGGGAAGCTCCCTCACTCTAATGCTATGTTCTTTACCTCTCTCCCTCTCAGTCCCGTCTCACTATATATTTATATTCTTGTATACATATATACATATAACATATATGTACATCACATATTCCCAATTTATATATATTCACATACATGTAATAAATATATGTATTATCCATTGACACTCTCTCATATATTATTACATGTGAGCCACCTACACTCTACCTCTCCTCTACTGTCACATTTAAAATGGATCACACAACAGTCATTCAAATATGTGTGGACACCCATCCTCATGAAACAGTAATCCTTAAAAGAAAAGAAGAGATATAACAGAGGCCCCTCCCCCCTCTGTCACGACCCGTACCCGCTTTTCAGACGTGAGCTCGTGAGCAAGCCAGCTATGTATCGAGCGGACTCCAGCCCAACTCGAGTACGTATAAGCTGTCAAGGTCATGGGTATCATGTCTAATCTAAACTATATCTCAATCCACGTGAATCATATAAAATAAGAATGAACAAGTATGGGTCATGGTCTGCAGCCCATTAGCATATTGTTCGATTAGACTCCAAGAATGATATGAGTCTATAAATAAGCAGAGTATATCATGGTACTGAATATAAAACACGAAAGGATAATAAATTAATATCATAAACAAATACCTGTATCATAGATCGTAATCCTCCACCATCCCGCTCTACTAACTAACTCCATGCAATCGCTAAACCTGAAGAGATCATCAGGTCCTCAGAGGACTAGCAAGATACATAAAATATGCCTATCTAACAGTTTATCATGCAATAAAGAAAATATGGGAAATAAACAGGAAAAGACCAATCAGCACGAAAACACAACTATACACGACTGGAAGAACCACTACGCCTAAACGAACTGCTGGAGAAGAACAAGAGAACACGATATCACGATGTCAATGGATAACCAATCGAATACTCAAACCCTCGTCCCTAATGTGGACTCGCAGGTTTGAAACAACTACTAGCCCTCGCCCCTAGTATGGACTCGCAGGCTAGCATCACCCTCGTCCCTAGCGTGGACTCGCAGGTGTGAACCATATACTACTAACCCTCGTCCCTAGTGTGGACTCGCAGGCTAGCATCACCCTCGTCCCTTGTGTGGACTCGCAGGTGTAGACATATAACTACTAACCCTCGCCCCTAATGTGGATTCGCAGATTAGCTTACTAACTCTCGCCCCTGGTATGGGCTCGCAAGTTAGCTTAACTACTAACCCTCGCCCCTAATGTGGACTCGCGGATTAGCTTACTAACTCTCGCCCCTGGTGTGGACTCGCAAGTTAGCTTAACTACTAACCCTCGTCCCTAATGTGGACTCGCAGGTTAGTATCAAAATTTCAAGACAAGGAGGAAAAGCAGTTCCGATATAACTTATTCATTCTATGATACGATACGACACGACACGGTACGAGAGGGAACCAATCCGATAGAACCACGACATCCAGTCAAGCATGATAACGATAAAAGAACACGACTAATAAACCAGTAAACACTGTCTAAAGTAAAGTATGCAAATCAAAGAACTGTAATAACTAACTGTTAACATATAAAGATATAGGGATTAACTAAGCATGTAAATCATGAACAACTAGAGAACTATATGTATACTAGCATGCACGATGTACAAATCTCGTGTCAATAATCAACTAGTAAAACTGTATAATAATAATAGAAATATGCATGTAAATAAACTGTATAGGGAGGCAAGGTATACTTACCTGGGGGTTGCACGCAGATCCAATAACAATATAGTCCACTGCTAAGCCATAACGTCCAAATCAACACAACTGTCTCTGAAAACTGAAACAGACAGTGCCAACATTCTCAGAATAGTCAAATTAGCTAGGATTGCCTGTCCTTAAGTCTAATTCTGGACACAGGGGCAAAACGGTAATTTTGGACAAAAATGGTGTCCGTCGTTGAACCCGCTTTGCACCAAAAAGCGTGCCAGAGTCAATGGTCTCTAAAGTCGTCAAATTATATGTCTACGGATCCGGTTTTCCGATACGAACTCAACCGTATGTCCAGAGTTAGATTCCGGCGGGCCGTGCATAAAATCGTCCGTTGAGTGGGACCATAGGGCCCGCAAAATGGTGATTTTATCAACTGTTTCAGAATTGGACCAAACTTGGCATGTAGGACCAGAAAAATGATACGGTCCTGTTGGCGCAAGTTTCGTCTCGATCTGACGAGCATGCACGAAGTAATTAGAGAATTTGCAAAGTGTACGATACGGTGAATTTTGACGGATACGCATCAAATTTGTCGCGCACACGCGACCAATTTGAATTCCGCTAAAGCCCATACGACCACGAAGCCGTTACGCAGCTTTCGATGCTTTCGGTTCGCGACCATGTCGCCCGGTTTGGCGGGACGTACGTCGTGTGGATGGAATTTTTAGTTTTTAAAATAGGTTTTTCTCAATATTGGGAAATCGATTTCTCGGCGCACAGTGATAAAAATTGATTTCTGTAAAAGAGGTTCTCTAGCCCTATATGTTGGGTTTAACTTATGTTCAGGAAGAAATTCTAAATGGTCACTGGATCGATCGGAATCGATCCTCGAATACGGGTGAATGGGCTGTCTTCACCCTGTTTTCGAACAGGTTTTTCACTTGACTACGTGTCGAATTCGAGGACAGGTTGTGCGACTTGATCAAAAACTAATTACTAGAGTCCCTAGATGGTTATATCGGCTCTCCGTAGGATTTTGTAGATTGAAAAATGGTAAATCGATATCAGAGAAAACTCACTTCGAAGTTGTCCCCAAAACACTGCTGCTGCTGTCGCCTTGTTTCAGTTGTAGGCGCATGCGGCTGTTCTCCGTCCGCCGCCGGCCGTCAGCCAACCCTCGGCCAGCCTACGGCGACGCGTGCGCTGGGGAGGGGCGCGCGCGTGGGTGTGGCGTCGAGGAATCCTAGGGTTTAGGTCTACTTCTTTCTCTCTGATACTTATACGCGCGCGAAGGGGTCGGTTCTGCTGGAAAAATTGGGTTTGGGGTGTTTCTTAAGTCTTGCTGTTGGGGTGGGCACGTGGGCCTGGGTTTGTGGCCTGGCCTGACCCGGCTGTGAATGGCCTTAAAGTTTGGTTTTTATTTTCCCTTTTCTAATACGTATATATATACATATATATATATATATACATATATACATACACACATATACATAAATATAATATATATATTTACACATAAATACATAAATACACATAAATAAATTTGTACTTGTATATACATATATATATATATACCCACATATACATATGTATAATAGATTTAATACACACACAATACACACATATAATATATATATATATATATATATATATATATATATATATATATATACACACGTATACAATATCTATGTATATACATATACATAAATATATATACACTCATATATATATATATATATATATATATATATATATATATATATATATATATATATATATATATATATATATATAATATTTACATATAATATATATAATATTTACATATAATTACATATAATATTTACATATAATTACACATAGACCCATATGCATATATATATTTATATAAATACACATACACGCAAATATTTATTCTTTTGATAAAGAATAAATTAATAATAACTAATTATAATAAATAGTTTATTCTCAATAACCCCAATAATAATAATATTAATAATAATAATTCCACTAGTTGTTAAAATAATTCAATAGTGGCTCCTGGATGGGCATATCATAAACTCCTATTACTGGGCCCTAGAAAATCGTATAAATATTCTAATATGCTATTTAATATTAATAATACCTATAATGTACGTATAATAAATATCCTTAGAAAATAATTGCCAATTCCAAAATATATACAAAAATACTTGTACTTACCAAACATGTCTACAAGGCCGTACTTGGCCCCACTACATGCCTACCTGGGCTTGGATTTTGTTCGGACCAGTTCGGACTAACTTGGTTCAACCGGGTTCCTGCAAAATCAATAAATCTAATAATAATTAATAAAACTTATTTATAATGGTCATGCTACGACCTAGCCTAGTTTTCCTAGTTATGACATATCTATGGCTCGGCCTTCCTTGGCATGGCTAATACACTGGTCAAGGCACGCCACTACACTATCCGTGCCATGATTCCTAGTCGTCTTGTACTTCAAATCTCAACCATGGCTACAGTCATCTACCGTAATAATTAAATAAATAATTATTTATAAAAATCTAAAAATCACCATTTGAATAAAATAAATAATAATAAAATATTTTTAAAAATTGTCGGGAAGGGGAGCTACAAATCTACCTACCTTAAAAATAATTTCGTCCTCGAAATTCAAATTCATAATTATTCCTTAAAAATTCAAAGTCTACCATTACCTTAATCTCCTCAAATTTAATTTCTCAAAAATATTTATGGCCTTCTCTAGTCATTTGGTATTTATGAAATCTCGAGGACTTCTACCCACCTTAGGTCACACTACTCCCTTGAAACACGGGTCACTAAAATCTTATAACCTTCTAACTAGTAGCTAATAATTCTATCAAAATATCTAGGACATATGGTATCTATAACAACAATTTATTCAATAATCAAGCAATATTACAATAACTTAAGAATTTCTGATGAATTCTAGACAGCACGATTATTCGTCACCCCGAAATAGGAAGGGACGAGAATCAATGGTACGGAAAGCAAGGAAGTATAATCAAGAGCAAATTTGGAGGTTTCAAGGACGTAAAGAATTTCTAGGAGAATTTTCAAGGCAGAGTAGATTGAGATTTCTAAGGGTTCAGTCAGTTGTGCAGGCTCGTACCAGTACAGTTACGTAACCGATACGATATGCTCTGACCTGCATGGGCCACCAAACCCTCTCATGTAACTGATACATGCTAATTCCTATATAGGACTAATGTATTTTCAAAAGGATTTCAAATGTGAAATGGGCTGCACACACATTATGAATGATCAGGACCGATTATCAAGTAAAATATGACTGAATCAAAGGTAACATCTGGACATAAGGAATGGACTGGTCATTAGTGTTAGGGACTGATACAAATAGTTAAGGGTGAACAGTTGGAACCCTTAGTATCCTACACTACTAACTAGTCATATACTTGAACTAACGGTATGGACAGTAGGTAATGCATTTATAGGTCGATACATTATAACATGGACTGATATCATACAACCAAGGGACTGAAATTCTAAAGTGGTATGGGACTGAACCAAGTCTACTGATACATGGACAAGGGGCTGGACTCATGGACTGAATCATAGATGTAATAATGGAGAAAATTAGTAGGGAACAGATACTCAAGAGAAAACTGAACAATGAAACACAAAATCGAGTCATTCAATTATATTGATTGAACTAAAATACAGGGGACTGATTAATTATAACACTTCTATATCAGTTTACTGTACAGTATGAACTTGGGACTAACACTCAAGAACAGTTTCCCCTCTCCCATCTCATATCTAATCAAGTGGATGAGGGGTTGATCAACCAAGATGGGACAGGACATCTAATGAGGACTGAACAAAGAAGAACGGGGTCTGCACAAACAAGTGGGGCTGTATACATAACCGAAGTTGGGGTTGAAATAATGAAAGACTGAACCAAGGATGTGGGCTAACATCTACTATGGACTGACTCATTAGATAATAACTGAACCCATAAACCTTCCTATATGAAATGGATGGCATTCAATTCAAAGAAGCCGAATTCAAGTAGGCACTTGATATGCTATGGACTGAATGCACATAATTGGAGGGTATGGGAGGCAGGACAGAACACATATGGGAACCTGGGTGGCATAGACTGATCATATAAGAGGTGACTGAACTCATACCAAGGTATGGACTGAGAAACCTATCCTTTGACTGCACTAAGGAGTGAATAACAAAGTCAAATGGCTAATACATACAAGGCAAAAACTGACACACACACCAAGGCCCTTACTCATTTACTGTTACACTCAAAATAGGGGACTGAACAATATAATCCTAAGGTACTGAATACATATGAACTGAACAAAATAGTTTAACTCCCATGCCTTGACTCATATGGGACTGACCAATGATTAACCAAGACCGAACATGGTTTCAAAGGGACTGGACATATGTCAAAGTGGAACTGACACTCCATGCATAAGGTGAACGACTATATATAGTACTTCAACTAAGTCATCAATGACTAAACACATATATAACCAAGGGATTTAGTAAATGGTATACCATTCCATTGAGGTAATAGAAGGGACTGAATATTAGAGTTCAAGGGACTGAATATAGCATGTAGTGGTCGATACTAAGTCCAATTTAAGGACTAAACACAAATTCAAGGACTGAATAAGAATTGCTTAAGACTGGATATTAGAAAATGGATTGAACATATCATTCTACAGTTATGAGCAGTCCACACAACACACACCCCCCATTCACACATGTATCCGTACATGATTAGAAACATACACACCAATATAAATCACTTTAGAGCATATATATACCTAGCATATGAACAAACCAAGCTACACCTAGTTATAAACAGGAAAAAAACATAATTAAATGGCCAAGTTATCATTTTGATAAACACTTGGTGGACAAAATCTGTAACTACCCAAATGGTACCATTCTAACCCATCGAATAGTTGGGAATGAGCCCTCTAATACTTATTTCACCACCTGTAGGGTGGGATCTAGACATTAGAGGTGTCTCCTACATGAATGCATGAAATTTGACTATGGAGAAGAGGGTTTAGAAGGTTTTACCTTTGTAGAATGAAGCCAACACAACACCCTACGAATTTAGGGAAGAAGGATGAAGAAGTGGCGCTCAAATCCTTGCTAGAGCCTCCATCAAGCCTTCTTGAGCTTCCTAAGTCCTTAGCACACCAAGGGAAGGAGAAGAAAATTTGGAAGAATATGGAATGAAAAAATGAGTGGAAACCCTAAAGAGAAATGATGGCTGCCATTGAGGGCTTGTAGGGGTTTAAATAGGGTCTTACCAAGTACGTAGACATGCCAGCTGTATACATACGAAATACATGGACCTCGTATGTATACATAAGCTGTAAATGTAGTAATCCAAGACAACTAAATCTCATCCACAATGAAAGGATTAATAATATAGAAATCAACTTCAATGTTTATGATACAATCGTTGGACGGAGACAAAGTCCACTACCAACTAATTTAAATAGAGAAGAAATATACAAAGAAAGTGATTGGTCGAGCGAAGCAATGACAAGTCCAAAAGCAGTCATCATGAAGGAAGGAATGGCCTTAGCTAGAGCACCTGCAAGAAATCACGAAAACACACACCTGGGGAAAAACCAGGTCCTCAGAGGGACGTAACAAGACACATAATATCATGCCATAAACTGAATAGTAAGAGCTCAATAGAAAGATACATGCGTAAAGGGTCCTAACCATTCTATGTGATATACGCCATGAGAAGACAACATTCTACGCAGGAGCTTAGGTGTTCAGCATAGATGGAGAGAGAGTAGTAGTAGGTAGCGCTCATAAGAGGCACTATCAACTATGGGCAGAAAGTAGTTCTCATATAAGAACTATCGGCCCCGGGACAGTAAGTAGCGCTCATCCGATACACTGTCAGCCCAAATCTATATGTGTACTGAACATGTAGCCCCTACGCTAATAACTGTCTTCCTCCTCCCCATGATACTATACATGTGTCGACTCCACGACACTGTTTAACCCTTAATAACTGCCAAAGTCTTCTACACAATCTATTAGCAGTTATATCTTAACGCATGTGCACGGGGGATCAGCCTACACGCAAGTGACCTCTATATGATACTCACAACTCGTGTATAATCGTGACAAGTCAATGAGACACACTAAATTTGACGGTAGTCCCTTAACTCTAAGCCAATTTTATAAAATATTGTAATTTGTATCTACATATAATTTAGAAAGAACAACATAAAGAAAATACATGCATGATATTGAGCAAAAAAATTAAACAGTAAAGGCAAGGTGTCTTGCCTGATGTGTCGCCTGGTATGGTGCAATAATCTGACAAGTCATGTTCGTCCAATAGCCATGGTCAATGCAACATGTTCCGAATTCGCGAGAAAAATAGGAACATGGGATTAGTCATGTCCAAAAAAAAATAGATATTCAAAGAAATTGGTATAATAAAATAATTATAATTATTTCTATAAAATACTTATTATTTGGAAACCATATTTGAAAATTATAATTAAAACTATGTTTTTCTTTTATTCAAAATATTATAAATAAATGCTTAAAATCTAGGAAAACAATTTAGTCTAAAGAAAGTAATTTCTACCAAATAATAATTTTTTAAAAGAAAATTAATTTCTACCAAAAATAGATTCTTTTTTTTAAAAAAAATAACAAGCCATAACCGATAAAATGATGTAACACTTTTTAGAAAATACTTGTTATAGTGGAACCCTATTTTATGGATCAAAATATTTAAATAATTACTTGAAATTTCTAGGATATTATTTTAGGCTCAAAACCTAATTCTTGTAAAAATACAAGTTTGAGTCAACACTATATTTTTTATTAGGAAAAATAATTTTTAGAAATACTTATTATAAATAACAGTAGTATTAACAAATAATAATAATACCATAATAATAATAATAATAATAATAATGATAACAACAGTAATAATAATAATTATTATTATAATAACAACACTAATAATTATAATAATAATAATAATAATAACTTAAAAGTAACACTATATTTCCTAATGTTTACAGAAACATAGATCTTTAAGAAAGAGAGTGTGAGAAAGTGAGAGAGGTTACCGGTGGTCGTCGACGCTTGTCGGGGGACGAGGCGGCCGGTGGGGCGCCGGCGCAAGGAAGGAAGTCATCGGCTGCTCCGAGTGAAGCCTCGGCGGAGACTGGCTTCGTCGGGCGGCGAGGGTTTCGACAAGGGGAGAGGGCGGCGGTGGTCGCTGGCCACACGGCGGTGGCGCTGGAGAGAGTCGGCGACTCCGGTCGTGGACTGGTGAGAGGAGGCGGCGTACCGGAGGTCCAGGCGGAGGAGAACCGGTACGCGGCGGTCGGCGTCGACACGAAGGGCGCGGGGGTCTCGCCGGGATTTCACGATGGAGGGAGGCGCCCGAGGCGGAGCTTCTTCGGGGGTTCGTCGGCCCAGAAGCGGTGGCCTCCGCGGGATGGACGGCGCTGGACGTGGTACGGACGGAGACGAGGACACGGCAGAGATGGAGACGGTGATGGAGGATTTTCGACATGGCGGGGCGGATCCGCGCGGAGCTGGTAGCGCTGGACCTGGGCGAAGACGGCGGAGAACGCGGCAGCGCGGATCAGGTGAGGTTCGCTTTTCCCTTCCCTGTCGTTCTCGATTTGTTGTGCGGACGGGTTGATGATGTTGCGGGTTCTGCGGCTGTTAGTGGAGGGAGTTGTCGGAGATTACGGTATTTGGGTTTGGAGGCGCCCGCTGGCCGGATATGGCCGGGGTCAGGATACAGTGGTGGTGGTGATTGTGAAGGACTGGTGGTCTGGTGTTGCGGCAATGGCGGTGGTGTTGGCCAGGTTCTTGGCCAGCAGGGGTTCGGGAGGACGGGCTTGGTTGTGGCGTGTGTCGGAGAGCCGGGGGTGGTCTGTGCCAGAGAACGGAAGGCTGGCCGTGGGTTCCGAATTTGGGATTAGGATAGGATTAGGGTTAGGGTTAGCTGTGTCGAGATCGTGTCCGACATGTGGACACGAAGAAGGTGAATATGTAATTGTAATAGAAAATAAAAATAGTGGAAGAAGATGGAGACACGGACACGATGCACGCAATGGTATGGTAGAGGAATAATGTGTGATATCATTTATGGAGGAGTACCTGCCTATTTATAGGATGTGGGAATTCCCAATTGGATAAGAATTTGGATTCATTTGAATCCAATTTAAATAATTCATAATTTAAATTAAAAATCAATCAATCCAAATCCAAATATAAATCAAATTTAAATCTAATTAAATTTTAGTTTAAAATCAAATGGGACAAATCAAATTGCAAATATTTAACTATTTAAATAATTCCATAAATTTAAATCAAGATTTATATGCCATAATCATTTCAAAATATATTTTCTAAAATACTAATATTATAAATTTTGAAAATTTATTATTATTTAAAAACAAACTAATAAATAATTACTAATTATATATGTATGTCCAACTAATATTTACATAAATATACTTTTCTAAAATACCATTTTTGGAAAATTTATTTATTAATTATAACTGTGAAAATGAAAGGTTTTATAAATAAAATAACAAACTTGGAAATTTTGAAACGATAATAAAATAATTATTATGTATATTATTTTGAAACTATAAAAAGATAAAAATATTTTTCTAAAATATGTACGCTCGCACATATTCGTACTCGTCGAGCAAATTCGAAAAACGAACTTTCGCGTACGACGCACAATACGACTATGTGACGTGCAATACAAAATTTTAAACCACTACCAAATTTAATAATAAAAAAAGTAGTAGAAATTTAGGGCTTTTACATTCTACCCAACTTAAAAGAATTTCGTCCTCGAAATTTAGGAATAGGTAGGGTTGAGAAGATAGGGAAGATAAGATTAGGTTATTGAGCGAGACAAATAATGACGTTTAACACAAGCATGCAATTCGTAAGTAATGTTCTCGTTATCTACGAAAAATATCTCACGGCTACGAAACCGAATGAGGATTGCTAGTTAACACAATGAAATAAGGAAGAATTAAGGGTTAAAGTATAATCATGATACGACATAGAATAAGGAGACAAGGGATCGACTAGATTAAGGGCAATCAATTGAGAGAATATAGTCATCTAGGTTTAATGTTGAATCATTCTCGAGTTCCGAGAAGGTTGTGAAGTTGAATCTACGGTCGAGAAAAAGGATGAGGAACTCAAGGTAGGGATAAAGTTACATTGGTAGGTCAGTGGCTAGCTATCTTCGCGTATACACAAACTTCATGGTCATAGGAGAATAGTTTGGCCAATCAATCAAGTACGTACCCCATCCAGAATAGGTAACAGACGAAGGCCATCACAGTCCAAAGAAAATGATTTGAATTCTAATATGTGGTTTAAAGGCGACTGGATGATTCAAAGAGATTTGTCAAGGCAGTCGCGGATGAGCCTCTAGGGCAAGTTTATCTATGTTCCCATCCACATAAATGATATACGAAAAGCGAACCAAGTGCAATAGGTTGATCAGACCATCATGCACCGGTTCTGATTAAATAATATGTTAGAGGAAGCGACCCAATAAAACATATGTCATGATCAAGCTTGATAAAGAATACGCTTGCAAAACTAAGCTATTTTAGCATCATAGGTAATTAAAATAATAAGTAAAGGGTAATGATGAAAGAAATCAATTAGTCCAAGATCTTATAAAATCTAAGTTCCGCCCGAATTTTGGTCCTATGCAGTCGGCTTGGTTGACTAGATAAGTTAGAGTCTACTAAGTGTTATGGTCCAATGAATTTATCAATATCGTTCACTAGGAAAAGGGTTCGTTAGGTAGTGAGATATTCTATCCAACTTAAAAGAATTAAACTAATGGTGCGATAGGTACAGTAATCGAGATAAAATACAAGGTTAAGCAAGTAAGGAATTAAGTAGAACAAAATCCTATATCAGTTCGAAAGAATTGAGTCGAGATCCATGGTCGATAAATATATTGATATCATGGTAAAGGTTACAGCTAGTCTTTATGACCCGAAAGTCGTAACATGAATTTATAGTACAAGGAGACGTGTTTTAGTGGCACGTGATATACCTACATGAAGGTAGGCTCGTCTAGGTCTTGCATGTGAACTTTATGGGAAGGAAAAGTCTAGTGTTATGCTCCAAATATCCAAGTCACGGTAAAGGACACAAAAGAATTTAAAATAGAGAGTGGGAGTTCATGAGATAATGATCAACGAACAAAATAAATGACCGAGCTAAAGCATGAAATAAAGATAACTTAGATTCTAACAACTCAAGGTAAAATAAATTTGGAGTACAGTTTTTAGAAGAAAAAAAATCTCATAGATAAGGGTATGGTCAAAGGAATGATTCCAATCATTTATAAGTTCAAACAATTAGATGGTCACGATTAAAGATCTAGATTTGAGGGAAGGGCGAGTGGGTAAAGATATGTTCATCGGTTTGGTCGATGACTATCTATACTCGAGTATATACGACTATCATGGCAATTAATGAGGAATACTTGTATCCCATTTGCTTGCTTCTTGGTCCGCTACCAATATATGATCTAATTTCAAATTTCAAGTTCCTCAA
The DNA here is from genome assembly GCA_029216955.1 of Iris pallida. Classification (NCBI taxonomy): domain Eukaryota; kingdom Viridiplantae; phylum Streptophyta; class Magnoliopsida; order Asparagales; family Iridaceae; genus Iris; species Iris pallida. Next base: position 3,873,668 of record JANAVB010004800.1, read on the forward strand.
CAGTTTCGAAATAAAATCTCAAGATACTCCCTCAAGTATTTAATCATAACTTAAAGTTTAATTCTTTTAAATAAATTCTAAAAATCCTTCATCATATCTAATACGGCACAACTAAATTTTCATAATAAGCCATCACTTTTTAAAATTTTCTAATTCTCAATGTACCTCGAGATAAACTCTTAGTCCGTTTCATCAATCGCAATTCATGTAACTCAAATTAAATCCTTTTTACCAAAATTTAAATATCCATAATCAAGGATTTAAACTTGAAATCTAATTAACTCTTTAATCATAGATCATATGACCCAATTAAAATTTAAATTTTCCCTCAAGTCGCTTTTCATATCCTCCAAATATTTAAACAAAATTTTACCATCATTTTTTTTAACTCCAAATTAAATAAACTTATAAATCGTACGATTCAATTTTAAACCTTAAGCTCTCTCAAACTAAACTTTCGTATTCTCTAGTTGTTTAAAAATCATAATTAAAACTCCTTAAATAATCTTGAGGTAAACTTTATAATATTACAATCCAAACTTTTAAAGTTAACCGTAAATCATGCATCACAATTTAAAACTTTAAGATATTTCTCAAATCGATTTCACTCTCCAATAAATCATAAATATTTCTAAATTTTGAAAAAAATCATAATTCCAAAATTTGTTTTCTCGATCTAGCTATCCTCTTGTGTATACCACCTTGTAATATCGAATAACTTATCCTTTTATAGCGGTAATATGCTGCTACCCAACTTGGAACTAACTAATCCTAAGATCATATCTCTAGGAAAATTAATGCCTTCAAAATATAACCTCAATGGATATTATTTGTCAATATAATCCTTCTAGCCATAGGGTTGACCAATAAGTATATAGTAGTGTAGTCATCTTTCTAACCATGTTTAAGCACGAGGCCATCGGGTGTGGTAGAAAGAGTTCAAGCAGGATGTAAATCAAGGAGGTCGAACGAGAGTTCGAAATTTAAAGTCAAGAAAGGATGTCAAGTCGGTGGATGAGATTCTAGACTCTAATCCTATATTGCAGGCCCGTTCGGTACAGTTATATAACCGAATCGGCAAACTTGACCTGCATGGGCCACCACAAAAATATGTAACGCCCCAGTCCCAAAATACGTAGGACCAAGTACGTAGACATGCCAGCTGTATACATACGAAATACATGGACCTCGTATGTATACATAAGCTGTAAATATAGTAATCCAAGACAACTAAATCTCATCCACAATGAAAGGATTAATAATATAGAAATCAACTTGAATGTTTATGATACAATCGTTGGGCGGAGACAAAGTCCACTACCAACTAATTTAAATAGAGAAGAAATATACAAAGAAAGTGATTGGTCGAGCGAAGCAATAACAAGTCCAAAAGCAATCATCACAAATGAAGGAATGGCCTTAGCTAGAGCACCTGCAAGAAATCACGAAAACACACACCTGGCAAAAAATCAGATCCTCAGAGGGACGTAACAAGACACATAATATCATGCCATAAACTGAATAGTAAGAGCTCAATAGAAAGATACATGCGTAAAGGGTCCTAACCATTCTATGTGATATACGCCTTGAGAAGACAACGTGCCGCGCAGGAGCTTAGGTGTTCAGCATAGATGGAGAGAGAGTAGTAGTAGGTAGCGCTCATAAGAGGCACTATCAACTATGGGCAGAAAGTAGTTCTCATATAAGAACTATCGGCCCTGGGGCAGTAAGTAGCGCTCATCCGAGACACTGTCAGCCCAAATCTATATGTGTACTGAACATGTAGCCCCTACGCTAATAACTGTCTTCCCCCCTCCCCATGATACTATACATGTGTCGACTCCACGATACTGTTTAACCCTTAATAATTGCCAAAGTCTTCTACACAATCTATTAGCAGTTATATCTTAACGAATGCGCACGGAGGATCAGCCTACACGCAAGTGACCTCTATATGATACTCACAACTCTCACACACAACTCGTGTATAATCGTGACAAGTCAATGAGACACTAAATTTGACGGTAGTCCCTTAACTCTAAGCTAATTTTATAAAATATTGTAATTTGCATCTACATATAATTTAGAAAGAACAACATAAAGAAAATGCATGCATGATATTGAGCAAAAAAATTAAACAGTAAAGGCAAGGTGTCTTGCCTGATGTGTCGCCTGGTATGGTGCAATAATCTGACAAGTCCTGTTCGTCCAATAACCATGGTCAATGCAACATGTTCCGAATTCGCGAGAAAAATAGGAACATGGGATTAGTCATGTCCAAAAAAAAATAGATATTCAAAAAAATTGGTATAATAAAATAATTATAACTATTTCTATAAAATACTTATTATTTGGAAACCATATTTGAAAATTATAATTAAAACTATGTTTTTCTTTTATTCAAAATATTATAAATAAATGCTTAAAATCTAGGAAAACAATTTAGTCTAAAGAAAGTAATTTCTACCAAATAATAATTTTTTCAAAGAAAATTAATTTCTACCAAAAATAGATTCTTTTTTTAAAAAAAAATAACAAGCCATAACCGATAAAATGATGTAACACTTTTTAGAAAATACTTGTTATAGTGGAACCCTATTTTATGGATCAAAATATTTAAGTAATTACTTGAAATTTCTAGGATATTATTTTAGGCTCAAAACCTAATTCTTGTAAAAATACAAGTTTGAGTCAACACTATATTTTTTATTAGGAAAAATAATTTTTAGAAATACTTATTATAAATAACAGTAGTATTAACAAATAATAATAATACCATAATAATAATAATAATAATGATAATAACAGTAATAATAATAATACTAATAATTATAATAACAATACTAATAATTATAATAATAATAATAATAACTTAAAAGTAACACTATCTTTCCTAATGTTTACAGAAACATAGATCTTTAAGAAAAAGAGAGAGAGAAGAGAGTGGGAGAAAGTGAGAGAGGTTACCGGTGGTCGCCGGCGCTCGTTGGGGGACGAGGCGGCCGGTGGGGCGCCGGCGCAAGGAAGGAAGTCATCGGCTGCTCCGAGTGAAGCCTCGGCGGAGACTGGCTTCGTCGGGCGGCGAGGGTTTCGACAAGGGGAGAGGGCGGCGGTGGTCGCTGGCCACACGACGGTGGCGCTGGAGAGAGTCAGCTACTCTGGTCGTGGACTGGTGAGAGGAGGCGGCGCACCGGAGGTCCAGGCGGCGGAGAACCGGGACGCGGCGGTCGGCGTCGGCGCGAAGGACGCGGGGGTCTCGTCGGGATTTCCCGACGGAGGGAGGCGCCCGAGGCGAAGCTTCTTCGGGGGTTCGCCGGCCCAGAAGCGGTGGCCTCCACGGGATGGGCGGCGCCGAACGTGGCGCGGACGGAGACGAGGACACGGCGGAGATGGAGACGGTGATGGGGGTTTTCCGACACAGCGGGGCGGATCCGCGCGGAGCTGGTGGAGCTGGACCTGGGCGAGGACGGCGGAGAACGCAGCGGCGCGGATCAGGTGAGGTTCGCTTTTTCCTTTCCTGTCGTTCTCGGTTTGTTGTGGGGACAGGTTGATGATGTTGCGAGTTCTGCGGCTGTTAGTGGAGGGAGTTGTCGGAGATGACGGTGTTTGGGTTTGGGGGCGCCCGCTGGCCGGAGATGGCCGAGGTCAGGATACAGTGGTGGTGGTGATTATGAAGGACTGGTGGTCTGGTGTTGCGGCAATGGCGGTGGTGTTGCCCAGGTTCTTGGCCAGCAGGGGTTCAGGAGGACGGGCTTGGTTGTGGCGAGTGTCGGAGCGTCGGGGGTGGTCTGTGCCAGAGAACGGAAGGCTAGCCGTGGGTTCCGGATTAGGGATTTGGATAGGATTAGGGTTAGGGTTAGCTATGTCGAGATCGTGTCCGATACATGGACACGAAGAAGGTGAATATGTAATTGTAATAGAAAATAAAAATAGTGGAAGAAGATGGAGACACGGACACGATGCACACAATGGTATGGTAGAGGAATAATGTGTGATATCATTTATGGAGGAGTACCTGCCTATTTATAGGATGTGGGAATTTCCAATTGGATAAGAATTTGGATTCATTTGAATCCAATTTAAATAATTCATAATTTAAATTAAAAATCAATCAATCCAAATCCAAATACAAGTCAAATTTAAATCTAATTAAATTTTAGTTTAAAATCAAATGGGACAAATCAAATTACAAATATTTAACTATTTAAATAATTCCATAAATTTAAACCAAGATTTATATGCCATAATAATTTCAAAATATATTTTCTAAAATACTAATATTATAAATTTCAAAAATTTATTATTATTTAAAAACAAACTAATAAATAATTACAAATTATATATATATGTCCAACTAATATTTACATAAATATACTTTTCTAAAATACCATTTTTGGAAAATTTATTTATTAATTATAACTGTGAAAATGAAAGGTTTTATAAATAAAATAACAAACTTGAAAATTTTGGAACGATAATAAAATAGTTATTATGTATATTATTTTGAAACTATAAAAAGATAAAAATATTTTTCTAAAATATGTACGCTCGCACATATTCGTACTCGTCGAGCAAATTCGAAAAACGAACTTTCGCGTACGACGTACAATACGACTATGTGACGTACAATACGAAATTTTAAACCACTACCAAATTTAATAATAAAAAAAAAGTAGTAGAAATTTAGGGGTTTTACATCTGGCAAGTCTCTGACGCTTCAAGGCGTAAAGTATGTACCTGCTATTGCCAAGAACCTGATCTCAGGAGGCCTAATCTGCAAAGCAGGCCTCAGAATGGACATCAATGCTGGCCAGATGGTGATGTCTATCAGGGAAACATATTTTGGAAAAGCTTTTTATACCGAAGGAATGTTCAAAATTCAGCTTGTAAATCAGTTCAATGTTGTTAATACAATCACTCATTCTGCTTATACTTTTGAGTTGTGGCATAATAGGCTAGGACATGTTCATTCTAAACGAATTAACAAAATGTCTAGTCTAGGGCTTATCTCCAAGTGTGGGGGTAAGGTAGAGAAATGTGAAGTTTGTGCTCAAGCTAAGATCACAAGGAAACCCTTTCCTCGGGTTAATCGAAGTACAGATCTTCTGGAGTTAGTACACTCAGATATCTGTGACTTCAAATAGTTCTCTATAAAGGCCGGAATGAAGTATTTCATAACCTTCATCGATGACTTCTCTAAGTATGCGTTCATCTACTTGATGAAGGCTAAAGACGAAGCATTTGAGAAGTTCAAGGAGTTCAGGGCCAAAGCTGAGCGACAAACTGGATAACAACTCAAAAGAATAAGAAGTGATCAGGGTGGGGAGTACAGGTCTTATAAATTCGCATCGTTCTGCAAAGAACATGGAATTGTCAATGAGACTACTGCTCCGTACTCTCCTCAATCCAACAGAGTAGCTGAGAGGAAGAATAGGACATTGACAGAAATGATAAACTTAATGCTGTTGACTGCGGGTCTTCTTAAGTGCAACTGGGGAGAAGCTGTACTGACGGCCACTTTTATTCTGAATATGGTGCCTCATGCAACTTCTGACATTACTCCTCATGAACTCTGGTTCAAAGTTAGACCTAACTTGAATGTCATTCGAGTGTGGGGGTGTCTGGCATATTTTAAGCTTCCAGATCTGAAGATTCAGAAGCTTGGAACAAGGACTACTAAGACGATCTTTTTGGGGTATGCCGAGAAGAGTGATGCTCTGAGATTTCTTGATATTGAGTCAAATCATATCATTGAATCTCGCAACGCAGAATATTTTGAAGACAAATTTGCAAGGCACAAGAATATTGTTCTTACGGATGTTCCGAAGAAAAATGAGGGTGCACAGGTCTTCAATGAAGATGTGGTCCAAGAAGATGTTGTTGTTGAAACAATGGTTGAACTAGATCACGCTGAGCCGTCAACGAAGCGAGTGAGGAGACCGAAGGACTTCGGAAGTGACTTTGTCACCTATCATGTGGAAGCAGATCCACTTACCTATGATGAGGCGATGAAGACCAGAGACACAATTTTCTGGAGGGAGGCGATTGACAATGAAATTGAATCCATCACCACCAATAACACTTGGGTGTTGGTTGATCATCCTGAAGGAGCAAAACCCATCGGATGCAAATAGATCTTTAAGAAGAAGATGAAAGTAGACGAAACTATTGACAAGTTCAAGGCTAGGCTAGTAGCCAAAGGATTTTCTCAGAAGCAAAGAATCGACTACTTTGACACGTATGCTCTAGTAACCTGGATAACTACCATCAGAATGTTGATTGCTCTCGCAGTGATACATAAGATGGTGATACATCAGATGGATGTAAAAACGGCTTTCCTAAATGGCGAGCTGACCGAAGAGATTTATATGCAACAACCAGAGGAATTTGTCGTCAAGGATCTTGAAGACAAAGTCTGCAAGTTGGTAAAATCTTTGTACGATCTTAAACAGGCTCCCAAGATGTGGCATGAGAAATTTGACAAGGTTATAAGGTCAAATGGCTACATGGTCAGCGAGACGGACAAGTGTGTTTACACAAAGTTCGCTGATGGAAGATGTGTGATCGTTTGTCTGTAAGTGGACGACATGCTTATCCTAGGTACGGATATGAGCTGTATCACGGAGACAAAGAGGTTCATCTCGAGCAAGTTCAGTATGAAGGACTTGGGGGAAGCTGATGTGACCTTAGGGATCAAGATTATCCGGACAGACACTGGACTAACGCTGTCACAGTCTCATATATTGAGAAGATGATCACTCGTTATGGGTATCGGGATCATTCAGGGATCGATACGCCGTACAGGTGTGATCTGAAGCTGAAGCCTAATTCAGGAGAAAGCGTTAGGCAGCTGGAGTATGCAAGCGTAATCGATAGTTTGATGTATGCTACTACTGCCACAAGGCCTAACATAGCTTTTGTCGCGGGAATGCTGAGTCGTTTTACGAGTAACCCTGGTGTTGAACACTGGAAGGCTGTGAAACGGATTATGAGATATCTCAAGAAGACTCAGACATATGCACTGTACTACAGCGGAGTTCCGCAGTTAGTGGAAGGCTTCAGTGATGCCAGCTGGTGCTCAGATTTGGAGACCAAGAGGTCCACAAGTAGATATATTTTCACAATGGGTGGAGCTGCTATATCATGGAAGTCGAAGAAGCAGACAATGCTTTCGCGGTCATCCATAGAATCTGACTTCTTTGCACTTGACACCGCAGCCGAGGAAGCAGAATGGCTTCGGAAGCTCAAGTATGATCTTCTAGTAGTTGGGGCATAAATACCGACAATACCGATATACTGCGACAACCAGGCGACTGCGACGGTGGCATCAAATGACCTCTTCAATGGAAAGAAAATGACTGTACGGTTAAAGCACAGGGCAGTAGACGATCTTATTAAGAGAGGTGTAATTGCAGTGATTGATGTTTAGAGTCAGGAAAACCTGGCAGATCCATTCACCAAGGGCCTCAGGCGCCAGCTGGTCGATGACTCAGCATGTAAAATGGGCTTAAAGGCATTCTGATATTAGTTATTGTATTCCTACCATAAAGTTTTATGCTATTAGTTCAAAGATTTATCTACTAAGCATCTAGCTTTTGGTTCGAAGGAGGACCATTAACTGGAAGAATATCAGGAACGGTGGGTACATGTTCTATTGGGCATGGAGAGGTTACGGACCTATAACCACTGTTGTCTACTGTTGTTTTCTGCGAAAAACGGTTCCTGTGGGAAGGTTGGCTTAATTGCCTTAATGAGTTCTCAGGCAGAGTGAATGCCTGGTGTGCTTTACAAGAAGCACGATAGAGCAGCACTATAAGGAGTGAAACTCCATGCTACAATGGGGTGACTCCACGATGAGGTTCCTATATGTGGGATACTTCCCAGGAATAGGATAAAGCCTCGGCTTCGTAGGCCAAGTCACAGCGGCATAGCACTACAAATAGGCAGTTAGCCTAATGTTGTATGTTAAAAATAAAGAGGGATATAGTCAGCACTACAAAGAGGAGGAGTTCCTCATGTTACAGTGGTACGACACCACGATGAGGTACCCGCTTAAGGATAAAGCCTCGGCCTTGCAAACTATGTCGTTGCGGCGTAACACCGCAAGGGAGCCTAAGGCTTCATGCTAGGTAGTTTGTCACTACAAAGAGGCAGTTGCCTCATGCTACAGTAGTATGACACTACAAAGGTTCCCAAATATGGGGTGATTTCCATGGAGGGGTAATTCCTTGGCTTCGGGCCATGTCATAGCGACGTAGCACCGCAAGGGGAGCGTAAAGTGTTCCATGCCATGTCTCTTTATAATGAACTCACCTATAGTGTATGGACAGAGATATTAGGCCGTCTCTTGAGGGTAAACTTGTAGACGCCCAAAAGTATATACTGAAACCAGGCTGGCATAGGACCTTTAATGTGCATAGCCAGAAGCACATGTGACTACATTATGTGAGTGGGAATAACTTCAGCTATGGTGCAGAATTCAAGGTTTAGTCCATTCTTGTATTATAGTCTGTTGTTTAACCCATGCGGGACGATTCAAGTCATCGCGACATCTCTCCTAATGCATGATGGACAGTCACTGTGGGGAACACTCGAACCCATATATATTGAGATATGTAGGGGATTATTGGAGCATTTGTATTCTTGACATGTAGAGAACTTGTTCTCTACATGCTTAGTGAAGTTTTAGTCCCACATCGAAAATGCACTATGTGGTATCTCAACATATATAGGCTGCTATGTATTATTGGGATGTGCACATGGGTGGTGACCCAAAGGTGGGAACCATGTGGGTAATTTTACTAAGAGGTAAGAATAAGGCTCCATGGTAAGCTTCTAGCTTTTTGCTCTTGGAAAATTTATTTTCATGGGAGCTAAGCCCCATAGGGGCTTAGCGACTCGGACTCGGACATGGACTCGGGGTCAGACTCGGGCTCATGAGGCGTAATGTGGCATTTTGTTGGTGCACTTTCTACTTAGCACGTCAGCATCGTCGCTAGGCGCATAGTGCGCTTAAGTTGCGCTCGTTACGCGAGCCACTTGGCGGCCACGTTACGCGAGCCCAGTTATGCATGCCAGTTATGTGGCCCGTTACGCGCGCCACGTTACACGGGCCTCGTTACGCGAGCCCAGTTACGCCAGCCCAGTTACGCAGCCCAGTACGCACAGTGTACGTAGTGTGCACAGCGTGCACAGCGTGTATAGAGTGCACAGTGTGCGCGACGTACGCAGTGTGCGTAGAGTGCGTAGTGTGCGCAGGTTGCATAAAATGGCTGTGTGCGTAAAGTGCAAATCACGCTGGTTACACGAGTGGTGCAACTTGCGACAGAACGTGTCTTTGCATGTTCTGAGCGGTTGCTCCATGTTCGGGGTGGTTATTACCACATCCCTAACATTGTGCTAATCTGGCAGTTGTTGCAGGGGCCTATATAAGGTCTCCTCCTTCTCTCTCACAAAATAGAACTAATACACATGTAGTACACATAAAGTTTACATGTATTTAGAAGCTGTGAGAGAGAAGAGAGGTATTGTACCAGCGTTGGGTTTTGCACAGGAGTTCGTGTCCATCCGAGGAGTCAGAAGAGCAAGAGTGTTCCAAGTTCTCCGACGAACTTGCTGGTTCCTGGAAGCTATTCGTGTGGGGCGAATAAAGCTTTGGGCAACGGTGATTATTCACCCCAGCAGGAGTTTTTCCATCTTTCGCCTGTCACCTTCTTCGTTTATCAGAATTCTATTAGCGCACCTTCGGTGAAGTATTTGTATTGGTAGAAATCTGTCCACCTTATGTGAAGTATTGCATTAGTGGAATTTCTGTTACTTCTATTAGCGCACCTTCGGTGAAGTGTTTGCGTTGGTAGAAATCTATGCACCTTCTGTGAAGTGTTGCATTAGTAGAATTTCTGTTACGTACCTTCTGTGAAGTGTTACGCAATAACGATTGTTTTTACAATTGTTACGAATTCTCAGTTTTCCATCGAAAAATTGTGCCCCGAAAATAACAATAAATGCACAATTATCATTAATGGAACCGTGCTGAAAGTTCTTTCTTAAGGAAAAGACTGATAAAGTGGATGAGGGGTTGATCAACCAAGATGGGATAAGACATCTAATGAGGACTGAACAAAGAAGAACAGGGGTCTGCATAAACAAATAGGTTGTATACATAACCAATGTTGGGGTTGAAGTAAAGAAAGACTTAACCAAGGATGTGGGCTAACATCTATTACGGACTGATTCATTACATAAGAACTGAACCGATAAACCTTCCTATATGAAATGGATGGCATTCAGTTCAAAGAAGCTGAACTCAAGTCGGCACTTGATATGTATGGACTGAATGTACATAATTGGAGGGTAAGGGAGGCAGGATAGAACACATATGGGAACCTGGGTGGCATGGACTGACCATATAAGAGGTGACTGAACTCATACCAAGGTAGGGGCTGAGCACCCTATCCTTTGACTGCCCTAAGGAGTGAATAACAAAGTCAAATGGCTAATATATACAAGGCAAAAACTGACACACACCAAGGCCCTTACTCATTTACTGTTACACTCAAAATAGGGGACTGAACAATATAATCCTAAGGGACTGAATACATATGAACTGAACAAAGTGGTTTAACTCCTATGCCCTGACTCATATGGGACTGACCAAATGATTAATCAAGACTGAACATGGTTTCAAAGGGACTGGACATATGTCCAAGTGGAACTGATATTCTATGCATAAGGTGAATGACTATATGTGGGACTGAACTAAGTCATCAATGACTGAACACATATGTAACCAAGGGATTTAGCAAATGGTATAACAATCCATTGAGGTATTAGAGGGGACTGAATATTAGAGTTCAAGGGACTGAATATAGTATGTAGTGGTTGATACAAAGTCCAATTTAAGGACTGAACACAAATTCAAGGACTGGATAAGAATTGCTTAAGACTGAACATTAGAAAATAGACTGAACATATCATTCCACTGTTATGAGCTGTCCACACAACATACACACACACCCATTCATACATGTATCCATACATGATTATATACATATATAAATCTATATAAATTACTTTAGAGCATATCTATACCTAGCAAATGAACAAACCAAGCTACACCTAGGTAGAAACTGGAGAAACATAATTAAATGGCCATGTTGTCATTTTAACAAACACTTGGTAGGCAAAATTCCATAGCCACCCAAATGACACCATTCTAACCCATAGAACTACTGGAAATGAGCCCTCTAACACTTATTTCACCACCTATAGGGTTGGACCTAGACATTAGAGGTGTCTCCTACATGAATGCATGAAATTTGACTATGGAGAAGAGTGTTTAGAAGGTTTTACCTATGTAGAATGAAGGCTACACATCATCCCACAAATTTGGGGGAGAAGGATGAAGAAGTGGCTCTCAAATGCTTGCTAGAGCCTCCATCAAGCCTTCTTGAGCTTCCCAAGTCCTTAGCACACCGAAGGAAGAAGGAGGAGAAAATTTGAAAAAGTATGGAATGAAGAAAATGAGTGAAAACCCTAAAAAGAAATGGTGACTGCCATTGAGGGCTTGTGGGGGTTTAAATAGGTTCTTACCAAGCCCTAAACTCTTCATGACACTTAGTATTTGGAAGGTCTTTAAGGGAACTAAGTGGTTTGGCTCTAATTAATGCTTGTACTCAACCTAGCCAAGACTAGAGTCTAATTAATTAGGAAATTTTAAATCTATGAGTCTTGGCTAGTCCATTAATAAATACAACCATCATATTTAATAAAAAAAGATATACACAAATTTGATTATTACGAAATGACTAAAATACCCTGTTCTAGAAAAGTGGTAGTGACAAAGCTCCTCATGCTCAACCGGTGTCGTCTATGAACACCACCACAAACCAGACCAAATAAGGCATAAAGATGTCGATTATCAAATCCATAAACATGGTCGGGTTATTAGTCAACCCAAACGACATCACTAAAAACTCATAATGTCCACACTGAGATCTAAATGCTATATTGGGTATATCCTGCTCCCAGACCCTCACATGATAATACCAAGACCGAAGATCAATATTAGATAAAACTCTGGCTTTCAACTGATCAAACAAATTATTAACCCTCGACAGTAGACACTTGTTCTTCACCATCGCCGTGTTCAACTGCCTATAATACATGCATAAACGCAATGGACTACCCTTTTTGTTCATAAATACCACTGTGCTCCCCAAGGAGATCCACTATGTCTAATGAATATCTTCGCCTTTAGCTCCTTAATATGTTGATATAATTTGTCCATCTCCGACAGTGACATCTTGTAAACTTCGTTAGAGATTGATTTTTATCCTAGAATCAACTCAATACAGAACTCCACATCTCTCACTGGTGGCATCCTAGGAAGCTCCCCTAGAAAGACATTGCGAGACTCCTCGATTACCCTAGGAATCTACTCCTCCACTGCCACTATTGTTGCAACTACTCCCTGGGAATGATACTTCGATGATCACATGAAGATGACTCATCAACGCCCGAAATGTTGAATAACACTTTGCCTCCGCGATAAACTATTTTCACATGGTCGTCTCTCAACAAGTCTACACCCAGTAGAACCTCAAAGTTACCCATAGAGAACTCAATCAACATATTGGTTAATAAATGTCTGCACGCTATGACCGGATACGCTCACATCCGACTGACTTCTACGAGTCCACCACAAGTAATTATATTCAACCTTTCTAGCAATGTCTCGAACTTCAATACAATGCGTGTCACAAATCATACAAATATAAAAGAACGTGAAGTTCCCAAATCAAATAATACAATAGTAGAAAAAGATGCAACTAAATTGGTAACAACCGCCACATCGCCCGATGCCACTGCCACCTCCAGAGACAAAGTGAATGTATAACCTTGGCCCTACTGAGCTCCCTATTGCTTCCTTTGTTTGCCATGCTACTGTGGCCTCTGATGACCCAACTGTTATTTTCTCTGCTAGAACATCTGAGCCTGTATCGACAACAGACGATGGGCTAATGGCCTCACGGCTAGTGCTGGCCCTTTGAACGACGCTTCCTCTGGAGCTGGCAATGTCGAGTAGTATTAAACTGGCCCTCGTGGCCTCTATATCTGTAGGCAAGTAGATTTTTGGTGGTCTGAACTCCCATACCTCAAGCATTGCCCATTTGCTTCCCTACACACATCTTGAGTGTGACCTCCCTAGGCCCAATGTCATGACCTGCACCCACATGATATCCGAGTACGGGATCATGAGGCAAGCCCAGCCTATATCGCGTTAGCGACGTAGCACACTGTTCTAGCAAGTCAAGCAAGCTAACTCAATCACAGTGCTAAAGAGATACAAAATATGAAAATAACCAGATCGTATAAGCTGATAATCAAGTAATATAAGCCAGTGAATCCAAGAGTTGAGCATAAATTATTACAAAATACTAAAAAAGCCAATCGGAGACAAATTCGGTAGTAGGTAATGGGAATAAAACTAAGAAATGAAAAATAAGTAAGTAAAAGTCCTTAATAGATCCATCAAAGTATAGCTGCATCCTGCTTCATTAAATGGTTCAAGGGTCCAGAGAGGTACAACAGTCGTCGACAATGCCTAAAAATAGTTATCTAGTCAGGATTGGAGTAAGTAATAGCACACACAATATCGCACGATACAAAATAAAACCATGTAATAATGATGCAAGTAACTAAATAAAGAGGCTGTCATGATAATGAAATATTAAACTAGATAATGATAAATAATTCTAAGGAAATAATAGCTAATGACAAGTAATACTAAAGAACTAACCATACTATTGAAGTAATCATGCGAGATCAAGTATGACAAAACTATGCTAAGTACATTTGAAATATTGTTTTCTTTATGTGACCGGCTTGGGTTGGTGATTCTGAAGGTACGGCTCCAACATACATGAGATGTATGTCAAACTATCATCACATAACTACTTGGCATTTCTCATTTTCTATGATTCATGTAACATGTGATTCAAAGATTCTAAAATAGGTGATTGTGAAGGAGATTCAAAGATTCTAGATTAGTCATATTATTGTTCATGAATCTAATTAGAGCAATTTCATCACATGTCAGAGTCGTGTCTCAATATGTAACCAACTAGGAAAGACATAAGCAGCATTTATAATGTATAATGAAACATAAAGCACAATGTACTTGCCCAGAGTAGTTAGAGTTACATGCACAACATGAACGTATCGACACATAATGACTCAAAAGCTAAATTCCAACAAATGATTCCAAAGAACGAAACATGCTATTTCATTAAGTCCAGAATAATCCAAATAGCTTATTTTGATATATAGAAGTCCAATTTTGGGGTCGGTACGATAATTGAGGCAAGAAAATAATTTAATTAGTCATGATCGTGATTTGATTAAATAGGCAAAAAGGGAATTGATTAAGAAAAATTAAGTCATGAAGTCAAAATATAGCTAATACTATTTAGCCAAAAATACTATTTAGAAAGTATCAATATTATCTTAGAGGCTTAGGGCTAAATATTAACTTGTAATACATGCCCATTTAATAATAAATTGTAATTTTTTTAGCACTAATAGCCCACTTTATATTGGACAAATGACCATGTAGGGCTAGAAGCCCAATTTAACTAATAATGTGGGCATAGAAGCCCATCTGAACTTACTAATTATAATGTTGGGCTTGGAAGCCCAATTTGTGCTTGTACAATGTAGGGCTCATGCCCATTCTATCAAAGTAATATAAATCATAATATTCATTAATAATAATAATAATAATAATAATAATAATAATAATAATAATAATAATGATAATAATAATAATAATAATAATAATAATAATAATAAGTAGTATACATATATATATTTATCCTTATATACATACTCATATATATGCTTATACATATTTATACAAACAGATATACTTATATACAAAAAATCAAAATGGGCTCAAAAGACCAAGCCCATTAAATCAATTGACACTTAAAATTTCCATAGGCTTCAAACCCAGCCCACTAGATATAAAATATAAATAGATAAAATACTACTAGGCTTACACAAAATCATTTATATAAATACATTATAAGCCCAAATCCGGCAAAATATAAACTCGCACAGGCACAAAGCCAGTTTTCTATAATCCAAAATCCCTAAATAATAATTAGATCCAAAAATTATTAATAGGCTTAAGGCCCATCCAAGAGCCCATACTAAATGAGCCCAAAATAAGAACTAATAAGGCAGTTATTGCTGCTGTTGATCATTCTTTCTAACATAAATGGAAAGGAAGAGTGACAGAGTGAGACATAGAGAAAGAGACTCCAAAGGGAAAGAAAGAGGGATCGAGAGGGGGTCTACTAAGGCTCCGTCGGAGAAGAGTGGCCGGACGATGGTGCTAGGCGCGATCAGGCACGGGGTTCGAGGCACAAAGGGAACGGGGATTGCCCATCGGAGGTCGACATGCTCAGGTCACGGCAACGATGGTGGCGCTACACAAATTTGGGTGGAGAGGTGAGCTCAAGCGATCACGCGCCTTCGAGGTTGCGGACGGCGGCAAAACTCGTTTGTGGTGGCAGTTGATCGTGGTAGTGCGGTGGATGGCAAACTCTGTTAGTGGGTGGTAGACGGTGGTACGATGAGTCTTGTTGGTGGCAAAAAGGAAGTCGTGGAGATGGCAAGTGGTGGTGAACTTGTGGCAGAGAGAGGGGTCGGTGGTTGGCGGCAGAAACTGGCATGAGGGTTATGGAGGTGAAATCGGAACAGGGAAGGTCGGTGCTCGGACGGGAAGAGAAGGTGGTGGTGGTTCTGGTCGTGGCGGCAGGGAAAATTGGTGGTGGCGGCGTAGTAGTCGGAACTGGTGGTTGTTAGTGGCGGCGGTGGTGTAGCTATGGTGGAGGCGGTGGTCATCGGTGGCGTTGGGTTGGTGGTGGTGGATGATGGTAGCCGGTGGAGGTGGCTAGTGGTGGTGATGATGCAGATGGTGGCGATGTTGGTTGTAAAAGGCAGGGAGGGGCTGGAGGTTGGCGGGGAGTGAAGCGGCGATCGTTGGGGAGTGGCCAAAATTGGTCAGCTAGGGATTGGAAATGTGTTGGATTGTTTGTGGAAATTTGTTGTAGTAATTTTGTAATAAGTGTATTGATTTTGGTGTGAGTAAAGGAATGGGAAATGCACCATTAAGTAGAGAGGAAGAGCGTGGGGCCAAGAATGTGCCATGGGCACTCCATTGTAATTGTAAAAAAAAAATTTGGGCAATAAAGGGATTTGTTGGGGGGGGGGGGGGGGGGGGGGGGGGGGGGGGAATGTTTCTAGAAGGCTCCATGGCTTAGCTTGCCATGGACCACTAACTATTGATTAGCTAATTAACCAATTTGGTTCGGAAATGATAATCGTAGCCATGTGCCATGATGAATTAGTTAGGACTAACTAAATCTATCTATTTGCCATTACGTATAGCCTTGTCACGGCTGATGATTATGAAAATAGAAATGATTTGTCTAATAATGACTTTGATCAAAGTACAATTTATTTTCAAAAAAGTTTTAGAAAATTTAGAAAATTTGATAAATCATAGAAAAATATTTGGATCTATCTCAAGGGGTTACAAATCTACCCACCTTGAAGAAATTTGTCCTCAAAATTTTAAATCAATGCGATCAATCCAAATATGATCAAGAATAGCACGATCAATACTTAGGCACGATCAAAAATATGACCATGGATAGCACAATTGGATCATCTAGAAATGATTAAATATAGAGACGTCGAGATTTAGCACGACTACAAATTTTTGGAATGGCTTGATTGGCATGATTAATTAGAATTGATCTACGAGTGAGGCTGAAGTAAAAAGAAAAGGAAAAGAGAGATTAAGATCATGCTATTTCCAAATGTTATCCAATTCTAAAGGTATTCTAAGTGCCATATTTCCTATCAAAGTCACAATTATTTAATTTTAAAATTCTTACCTTAACTCCAATGCTAGTTGGTTTGGCCTCTAGTCTTCCTCGAGGACAGTCCTGGATTCTATGTTCAGTCGAAACCATAGTGGAAGCACCGCTTTATTTTCTCATGTCATCCTGCTTATCTGCAGTCTTCTTGCAGTAGGCACATGTAATTGGTCTGGTTGCTAGACTGGTGCTTGATATTGGAAATCTTCAGACGCTTTGTCGATCCTGGATTTTTTTTTCTCATATTATGATCTTTCTTGGGTTTAGGATATATGTCCTCTTCTATCTCTACGCCTTAAGCAATAGCTAGGATGTCCGCATAGGTCTTAGTAACCATTAGCAATATAAGGGTCCTAATTTCGTAGCTAGAGATTGTCAAAATTTATGGGCTCAAGCCACTGGATCTTCAACCATATATTCAGCAAAACGGCTGTCTGCTGAATTCAGTAGCATACTCGTCAAAAATATAGTTGCCTTGCTTAACATCATTAAATTGCCTCTCTAATGACTCTTTGGTAACGTCAGGATATAATTTTTCTTAAATTAGCCCGTGAAGTCCTCACATGTTAGGTTGGGCTCAGTATCCTTCTTCAGTTTGGAACCAGGTTTGTGCTAAGTCATGGAGTTGGAGTCAGCGACTTCTACTTTAAGTCTCTCAGGAAGTTGACAAATCCTCATAATTCTCTCTGTCTTCTAGCCATCATCAGCATAGAGTATGCCTTTAGTGCCCTTAAATTTTCGGGGTTCCATCTTTCTGATTAGTCTGTTTGTTCGTCGTGGTTAACGCCATTAGCTGAGGATTTTACAGGCCTTCTTTTAAGATAGGATTCTGCTCACGATAAGCTTCAGCTTGGACTCTCTGGGTTTCTATCATTCCTCGGAGCAGCTCGAAGAGTTGTGCTCCTCCTAGAGATATGTCCTCAGGAATAGGATTGGTCCTACGTGGATGAGATTGAAGAGAAGGATTTGCGTCAATCTCCTCTGGATTCTCAGGATGAGAAGAGGATGATCGGTCGATAGGCGTAACTTTCTTTCCCTTGGCCATTCTGAAGAAAAATAAGAAAGATATAGTTTCAAGAACATAATAAGGAAGAAGATAAATTTAAGAAGGATAAAGAAAGCATAGATATTCAAGTGTCAAATTCAAAAATTCCTAAGCTGTGATTGAGTTTCTAATCTAGAATCATCTAGAATATTGCAGTCTCATAGTGGCACGACTAGCCTACGTACCACTAAGACTTCGCACTAGTTGTGAAGACGACACCTGCATGGCCACTATAAAAATGTGTCACGACCCGCGCCCGCATAATATTTGGGTACGGGATCGTGAGTCACGCCCAGCCTACGTCACATTTGTGACATAGCGCACTGTTCTAGCAAGTCAAGAAAGCTAACTCAATCACAATGCTAAAGAGATATATTAGAAAAATAACCAGATCATTAAGCTGATAATCAAGTAACATAAGCCAGTGAATCCAAGAGTTGATCACAAATTATTACAAAATACTAAGAAATTCGTCCGGAGACAAATCCTGTAGTAGATGGGGAATGAAAAAAAAAAAATAAGCAAGCAAAAGTCCTAAATAGATCCATCAAAGTATAGCTTCGTCTGCTTCATCAGTGGTCCAAGGGTCCAGAAAGGCGCAACGGTCATTGACAATGCCTAAAAGTATTATACAGTCAGGATTGGAGCAAGTAACACCAACACAATGTCGCATGATAAAAATATAAAGCCATGTAATAATGATCCAAGTAACTAGATAAATAGTCTGTACATGATAATAAAATATTAAACTAGATAATGATAAATGATTCTAAGGAACTAGTAGATAATGACAAGTAATACTAAAGAACTAACCATAGTACTAAAATAATCATGCGAGATCAAGTATGACAAAACTATGCTAAGTGTGTTTGAAATACAATTTCATTATACGATCGGCTTGGGTTGGTGATTCTAAAGGTACGACTCGAACTACATAAGATATATATCGAATTATCATTCAAATGATTCTGACAATTAGTTTTGGACACATAACTACTTGGCATTTCCCCTTCCATGATTCAGTAATAGGTGATTCAAAGATTTTAAAATTGGTGATTCTGAAGGTCATTCAAAGATTCTAGACGAGTCATATTATTGTTCTTGAATATTCAAAGCAATGTGCATCAGTGTTAGATTCGTATCTCAATATGTTAAACCAACTAGAAAGACATAATAGCAGCATTATAATGTATAATGAAACAAAAACATGGTGTACTTGTCTAAATAGTGGAGTCGATGTATACGACACGAACGTGGACATGTAATGGCTTAGAAGCTAAAGTCCAATAAATTATACCAACGATGAGATAGGTCATTCTAATAAGTCTAGAATAATCCAAATGGTCTAGTTTGATATAGAAGTCTAGTTTTAGGAGTCAGCACGATAATTGAGTTAAGGAAAACCATTTGATTAGTCATGATCGTGATTTGATTAAATAGGTGAAAATGGAATTGATTAAGAAAAATTAAGTCATGAAGTCAAAATATAGATTACTATTTAGCCCAAAATACTATTTAGAAAGTATCAATATTATCTTAGAGGCTTAGGTCTAAATATAACATGTAATACAAGGCTATTTAGTAATAAATTGCAATATTTAGGGCTAATAGCTCACTTTATAGGACAAACGACCATGTAGGGCTAGAAGCCCAATTTAGTAATAATGTAGGCTTAGAAGCCCATTTGAACTTACTAATTTATATTGTGGCTTGGAAGCCCAATTGTGCTTATGCAATGTAGGGCCCATGCTTATTCTATCATTTAAGTAATATAAATAATAATAATATCATTAATGAATAATAATACTATTAAAATAGTAATATTATTATTATTAATACCAGTATTATAGTATATATTATCCTTTTAATACAATCATTTTTTATATATACATAATATATATATATATATATATATATTATATATATATATATATATATATATATATATATATATATGCACAGCGCCCCGGCCCAGATGGCTTTTCAGGGACTTTCTTCCGCACCTGCTGGGATATTATCAAGTAGGACATCACCGCAGCGGCGATGGCCTTCCTCGAAGTATCCTTACCCAAAAGCTATTTCCAGCGCCAATCTCATCCTCATCCCGAAAAAAGACAACCCATCTCTTTCCGCGACTTCGACCCAACAGCCTTTGTACATTCACCAACAAAATTATCTCCAAGATCATCGCTTCCAGAATGACGAAACCCCCCCAAAATTATCCGGAAGAGCAAAGCGGATTCGTTCGCGGTAGTAGAAACATCCAAGACCAACATCATGCTGGCCCAGGAACTTATCACCTGTATGAAATTTCCGGCAAGAGGGGGCAAACATCGCAATCAAATTGACATAGAAAAAGCATACGGCAGACTAGATTGGCAATTCATGATCTGGGTCTTCAGAGCATTCGGTTTCTCCGAGAATTGGACCAACATCGTATGGAGATCCATCAGCAACTCATGGTTCTCCACAGTGATCAACGGTCAATCTGAGGGATTCCAAATCTAGCTGAGGAATCAGACAGGGCGATCCCTATCATCCACAATCTTCATCATTGCAGCCGAAGCCCTGAGCAGAAACCTCAATAACATGGTTAACATCCCCAACTTCCAGCAATTCACACGGCTAGCGGATGCCCCACCATCACCCACTGGCTTTTGCCGACGATCTTCCATCTTTTCCTCCGGGGACATAGGATCTATAAAGGTGGTCCACACTACCCTAGCGCGGTATCCAGATGCTCCGGCCAGAAGATTAACCTATCCAAGAGTACCATCTACTCCCATCACAGCTTCAATAGTGAGGAACGCGGCCAGACTCACCAACCTCGCCATTGCGGTAGCTCATCCTTTCAACTATCTCGGTGCCCCCTTGGCGTACGGGAAATCCAACGCCAGCATCTACGAGAACTAATCACCAAAATCAGGAACAAGATCGATGGATGGCATAACGCTACCCTATCCCCAGGCGGGAAAATTATCTCATCAAACATGTGCTCAACTCCGTGCCCATCCACCCTAGCGGCCTGCTCTCCGACCAAAAAGGTTATCATGTCTATTGAACAGATCTTTGCAACTTCTTTGGGGGCACAACAAGGGGCAAGACAAACACCACTGGGCCAGCTGGGACACTATGGCTTTCCCAACTGTAACGGCGGGCTTGGATTCACCAAACTTGACCACATCGCAAAGCTTTTCAATAAAACGTGGTGGAAATACGCACAAGTAATAACCTGTGGACCAAGTTTATGAAGGCCAGGTACTTTAGAAACATCCATCCGGCGACAGCCACAGCTAACAGCAGTTCCTCCGCGGCTTGGCGTTGTATTCTACGTGGCCGGGATCTGGCTGAACCCGCGATCAGACTTCATCTGGGTTCAGGCGAGTCCAACCCATTCCTGGAAAGGTGGATGGTGACTGCCTTATCCGAAACATTTCCGACTCCCGAGAGAAATGTAGGATCAAAGACCTGTGGAATCCCACAACAAGTTTGGAATTGGGACAGAATCCGTAACTGGTTCTGGAATGAAACTGTTGACAGCATTCGCCAGCACGGTCTTTCCATCGGTATCGACGTGACCAGCTGAGGTGGTTGCTAGCAGCCTCTGGTGCTTCTCTGTGCGATCGCCAGACTTTCGATCCAAGATAACGGCCCCGACCTCTTCATTACAGGTTATTGGAACTCTTGCATCCCTAAGAAATGGTCATTCCTTCTGTGGAAAGTCATGAGAAAGAAACTTCCACCGACGACTGCCTTAACTCCATCGGTTTTAGCCTGGCGTCGGCTTGCAATTGTTGCATCGAGCGTCAGACGGGACTAGCGATCACATATTAGGGAAGGTAGCCTCCATGAGAAAATATGGAGACCCTCAATCACAACTACAATCATCCAGACGACGGGCGCTTTATCGATCTTCTGGCTCACTGGGGCGCGCTTCCCACGGCCACCAGATCGTTGCAGCGGCCGCCACCTGGGCTATCTGGAAAATTGCAAACAAAGCGAGATACGAGGGACACCAATTCTCTTGCCGATCAGTGATCTGGAAGATTCATCGGCAATGTGGCAAAACGGAGCTCCCTTGCTCCCACAGTTCTCGCCTGTCGGACAAACCGTTCTTCTTTTGTCTTGTATACGTGTCAGACTTCCGTTTTGGAACCTGATTCTTAATAAAAGGGGAGGTTCTTTTTAATATATGTATAGATATATATATATAGATGTAATATATATATATATAATATGTATATTATATATATATATATAGATAGATAATATATATATATATAGATATATCCAAGTATTATACGTATATATTTATCCTTTATATACATACTCATTTATACGCTTATACTATTTATATAATATAGAATATATATATTATATATATATATATATAGATATATATATAATATATAAGTATATAAAAAAATGTATGTATATATATAAAAATATATTATATAATATCTATAATATATATATATATATATTATATAATATATATATAGATATATATATATAATATATATATATTTTAGTATATATATTAATATAAAAAAAAAAAAAAAATATATCTATATATATATATATAGATTATTATATATATATATATATAATATATCTATATATATTATATTATATATATAAAATATATAATATATATTATATATATTATATTATATTTATATATATATATTAATATATATATAATATATTTATAGATATATATATATATATAGATTATTATATATATTATATATATATATATATATAATATATATATATATATATATTATATTATATATATATAATATATATAAATATATTATATATATATATAATATATATATATATAACAAATATATATATATATAGATATATATATATATATATATATATTATATATTATATATATATATATATATATACAAAAAAAAAAAAAAAAAAAAATATATATATATATATATACAAAAAAACAAAATGGGCTCAAAAGACCAAGCCTATTAAATCAATTGACTCTTAAAATTTCTATAGGCACCAAACCCAGCCTACTAGATATACAAATGTAAATAGATAAAACTCTATTGGGCTTACACAAAATCATTTATATAAATACATTATAAGCCCAAATCCAGCCAAATCTAAACTAGCACAGGCCCAAAGCTAATTTGTTATAATCCAAAATCCCTAAATAATAATTAGATCCAAAAATTATTAATTGGCTTAATGCCCATCCAAGAGCCCATACTAAACGAGCCTAAAATAAGAACTAATAAGGCAGTTGTTGCTCTTGCTAATCATTCATTCTAATATAAATGGAAAGAAAAAGTGATAGCAGAGTGAAACAGAAAGAAAGAGACTCGAGAGGATGAGAAAGAAGGATCGAGAGGGGGTCGTACCACAGCCAAAGCCGGCCCAGACCCAGGACAGGCAGGGCCCAAGCCCGGGGCACCATATTATTGGGGGGCACCAAAAAATTTGTAGTGTAGTATATTTTGGGCTTCAAGTTCCCTATTATGGGTTGCCGCCTGGGCTAACTTTGCTTAATACTTAACTAGTAAAGTAGTAAACCTAAACCAAGTAACAGCCACACATAAAAATCACAAGCAACCATTAAATAACCGCCCAATTAATTCATTTGTCGTCTCGTATTCTCTCTCTCTGTTTCCTTTTCCGTCCGAGAAAATAAAAGTTGCCTCCTCTTTCTTTGATGGAGATTCTTCTCCCAAGTCAACTTAATTTCTTCAATTTTATTTTGTCTATAATTGAAGCATGTCTAATTATTATTTTTCCATCTTCACCCTTTCTTCTCAGTTTTCTCCTCTTTTGCTTGGGCTCTTCCTTCGTTTTGATCTTGAACAACCAAGATTATATAATTACTGGTATAAATCTTACTTTTTATTGCTTTATTATGAAATTTAGAATTGTTCTTACTTCTTCCTAAATATTTAATAGATTATATTACATCTATAAGCAAATCACTACCAGGAACCCATTTGTTGTTTGCAATTATGTATTGTTCATTGAACTTTATTTAGATTTGATGGTCACAACACAACATAAGAACAAGAAAATTGTTTCTACGGACAAAAGATATTTGAAATAAATTTTGTTTGCTTTATAGAATACCTATATGACAATTTTTTTAATGCTGTAACAAAGTTTCAGAATAGTGGTTTAAATATTTCTTTTGTTGATCTATTTATATATTTATTGTTCATATTCTTTTCATACTTTTGTTTTAACTTCTAATGGTGATTGTATTGGGGAGGCTCTGGAATCATGTGAAGAAGGCCAATGCCAAGAATTTGCTAGGGCATGTGCACTAATTATGTTGTTTGACTAAAACTTAGTTTCATACTATACTTTCTAATACACCCTCAGTAATACCTTAGGGACACAATTTAAAATTTTGCCCTGGGCATTAAAAATCTCAGGGCCGGCCCTGACCACAGCTCTGTCGGAGAAAGGGGCCGGACGATGGCGCTGGACGCGGCCGGGCACGAAGTTTGAGAGGACGAAGGGAGCGGGGACTACTCACAGGAGAGCGGCACGAACGGTGGCAATGGTAGCGCTTCACGGATCTGGAAGGAGAGGCGAGCTCGAGCGGTCCGACGCCTTCGAGGTTGCGGCCGACAGCGAAACCCATCTGTAAAGACAGTCGATTGGGGTGGTACGATGGATGGAGAACTCTGGTGGTAGGTGGTAGACAGTGGTACGATGAGACTTGTTGGTGGCAAAGGGGGAGTCTTGGAGATGGCAGGTGGTGGTGAACTAGTGGCAGAGAGAGGGTTTGGTGGTTGGTAGCAGAAACTGGCAGGGTTATTGTGGAGGTGAAGTCAGGACAAGGGAGGTCGGTCGTCGGACGGGAAGAGTAGGTGAATGCGATGGTGGTTCCAGTCATGGTGACAGGGGAAATTGGTGGTGGCGGAGGAGTGGCCGGCACTGGTCGTTGTTAGTGGCGGCGGTTGTGTGTTTATGGAGGAGGTGGTGGTCGTTGGTGGCGTTGGGTTGGTGATGATGGATGATGGTAGCCGTTGGTGGTGGCTAGGGTTGGTAATGATGATATAGATGGTGACGATGATGGTGGTAGAGGCATGGAGGGGCTGGAGGTTGGTCGGGGAGTGAAGTGGCAATCGTCGAAGTAGTGGCTGAAATTGGTCGACGAGGGGTTGGAAATGTATTGGATTGTTTGTAGAAATTTGTTGTAGTAATTTTGTAATAAATATATTAATTTTGGTATGAATAAAGGAATGGGAAATGCCCCCATTAAATAGAGTAGGAAGAGCTTGGGGGCCAAGAATGTGTATTGGGAACTCCATTGTAATTGTAAAAGAAAATGAGGGCAATAACGGAATTTGGGGGGGTGGAATATTCTAGAAGGCCCCATGGCTTAGCTTGCCATGGAACACTAAACATTGATTAACTAATTAAACAATTTGGATAGGAAAAGACAATCGTAGCTATGTGCCATGATCAATTAGTTAGGACTAACTAAATTTAGCCATGTGCCATTACCTGACTAGCCTTGTCATGACTAATGATTATGAAAATGGAAATAATTTGTCTAATAATGACTTTTGATCAAAATATGATTTGTTTTCAAAAAATAATAATAAAAGTTTAACAAATTCCAAAATTTTCAAATTTTTTTGGTAAACCATAGAAAAATATTTGGATTAATCTCAAGGGGTTACACCTAATATGTACAACCCATTGGTGCCCTCTGGCACTGCTTTGGATAACTAGCTAATTTTATCGATCTGGTGCCGTCACAGCTGATTGTGCTGGCCTCCTCGGTACTGAATTATGAATATGAATGGCAAGTACTGGTGCTGACGTTCGAGGTACTGCTCATCCATCCTCGTCATGGGCATGAGACCTCTTCTGACCTCCAGACCTTACAGATAACCTCTGAATAGTAAGCTCATGCCTCATAGCTGCCGTCAATACATAATCAAAAGTTTCGTAGTCATGTCCCTCTTCCAGTTGCAAAATCCCCTGATGAAGTCTCTATTAGAACCTCATAGCCCTCTCTGTCTCAGTGGCTACTATCGTCAGAGTAAACCTACTTACCCTATAGAACTCTGTTGAATATCCGTCCATGGTGCTGTCTATCTGATTGAGGCCAATGAATCTTTGTCACAGCTCATACTATGCCACTGCGTGTAATAACCACCTAGTAAAATACTACTTTATTGTTTTCTTCTCTATATTATTGTTGTTAACTTGTATACTTAAAACTTCATAAAAAACAAAAATTCATATTCTTATAATAATTATTTATCATTATTTTATTTCTAATTGAACCAATTTTCTTTTCTAAAATAATTTTTTTATAAATAAGCCCTTATAAATATTTGCAAATTGCAAATTAACCTTGACACCTAGCTATGCTTGTGTCTTCATGCATGTCATTACGTGGATAAAAGGGTAATTTTATCCCTTGAAGTGTAATGATGATGTTAAAAAAAGCATATAAGAAACAAAGAGAGGAGGAGGAGTAGCACTTATAAACTCTCTCTCTCTCTCTCTCTCTCTCTCTCTTTCTTTCATCCGATCTCTTTCTCCCCCTCTCGGTCCCTCTCACTCCCTCTTAACACTTCACCTTCTCCTTCTCTCCTCCCTCTTTCAGCCTCTCCCGCACACTCCGGACTCGCGCCCGGCCCCTTTCGTGCGTGCGAGCCCACGTCGCCATTGGTCGATGGCCGGCAAACCGCCTTTTCACCGCTGACCTCCCTTTTGGTCGTACCTTCGTCACCACCACCATCATTTTCATCTTCATCAATTATCATCACCAACATTATCTTCATCTCCATCATCAAAATCTAAACCTTAACTCCATTTTCTTTTAAAAAAGAAGAAGAAGAGCAAGTCCTGAGCCATAGTTCCCAAATTCTAAATCCTACCCAAGTCAAGCCCTCTCCTATTTTGTTTCCATTTGTTTCATTTTTGCCTATGTCATATCCATTTAGAATTATTCTTTTCATGAGTACGAATTAGGGTAATTAGTATATATGTAAATAATGGTTTGACAGACACGTGTATCGGAAGCGACATGGACACAAGGGTACGAACATTATGAACGATAGCTTGGATAATTATTTTTCAAATATGATATTTGG
>JANAVB010004800.1:3905783-4122838 GCA_029216955.1 Iris pallida
ATGAACAGAGACTACTCCACTTATAATCAGTTAAGGTCTTCTCTGTCTTTTGACAAAGCTCTTCAACGAATTGGCCACCTCCTTGAACAGAGAAATCTATGATCCTAGCCTGCGACTGACACAAGTTTTACCAGACTCGCCAAGAAGGATCACAGTCATCGGCGTGCAGTGAAGTCTTCGGCAAAGCATGAACGAATGAGTTCTTCCTCAAAAATACTTGTATTTATAGGCCATGCACAGATAAACCCAAGTGCCAAGTGGCATTCAGACAAAGACTCTGAATTAATGGGATGAACCTTGCATTTATGGTAATGAATCTGCCATATTTAATTTCTGACTAAATTCCAGTAAAAAATATCCCTTTTTGAGCTCCACAAAGCAGCAAAATTTTAGAAGTTTGGGCCCAAGTGTCCAAAAGTGTAGCACCTAAAAGCACAGCCTACTAGAGCATAAAGCCCCAAAAGTGCAACCCCCAAAGGAGCATCTTGTAAAAGTGCAGCCTTCTAGAGCCTTGCCTCAAAAGGCGTAGAGTCCAAAGGCGCAGCCTCGCGAGCATAGAACCCCTAGCCATTACTTTAACATTTATGGCACGCTGACACAAATGTCAGACGTCAACTATCAGTTGTCAGTTGTTAGTGGCCAGATATCAGATGTCAGCTGATAGATACCTATTGTCAAATTGGCTAAAAGTACTGTCTTCAAGACACTCAAAAGCGCAGTCACCCTGGCGCTCCAAAGCATAACTTCTGGGATACCCAAAGCAGTGATTCCAATAGTGCAGCCTCTATGACGCTCAAGAGCGCAACTCTCGTAGCATCCACAAAGCACAGTACTTGCCGATGGATGCCACGTGGCTAATAATGGCGTAGCGACTCTCAGGCACAATCAAATCTATTATGTTTTATCATAACGCAATCTTTGAGCAATACACACGCACCACATGTCATTAACTCAGTTATGCCTATAAACGGGTGCTAAACACCCAAGGTCTCAGCAACAAACGAATCTTAACAACTGCCACGTGCCAGCTCATCCGCAGCCTAACAATATAATTACAAAAGATTCAGTTCTATCCTCATACGCATGGTGCTCCTGTACGCATCGTATATGTGCGCATGGGTGGTTTATTCTAATAGCCTATAAATAAAAGGAGCCTTTCTTCATTTTAGGTCTTCATCTCCAGCCCAGATTATCCCTAGAGAGACATCCAGAGAGTTAAAGCAATTTTTTCTCGACGTTAGATCATCAACGGAGTAAAGGAACCACAACAGTGTTTAATCTCAATCTTCACACTTTTTAAGAATAATTTATACTTAGATCTTCTGTTTAGAAGTTCTCTTATGCTTTTTTTGTTCGAATCAATACAAAAAGTTTTCCAACTTTTGTCCATGGCGAACAAAATGGCGACTCTGGTGGGCACGTTCTTCTCCTCCAATGAGATGGTTGTGACACAATCTGATGACAACAAACTCGGGTCCTCTCAAAAGATGCTAGTTGTTCATTTCGATCAACAAGATTTTGAGGACTTACTCTCAGATGGCAGTGTGAGTCCTTCGAAGCGGCTAGCAAAGCCGAAGAAGACTCACCAAACTTAGGTGCCTAAGACAACTGTACCATACAACACAACTGAAGGGGTTGTGCCCCAAGCATCTCAGAATCTGGGTGCACTGAACGCGCCTGGACAGGCTGTCACTGTTGCCTCTCAGTTGATGCACAGGTCGGGGAAATGCAGTGCAGATTGCCATCCCAATCCATGCGTTCTCAGTTGAAGGCGCATTGTAAGATGAAAAGTGCAGCCCCTCTTCCGGGCACGGAGCCTACGGCACAGGAAAGATCCTTTGTCTTTGACAGAATTACTTGTCCATATGGCAATGCAAGTTTGGTTTCTGAGTTCTATACGCCTTTAAAGGCTAGTACGAAGAAGTCTAAGGCAGCATGCACCTAGCGCGCCTAACATGATACACCGACAACAAGCCATAAGCATACGTTGACAGTAATACGCACAACTGATAGCAAGATGTATAGAACTGACTTAGGTGCTACGGCACTCAGAAGGGATCAATTCTCTAAGTCTCCCTGTAACTTGGGCGCATCTCATACGTAAGAACCAAGCCAGAGGGCAAGCATTGTGGTGACACACTCATGTGCTCAGCTTAACTGCGCACGTGAAGTTGGGTCTGTCTTACAAATAGCTCCTACTGATGACCTAAGCGTATCTCATGCACAAGAATTAGGTCATGGAGCGCCTCATTCACATCGACACCCATGCGCACAGCTCAACTGCATGCATGAAGTGGGTGTAAATGTGAACATCTCTTCACATGACTTGCTTAACGTGATTACTCACAAATGCAAGACGGGAGAGACGATCGTTACGCACAATGTGCCAGTTTCACGGCACACTTCTGCTAACATCATCATCAACTGTTGTTGTAATAAGACAACAGCATCTCCACTAGCAAGGCAGTCTATTTTCCAACGACTACAACCAGCAGCACCCATCTGACAGCATCTCGGAAAAAGAATGCCAGTAGAAGACAAGGATGATTTTCCAGTCGCCTTGCACCATTCTACATGGAGCTCGCCTTTCCTGAAGAAGAGTTCCAAGAATCCTCATGTCTCGTCCAGTACACCGAAAAGCTGACCCGAGGCAGCAAGCTAGCTGTGACTAGCACTAGGTGTTCCAACACACACATTCAAAAGCTAAATCTTCCTCAAGAAAGACTGCTATACAAGCTGGGGATAGTAAGTCCCAGACGTTTCATGACAATCTATTATTTCAACCAGACGAGGTTTCACATGGGACTGATACTGATGCAGGTAGGATTGTGTATTACCAACCAGCTGGTGGTAGTTATCCCGCAGATTTTGATGATGACATGAATATGCATGTCATCCCTCAGGACAGTGAAGCTCAAGGGTCTGAACCGAAGAGCGAAAGGTCCACCTCACTGTCCACTTTCTATCATCGGATGTCAGTGTATATGAAAGGAAGAGACAACCCAGGAAGTAGCAAAGGGTCAAACCATCAACAACGTATAGAGGGCGTCGAGGTAGGTCTCTACACTTTGAGTGAATCCATGCATGATTTGAGCCAGGTCGTTCTGGAATTAAAGGACAAGTTGCCTCTAAGGGCCCCTACACCAACAAACCAGGACCCGGGGATGAACAGAGTCTAACGCTCCTTCCTTGGTTCTACCTAAAACTGAAAACCATACTCTGCCATTGTCATCCATCCTGCCAGTGTCGAATGATATACATGAAGCTCTTAGGGAGTTGCAGTCTCGATTTAATTCTAAAGACAAGTGGAAAGCTCTCCAAAAACTCAAGATTCAACAACCATACCCTCCCGAGTGGAATAATATGGTTTATCTACCCAAGTATAAACCACAGACGTTAACTCCATTCGATGGAAAAGAGTCTCTCCGTCGATTCTTGACATACTTTACCTCCATGACAGGGCATCTGCCAAAGGATGATGCCTCTATCACGAATCTCTTTCTTAGGGCATTATAGGGGGTGGCATACGAATAGTTTTACAGCCTCCCTGACAACTGTATTTCGTCTTTTGACGATATCATGCAACTCTTCCTCTTCTGATTCTATGAAGGAGGAATGGATATGACAATGTCCTCACTCATGGACATTGTCCAGAAAGAAAGGGAGCCGATTTGTGCCTACATCGACTGCTTCGGTCAAGTGTTGTTAAGGTTACCTCATGGTACCCTGAGCCAACGTTGATGGATTCATGTGACAAGAATATGCTTCCAGCTATCAAGTTGTGGCACAACTCCCTCGGTACGAGGAATGGACGTCATTCATCATCAGTGTCGACGGTGCTGAAATGACGGCTAAGGAGGCACGCTTCTAGGGGTAAACTTTCCTCTACTAGATGACAAGGGGAAACATCCGTCTGGCAGAAACTTTGCTAACACTAGCAGGAACGAAAAGTGGAAACCAACCTTAATCGTCAACATCTCCAAGGGTTCAGCATCAGTGAATCAGAAGTCGGCGGAGGCACCACGACCGATGGAAAATTCTTTTTTCAATGATGAAGATGTGATGGAACCCTTCAATGTACCAATGAAGGGCAAAAAGCTCCATCTCCCACCCCCCTAAATGTCCCAACAAAGTAGACAAGGTGGACAACCACAAGTACTGTCACTACCATCGGTTTGTCCACCACTCAACACGTGACTACTACGTGTTGAAGAAACAAATACAAAGGCTGATTGATGCCAAGGTCCTCTTAATTCACTATGAGGACAAAGCGGTCACTGTAAATATGGTGACCCTCCAGTTTGGTAGCATCCCGATGATGGAGGCCCAAGATGGCATAGTTTCGATTCCTAAGGCGACATTGGAGGTTATTAACCTCCCACCAGCTTGTGATAATGTCCAGGGCCTGGGTCCACTAAAACTCTGCGAGGCAAAGCTATGTGGGTCCACCCGCTTGCCCCGAACGTTATAAAACCCACAGCACATCCCACCAAGGGGAAGAAGTCTAAATCATGTCGCATGGTTTCTGTCACGACTGACGAGGCGCTAGTTAGCAAAAGATGGCCAGGTATACCCTACCAACGGGAATGCAACCTAGCTCCGAAGGATGATAAACCTCCACCTACTACAACTACTAAACTTGATACCTCGGAAGCAGTCCGTCCCAGCCCCCTGTGACTGATAAACAGAAGCAAAAAGAGATATGATTCGACAAACCGCTAAGAAAAAACTCAACGGTGGGGGCAACCAAGCCCTACAACTTCGATATATTGACATAACTTGTTAATACTCCAGCGAGGTTGTCACTCTTCGAGCTTTTCTATCTCTCCAAAGAGACCAAGGATGCCCTGAGCGAGGCATTGCAACATGCTGACTCTTTTCTCAGTCAGGTCCACAGCCTGAGAAAGATTCTGAAGGTTTCCTATATTATCAAAGTATGGTCGTGATGATCCCTAATATCACTTTCTCTCAGCAAGACATGTTGCTGAAAAATAACAGGACAAAAGTCCTCCATACTATACAGGGTATATTGGCATCATTAAGGTGGATCGCATACATATCGATCCAGGATCTTCTCTCAACATCATTCCCCGGAGCCTACTTTTGCCTTTGGGCATACCAATGCATCACATTTCTGCTTCTAGCACAATGATCAGCAGCTTCAATGCTGACAGAAGCAGCTTCCGGGGTAAGATTCACCTGAAGTATCAAATAGACGACCTGCAGACGGAGGTGACATGTTATTTCATCGATACCGATGTATCCTACAACGTCTTGTTGGGACATCCTTGGATATATGAATATATGATGGTCCCATCCATACTCCACCAATGCATAAAGTACGTCAATAGCCACGCACAATACAGAATTTGGTGTTGCCGATCCTTTCAAAGGGATTAAAGACTACTACGCTAATGCATACCTCTACCAATCAAAGCCGTTAGCAAGAACTAGACGCGGACGCTGACGAGGAGGCAGAAGCGAAGAAAACTTTAGATGAGCCCATGAGGGTTTGTCTCAAGGGACGTGCTCCCTAAAAAATAGCTCCTCTGATATTCAAACTCCCAAAGCGGACTCAAGAGCCCCTCATAGCCAAGCTTTATGGAAATTCACAAGAGCCACTTGTGGTCAAAATCCTAAGGAAAAGCCCCACGGCCGCTATCAGGTGAGAGCCGACCTGCTATAGGGACCCAAGCACCCTTAGACGTCAAACTATGGAAAAAAGCTCCAAAGCCTTCACTTGTAGCAGTTGTAGATAATGAGCCAGATGAATGTATAGCTGCTTACGTTGATGTACTATTGCTGGACGATATAATCTCCAGTGACCAAATTCCTTATTTTATTAATAAAGGGTTGTCTTTGAATTATTCTGGTCTTGTACATTGGAATGTCATGTACACTTTAGATAACTCTTTAGGCCTACTGCAAACGCAAATGGCACCCGCTAATATAGTAAATTGAGTTATTTTGTCCCATGGAGTTTGCTTTATGGTTCCAACAAGAAAGAAGAACGAGAAGCCCATTATCGTCGGTCGGGTAGAACGTCACCAAAAACTTATCCCTGCTGAACCAGAGCCCAATAATTGCAAGATGCAAATTTAGCGTTATACTTCCCAAGCCAAAAACCTTATCCAAAAGATGGGTTATTACTTGAATAGCGGCAAGGGCTTAAACTAAGGTAAAGGTCGACGCCTTCCCCTATGTCTTCCCGTTCCAAAAGGGAAGCCTCATGACTACTACCACCGTACCCACCGTGGGGTAGGCTATGTAATGCCCCCAACAACCTCAAAAAGTTCAGAAGCTGAAGTTGAGATGCATTCCCACTCATCTGAATCCTCCACTTGGGACTCCGATACTAGCATTAGCCAAGTTTTTAGGAAGGTATTGTCTGCCAATATGACATATGCTTACCCTCCAACAGAGGATGATGACCAGATACTGGAATTCTTCAAAGAAGAACCTTAGACTCAACGCCTAGGATTGTAATAGGGGTTGTGTTTTGAACAATGAGAACCTTCCATAAAAGACGAGGTCATATAAATCGACCTAGGGTATGAATCTTCGCCCAAGCCTATCTTTATCACCAAAAGTTTATCAGAAGAAGACCGTGAATTCTTGGTACAACTTGTCCAGGATTATATCGACGTCTTTACGTGGAGTTATGAAGATATGTCAAGTTTAGACCCACAAGTCGCAATGCACAAACTCAACATCTGACTAGATGCCAAGCCTGTCAAACTGTAACAGCGGTGCTTCCACCCTGATGTCATGGACACCATTAAAATCGAGTTGAATAAACTCATAGCTTGCAGTTTCATTTGTGAGAAACAATATCCAGACTGGGTAGCCAATATTGTTTCCGTCACTAA
The DNA here is from genome assembly GCA_029216955.1 of Iris pallida. Lineage (NCBI taxonomy): Eukaryota > Viridiplantae > Streptophyta > Magnoliopsida > Asparagales > Iridaceae > Iris > Iris pallida. The sequence continues at coordinate 3,912,653 of JANAVB010004800.1, forward strand.
AAAGAACAGAAAGATTTGGATCTGTATAGACTTCAAGGATCTCAACTCGCTTGTCCGAAAGATGAATTTTCCCTCCCGATTACCGACGTGATGATCAATAATACCTGTGACTTCGAATATATGTCCTTCATGGACAGATCTTTGGGCTACAACCAAGTAAAAATGTTCTCTGATGACAAAAAATATACGTCATTCTGAACTCCAAAGGGAATCTACTGCTATAGAGTAATACCATTCGATTCAAAAATATAGGGGCAATATATCAACGAGCTATGAGCATCATATTCCGTAAACACCTCCATAAAATAGTAGAACCCGACCATCTAAAGGAGCTGAAACAAAGGCAATATATCTACTGCTATACAGTAAAGCTGAAACAAAGGCGACCATCTAAAGGAGCTAAAGACTATATTCAATTTGATGTGAGCACATCATCTGAAGATGAACCCGACCAAGTCTTTCCTAGGGGTTTCCAATGGTAAGTTCTTAGGCTTTATTGTAATGGCAAAGGGCATCCATATTGACCCGAAAAGACCAAGTCTATCCTTGACATGGCTCCACCGAAGAATCTGAGAGAGCTTCGTGGATGGCAAGGACGATTGGCGTATATCTGAAGATTCATTGCAAATCTTTTCGGGCGATGCCAATCCTTCACTAAGTTAATGGAGAAAAACGTTTCTTATGTCTGGACTAAGGAATTCCAATAAGCATTCGACGACATCAAGAAATATCTTATGAATTCCCTAGTTTTAGTGGCCCGGTAGTGGGAAGACCCTTCTTGCTTTATGTCCGTACAATAAACCATTCCCTTAGTGCCCTGCTAGCTCAGAAAAGCGATACAGGCCATGAACATGCCATCTACTACCTTTATTAGACGATGATTGGTGCTGAACACCAGCACAATCTCTTTAAGAAGCAATGCTTGGCTCTGGTGTTTGCCATACAGAAAAATTGTCACTATATGGCAGGGCAGTCAATCAACGTTATCTCTAGGGCCACCCCTCAGAGTTCTCACGACTAAGTCAGGAGTGCTCAACTCACGACTAGCTACATGGGCAAACTTGCTATCTTTGTACAACATGGTGTTCGTCCCATAAAAGGCAGTCAAAGGTTAAGCATTGGCCAATTTTCTGGCGGCACACCCCATACCAGAATTGTTAAAACTCTATAAGAACATTCCAGATGAGGTCTTAGAATCCAACATTGTTATAAAGGAGACCGTTTTGCAAATGTTCTTCGCTGGCATTTCAAGAACAGGACCTAAGGGTGAAATTATCGCAGGAGTGGGAGTGGTCCTGGTTACTTCCGAGGGCATGGTTATTTACCATGGATACTCTCTCGCAGAGCCATATACCAAAAATATGGCTGAATACAACGCCCTCATCATTGGACTCCAACTCGCTAAATAGTTGAGAATTGGCTACCCAGAGGCCTACGGTGACTCAAAGTTGATCGTAAATCAAGTCTAAGGCCAGTACGAGGTTCGACAGAAAGATCTTCTCTCCTACTATTAGGTGGCGGTCGACACAATCTCCATATTTATAGGGTTCTTTATAGAACATATACCTCGGCTACAGAACCTAGAGGCTGATGCTCTTGCTGACCTTACCGCTTCCTTAGCAGCACCTGTCAGGACCTAGTACTTTGTCACCATGGTTGGACAAGAATTGGTGTGCCCGAAGAACAATCTATGCATGTGTCTTAACTGTTCCATGCAGACAAACACTAATATTGACATCAAAGATTGGCGATTCCTATTTATAGACTATGCAGTCTTCAGAATCCTCCCTTATGACATAGAAGAAGCCATTTTCGTTAGAAAATGCTCCCTCTGATTCTATTATAATACAACCACTAAAATATTGTATCATCGCTCCTATGAAGGACTCCTCCTCCGATGCCTAGCAGAGACTGAAGCAAATGGGGCACTCCGAAAAGCGCATGATGGCACTTGTGAAGCACATCAACCTGGTCCTAAACTACAAGACTGACTCTGGTGTATTGACTATTATTGGCCCACGATAATGGTAAATTTTGTTGAGTATGCCAAAAAGTATAGAGCATGTCAGCTACATGCCGACTTTATCCATCATTGTAACCACCACTCTCCTGGAACATAGCTATTTTTGACTTTTCCTAATTGTTGTTATTAGTGTGATTTTGTATTATATCTTGAGTGGTAAACTAATTTTCAAAATTAAACTTTATACTTTTGGTTAATTAACTAAATAATTAATATAGTGCATGTATTATATTCTTGAATATGGATAATGGTTAGCCTGTAGATTAGAATAATGGTTAGTGATCCTAGAGGACCTAAACTAACTTGTCATGACCACCCAACTAGATGATTAGGACTAGCCTAATTGAAACTTAGTTAGTCTCTAGCTAAATTAAAAGAATTAGTTAGAAGGTTTGACTGAACACCTAATTAGAAAGAAAGGGTTAATCCCTAACTTGTCATGACATTAGAGAGGGGCTTAGTAGACATTCCAACTTAACCAAAACCCTAAATTTAACCCTCTATGGCAACCTACTTCCCTTATAAAGCCCCATTTCATCTTCTTTCTCCTCATTTCACACCAAACCCTAACCCTAATTAGAAGCTGTTAGGGTTATATACTAAAAGCATCACTTTTGTAGTAACCTTATTTTCTTAAATTTTGAATGAAAATTATATGGGCAAATGTTTGCATATTGTATTTGTTGCAAGTGTTAATACAAATGTCTGATATTCTATATTGTAGATAATATGGCGTGTGGTGTCACACAGAAGATCTTATTGTCAGTTTCCTATGGAGTATATAAATAGTTCACAACCTATATGGACTTGGACGATCTATTGGAAAGGTTATAGTGTAATATGGTATTAGTCTATCTTGACTATAGGTTTACACTAGTATACTTTGTGTGTATTAAATAGGACCACTTGAGGTTGTTCTCTTTGTACTGGCTACATAAGTGAACAAACACCTCTGTTATTATGGATGTGTGTGCTCTCAATTCGGATATAATGACAGACATGTATATGCAGTGTGCATTACTTTGACTCATGAAAAAGTGAGATTCATTATGGGTCAATAGCCTCTATGAATTGGGTAATAATATTGTGGGTATGATGAGCTGTTGATTATAAATGGAATCCATGTTCCGATACATCGGGTTGATGATGTCCCCATAATGAGCTCATAAGGATTGTCATGTAAACCCTGCAGGTGGATTATATCCGATATGAAAAATAAAGTTGAGCGGTACTACTTAAGGATAAAAGATGTCGAATCAATATAGTTGTCAGTAACTTAATTTGTTCGACGGACATTCGATATCTTAACATGGGGAGCCAAACGAGCATATAGTAAAATGAGCCCACAAACATAATTTAGGATTAGGGAGGTAGTGCAACAATAGCTTATTAGTGGACCGAGCTATTGTTAATGGGCTTGGATTGTGTTTTTGGGCGGAACACAGGATATCCAAATCCGTTAGGAGGCCTAACCCTAATTACTTTTCATGGTCCCTGTCGCAGCCTATATATATCCTCTATTCTCTGGCTGCCAAATGACTGATCAGAAATCTGAAGTTTTCTCTAAATTCGTGATTCACGTAAGGAGAGAAAGTGAGGGCAGCCAAGGAGAAGAAAAGGTTGGGAGATCGTCGTCCACATAACGTCCAACTCGAGGAAGAAATATGTGCAGAAGATCTTGGGGTCGTCCGCTCGAGATTGCCAGGAACTACTTGTCTTCTTTCTACCACATGTATAATTCGTAAACCCTAGTTTTCGCCTATAAAGGGTTAGAACACGTATTAAATCTTTTTAACTTTTTATCAATCAATATGCATACCGCAGTAAGGGTCCTGGGAATCCCCAGTTCCATCAATTGGTATCAAAGCCAATTTGGATATGCGTATTGATTGATACGTCCATGTTATCCAATAAAACCTATACTGTGTAATAGTCGATAGATGTAGATCTGTTCAAACTCAGTTTTGCAGGCATCTTAGATCCAACTATTATGGTCCAATGCATATTTTTGATTGTGATGTTTAAACCACAGACATGTTGTGGATGTAATTAAAATCATGAGGGTTGATCGTGCTTATTATTTTAATTTTTCAATCTAGATTATATGTGAACTCCTTAGGGAGGCATAGGATTGATGTAATTTTAATTTTTTATCAATCGTGATGGCAGTGGTGGCTGTTTCTGACGCGGGATAAGATGCTAGTTTTAAGCAGTCCAGAGGCAGAGAGATGATTTTTGATGAAGGAATCGACATCCAAAACCTTAAAAAATGAGCGCTGCCCCGAACCCCACGACCTGACTGGGCAGGTCAAACCCCGAATAGATCTGCATAGCGCCAGATTTTGGATTCGGATAGTTGAGAACGGAACAGGAAAGATGACCATAATAGTTAGATATTTTTCTCTTATTTGTTGCCATTTTACTTTTTCTGATTATGCATGTTTATTATTGTGTGGATGTTTTTTTTGAAAAACTAAGTCTACATTAATAATGGACAACATGGACATAATATCAACTAGTAGAAAAACCTCATTATTAAATAACTAAGTGGGAGAGGATATTTATTGAGTATAAATCCTATGGTCTCTATTACTGATTTGTAGGTGATATAATTATACTTGCACGTTGGCTTTAGTGCCTTTCTCCATATCGGATGAGTATAATTGTGGATCACCAATACAAACTTCCTTAGGGATAATTGTAGAAAGTTACCTAGTATGTGTTCACTTCTCCATCTGAAGGAACTCATTACAAGGTAATGGACTTAGTATTAAGTAATGATATACACTTAGATACAAATAATGGTATCCTCTCCATCGGAGTCACTGCTATTATTTGTATGACCAGAGCAAGACCAACATATTAATTTTATTTATCATAAAGTTATGTTGACATGATAGTAAAATTAATAGGTAGTACCTATTTGAACAAAGTTGAATTTGTATACGTCTACACTACCGTGGCATGCTAAATTCATGATGTTCAAGGTGTTGGTAAATTTTTATTTAATTAATTCAAAAAAATTGCCCTACATAATTTTTATTTATGTGATTCTCAGGATTTTAAAAATAGGTTCTTTCAGTCCACTTATGGTGATTCTTAAAGAAAACAAACTTATTAGAACTAATTATATTGACTGAAAACGTAATCTGGACATTGTCTTGACTGCTGAGGAGTACAAATATGTACTTGTTGAGGAATGCCCACCTAAGCCTGATGCTAACTCTGATGAAGAGGTCAGAGAGGCTTATAAGAAGTGGAAAAAGGCAGATGAGATGGCACGGTATTATATTCTGGCATCTATGTCAAATGTACTACAACATCAGCATCAGGCCATGGCCACGACTTATGACATAATGTATAACCTCAAGAAACTCTTCGGACATCAGAGTAGAGTAGCTAGGTAGTTTGCTATGAAGTGTTTGATAAATACAAAAATAGCTGAGGGTACACCAGTAAGGGATCATGTTCTCAAGATGATGGGTCATCTGAATGAGATGGAGATCCTTGGAGCTGAAATCGATGGGAAATCCCAGGTCGATATCATTCTAAGGACTCTGCCTAAAAGTTTTGACAATTTCTGACTTAATTATAACATGAACAAAAGGTTGTATAGTTTGGCAGAACTTGCAAAAGAGCTACAGGATGCGGAATCTCTTTTTAGGCAGAGTGGTCATGTTTTTGTTTCTGAAAAGGCTTCTAATTCTAAGCCAAAAGGAAGTAAGAAGAAGAAGAATATTCAGAAATTGGCAAACTCAGAAAGAAGGGCATGGGACCTCAAGGCGCGGTAAAAAAGCCGAAAGGCAAATATTTCAAGTACAAAGGGTCAGGACATTGGAAGACTGATTGTCCACTTCTCAAACAAGGGAACAAAGAAGGTATATCTCATTTACTAGTAGTTGAAACATGTTTAGCGGTGTTATCTACCGGCACCTGGTGTGTAGATACATGAGCCACTAATTATGTTTGCAATACATTGCAGGGGTTCCAGAAAATCAGACGGCTCAGTGATAGAGAGATATGCTTGTTCATGGGTGATGCTAAAAAAGTAGCGGTCGTTGCATTAGGAGATGTTATTTTATCTTTTGGTAGAAATAAGTCTTTAACATTAAGAGATTGTCTTTATGCACCTTCACTTAGAAGGAATTTAGTTTCTGTTTCTATGTTAATTAAGGATGGATATTCAGTTTATTTTAATGACAATATTGTTATTAGAAAGAATAAACAACTTATCTGTTCTGGTGCATTGGTTTATAATCTGTATGTCATTAATCCTATTTCGCCCATAATACAACTTATGGAAATGAATAATATGTCATCTAACTTAAATAAGAGAAAAGAACCTTCTTGTATGAACCAAACATATCTTTGGCACTTGCGATTGGGGCATATTAACCTAAGAAGGATTCAAAGACTGGTTGAAGATGGACCTTTGAGTTCATTAGAAGTTGAGGCACTACCAGTCTGTGAATCCTGCATGGAAGGTAAAATGACCAAAAGGCCTTTTACGGCAAAGGGGTATAGAGCCAAAGATGTGTTGAAATTGGTTCATTCTGATTTATGTGGACCCATGACTATTCAAGCTAGAGGTGGCTTTGAATATTTTGTCACATTTTTTGACGATTATTCAAGGTATGGATATATTTATTTGATGCATCGTAAGTCTGAGTGCTTTAAAAAATTCAAAAAGTACAAGGCTGAAACGGAGAAACGTCATAGAAAATGTATCAAGTCATTACGATCAGATCATGGTGGCAAGTACCTCTTTGGAGAGTTTAGGGATTATTTATCAGAGGCTGGGATTACAACCCAATTGACTGCACCTGGAATGCCCCAGCTGAATGGTGTAGCCGAAAGAAGGAATAGAACTCTTATGGAGATGGTTAGATCAATGATGAGTTATTCAAATTTACCAGATTCCTTTTGAGGATATGCCTTAGAGACTGCAGCTTATATTTTGAACTTGGTTCCTTCTAAGTCAGTACCACTTACTCCCATAGAGCTATAGATTAGGCGTAAGCCTAGTCTGAAACATGTTCGTATTTGGGATAATCCAGCACATGTGCTGAATGGGAAAGCAGATAAGTTAGAATCGAGTACAGAAGTATGCTTGTTTATAGGCTATCCAAGATGAACGAAAGGAGGTTTATTTTATAGTCCTAAGGATCAGAAGGTCATTGTTAGCTCCAATGTCCGATTCTTAGAGGAAGACTATGTGATGAACCATAAACCCACAAGTAGAGTTATTCTAGAAGAACTGAGAAGTGAGACACCAAGTACTTTAGTACCAACAGTACAAGAGGATGAACCACAAATAACTGCACAATGTGTCACAAATGTTGCACCACAACCGAAAGTGCCTCGTCGTAGTGGGAGGGTTGTGATACAACCTGATAGATATATGTTCTTGGGAGAGTCGTCAGACTTCGTCCTCGAGGAACAAGATTATGATCCCTGTACCTACAATGAAGCACTCTAAGATAAAGATACAGAGTCTTGGCAAAAAGCAATGATATCTGAAATAGAATCTATAGATTTTAATCAGGTCTGGAAGCTTGTAGAACCACCCGTTGGTATAAAAGCCATTGGATGCAAGTGGGTCTATAAGAGAAAAAGAGGATATGACGGTAAGGTTGAAATCTTTAAAGCTCGATTTATAGCAAAAGGTTTTACTCAAAGAGAGGGTATCGATTATGAGGAAACCTTTTCTCTAGTAGCCATGCTTAAGTCTATCCTGATTCTTTTATCTATTGCAGCTCATCTCGATTATGAGATTTGGCAAATGGATGTCAAGACAGTTTTTCTTAATGGAAGTCTTGAAAAAGAGATCTATATGAAGCAACCAGACGGGTTCATTGAAAAGGGCCAAGAGTATCTTGTTTGTAAGCTCAAGAAGTCCATTTATAGACTTAAGCATGCTTCCAGATCTTGGAACATATGTTTAGATCAGGTGATAAAATCCTATAGATTTGATCAATGTCAGGATGAATCATGTGTATACAGAAAGTGTGACAGAAACGTGGTGGTGTTCCTAGTACTTTATGTGGATGACATCTTACTCATTGGAAACAATATGAAGGTGTTATCTGATGTAAGGGTATGGTTATCAAAACAGTTTGATATGAAGGACTTGGAAGAAGTACGTCACATCCTTGGGATCAAAGTTCTACGAGATCGCAAGAAAAAGATGTTGGGCTTATTCCAAGCTTCCTATATCGATATTGTACTAACTCGTTTTAGTATGCAAAATTCTAAAAAAGGTTTCTTACCCTTTAGACATGGAATTGCTCTATCAAAGAAGCAGTGTCCGAGGACACCTAAAGAGATAGAAAACATAAAAGCAATTCCTTATCCTTCAGCAGTAGGAGGCTTAATATATGCAATACTATGTACGAGACCAGACATCTGCTTTGTCGTAGGCATGGTCAGCAGATATCAGTCTAACCCAGGACAACAGCACTGGACTGCCGTAAAGCGTATTTTGAAGTACCTGAAAAGGACTAAAGAGTATATGCTAGTTTACCAGACAGATAGTTTAGTTCCTTTGGGGTATACAGACTCAGATTTTCAGTCAGATAGGTATTCCAGGAAATCTACCTCAGGTTATGTGTTTACTTTGGGAGGTGGAGCCATTGTGTAGAGAAGTATCAAGCAAAAAATGTATTATTGATTCCACCATGGAAGCCGAGTATGTGGCAGCCTCTGAGGCAGCCAAAGAAGCAGTTTGGCTCAGAAACTTTTTGTTGGACTTGGATGTGGTAGCTAGTTTGCCTAAGTCTATTACACTTTATTGTGATAATAGTGGTGCAGTTGCAAACTCGAAGGAACTACGAGCACATAAGATAGGTAACATATTGAGCGCAAGTACCACCTGATACGAGATTTCATAAAGAAAGAAAAAGTTGTTGTGATTAAGATAGCATCGGCCGACAATCTAGCTGATCCCTTTACAAAGAGCTTACCAGCTAAGGCTTTTGATAGTCATGTTGAGGAAATGGGAGTCAGATGTGTAGCAGCATGGCTTTAAGTATAAGTGGGAGATTTGTAACAGTATAATGAAAAGCAATTCTTTGAGTATAAGTGGGAGATTGTTAGGGTTATATACTAAAAGCATCACTTTTGTAGTAACCTTATTTTCTTAAATTTTGAATGAGAATCATATGGTCAAATGTTTGTATATTGTATTTATTGTAAGTGTTAATACAATTGTCTGATATTCTATATTGTAGATAATATGGTGTGTAGTGTCACACAGAAGATCTTATTATCAGTTCCCTATGGAGTATATAAATAGTTCACAACCTAGATGGACTTGGACAATCTATTGGAAAGGTTGTAGTGTAATCTGGTATTAGTCTATCTTGAATATAGGTTTACACTAGAACACTTTGTGTGTATTGAACAGGACCACTTGAGGTTGTTCTCTTTGTACTGACTATATAAGTGAACAAACACCTCTGTTATTATGGATGCTTGTGCTCTTAATCCGGATATAATAACAGACATGTATATGCAGTGTGCATTACTTTGACTCATGAAAGAGTGAGATTCATTATGGGTCAACAACATCTATGAATTGGGTAATAACATTGTATGTTTGATGGGCTATTGATTATAAATGGAATCTATGTCCCGATACATCGGGTTGATGATGTCCCCTTAAAGAGCTCATAAGGATTGTTATGTAAACCCTGCAGGTGGATTATATCCGACATGACAAATAAAGTTGAGCGGTACTACTTAAGGATAAAAGATGTCGAATCAATATAGTTGTCAGTAACTTAATTTGATCGTCGGACATTCGATATCTTAACATGGGAAGCCAAACGAGCATATAGTAAAAAGAGCCCACAAACATAATTTAGGATTAGGGAGGTAGTGCAACAATAGCTCATTAGTGGACCGAGCTATTATTAATGGGCCTGGATTGTGTGTTCGGGCTGAACACGGGATATCCAGATCCATTAGGAGGCCTAACCCTTATTTTTTTTCTTGGTCCCTATCGTAGTCTATATATATCCTCTATTCTCTGGCCGCCAAATAACTGATCAGAAATCTGAAGTTTTCTCTAAATTCATAATTTACGTAAGGAGAGAAAGAGAGGGCTGCCAAGGAGAAGAAAAGGTTGGAAGATCGTCGCCCATACGACGTCCAACTCGAGGAAGGAATACGTGCAGAAGATCTTGGGATCGTCCGCTCGAGATTGTCAGGAACTACTTGTATTCTTCCCACTGCAGGTATAATTTATGAATCCTAGTTTTCGCCTATGAAGGGTTAGAACACGTATTAAATCTGTTTAACTTTTTATCGATTAATATGCATACCGCAGTAAGGGTCCTGGGAATCCCCAGTTCCATCAGAAGCTTCTTCCCCAATGGCTCCAACCACCAAATTTTCTTCAAATTGACTCAAATTAGTCTCACTCACTTTTCTTTGGAGAGGAGAAGGCTCTATTGGCTAGCTTGGAAGAATTAGAGCCTTGGAGCTTGAAATACTTTTGAATCTTGGATCTATTTTCATTGAAAATCCATATCCCAATTGGTATGAGCTTTCTAATACATTAATTTATATCAAATTAGTGTAGATACATCAATTAGGGACCCCTATGCATTAGGTTTGCCATGGAGAGGAGTTTTGACTCATTCTCTTCTCATTTAGAGATTTTTCTTTTCGTATTTTGACCCATTTTGGGGTAAATCAAAGAATAAGATTTCTAGGATTTGTGAAATAGGTTTGTTAGATCATGCTAGTGATTTAGAACATATAGATGAGCTTGGGGTCAAGTTTGAATCCATTTAGAGTATGTATCATGGACGTGTCTGATACGCATGTCAAGTGTTTGATAAAATGGCCCAAAGAGTATCTAATGCTCTAAGTTCATATCTGAGACTTGTTTAGGGTTTACATTGCTATGAGTTATCAATATTATGAGTATCTAGTGATTTAATTTAGAATTGATGCATTATATTTTGAGTTAGGAAAATGGGGAATAAGTCATGTTTAGAGAGGTAATTGTTATTTTCCATTTGTACAGACCACATCAACAGGTTGCAGCCTTCTTGGTGTCAGTAAGGTGGATGAAATATTTAGCCTTGTGGATCTAATGTTAAATGTTCAATTTCATTCCTTGTGTTCAGCCCCTTTCCACTCCATTTTTGGTCTTCTTGTTCCAATCCTTATGAGGACAGTGAGCATGTATCAGTCCAAATTGGACTTGGCATCATCTTTGGAATATTTGTGTTCAGTCCTAGGTCAGTCCCTCCTTTGTAGAGGTCGGTCTTCATTACCTTAGATTTCAGTCCCTACTTAATTTAGTACCAGTCCATACCATCACATGTGTTCAGTCCCCATCCTTATCATGTGTTCCCTTAGATGTATAGTCTACTTACTTTGAGTATCAGTTCAATACCTGAACATTACTTCAGTCTATACTAGACTAATGATTCAATCCCAAGCTTCACTAATGTATAAGTCACTGCATACTACATTCAGTCCCATTTATCCATGATTTAGTCCTTCCCATGCATCAGTCCACGCTATAATTCAGTCCCCAACTTTGCCACCTCCCATAGCTATAGCTCATCCCTTTGGTATTAAATTTTGTTCAATCCTTAGTTAATTGCTGATGTATCATTTCCCTCCTATAGTCTACATGCATATAGTTCACTGTTAGCTAGTGTTATGAGGAAAATTTACTTTGTATCAGTTACTTTTGTGTCAGTTAATGATTGAAAACTCGATTAGCCCCATTACTTGAGTTTAGTCCTTCATTCACATGCCCATCCTTGTTCTGTAAATGGTTAGAGCTTATTAGTGTTTATTCCTTAATGTTGGTCCCTAGCCTACTAATATGTCCATCTTTTTTATTAGTGTTCAGTCCCAATAATTCCTGAAATCATTCGTCTGATACTCCTATGTATCAGTCTTAAACTCTAATTATTCAATCCATTCCTTAGTATTGGGTCTGGTTCCCTGTTTTAGCTTTACATCTCAGTCCAAATATTGACCTATGTATCAGTCTTCGATCATGATTCAGTCCACTGACCATACCATCTAGACCCTTTGTTCAAGATTAGTCCTTGCATGATCTTAGTAGTATTCATCTCCTTTATTATCTCAGTCCCAAATACTTCATCATTGCTCAGTCTTATTTCCATCCTTTCATCCCTAATTTACAAGTTCAGGATGTAGGTTCAGATATTGGTAGTAGTTAGTATTTAACTTGGTTCAGTCCATCTCCTCATGTCCAGTTCACATTTGCATCAAACGTTTAGTCCATTATCCCTTTTGTTCAATCCTTCATAACACTCTCTTAATATATGTCCTAATCTTGTCTTAATATTTTTGGACAGATACCTGATACTATAGTGTGTATCCCTTACTAATGAATATGTATAGGAGAGGCCTATATGTGTATGTTAACTAATGGGTTAAAGTGAATAGGTAATGTATGTTGTATATAGTAGATGTTCAGACCTACAAGCATTAGTCTCATTTCTTAGATATCTATGCCCATTACTCATTGATCAGTTCATTAACATATGTGTACAGCCTAGATTTCCTCTCATGTCCATGTCCTGTTCTCATCAGGTCAGTTCTAAGTCTTAGGATAGGCAGTGTAATGAGGAATGGAGGATTATTTACCTATATGTTCAGTTTATTTTACCTATATGTTCAGTCCTATGTTTAATTAAGTATTAGTAAATGTTATGAGCCTAGTGTGTGGTTACACTCATGTGTGAGTATCATAGATTTGGAGATATATACCAGTAGAATATGGGCAGTAGTTTTAGAAAGGAGAAATAAGAGAAAGGAAGGAAGGCATATGGACTAAGGACTGACTTGGGATTTGTTAACAGGGAATAGAAGATTGGGGGTCGGGCATTTAGCCACTGCACTATGTAGTGGACAGGCCAATGTGTGGCCTTGGCGAGGCAAGGCCATTGGCCTGCATGTGAATGCCCTGCACTGGAGTACAGGGACTTGGACTAGTATCTGTGAGTGAATAGTAGGGATAGATAAAGGTTTGGGGCTCAGGCTAGTTAAGGGGAAGCCCAGCTACAGAGCTATATATAAGGAGAGCAGTAATAGTGAGTTGTGAGTATATGATAATACCTGTGGGTTAATAGAGAATGAGGGAGTGATAGATGAATACTTGTATCTATAAGTATATGTCTCTGTTTAGTGAGAGGCCATGTGTGTCAAGTGTATACTCATGAGTGAGTTGTGTCAACCATGTGTCAATGACAGTAAGTGCTTTAGTGTCAAATGAATGAGTATAAGTCAGTGAGGATTGGATGTTAGTGTACTGTAAGGAGATGTTGTGAGTGTGTAAGAGTATGATAGGATATAGTGTACAGTGAATAGGAATGCATCTATATGTCATCTATAGCTAAGGTAATCGTAGGGGTATAGCATATATATATATATATATATATATATATATATATATATATATATATATATATATATATATATATATATTTATTGATTGACAACTGCAACTAGATGTAGGGAAGGTAAGCATGTAGAGGTTGGTAAGTTGAGGTACAAGAGTGCCATTAGTATGGTTATATCTATATATCTAGAGGGCATAGAAGGAAAGAGAGGAACAGAGAAGGATAGATATGAGCCTACCAATAGGATTTCATAGACTTAGAATTGACCTAATTCGACCCTGGAACCTAGTTTTGACCTAGTTGACTAGCGTTGACCCAATTTGACTTCCATGACCTAGAAACGGCCTAGAAGCATATAATTAATGCATTTAAATATACTGGTTATTCTATAACACCAAATAACTTTGTATATCTCACATATAGGTTTGTGTGACACCACTTTGGATATCGATCCTCATTCATTGCTCTGGATCGCAGACGAGTACATTCTCTGATAGTTTTCATTTATTTGATTATCATTATGATTCAGCTTCTAGTGTAGTATTATTTGATTCTCTAACACAACACAGATTTGTATTTCTGGATCCATTGCATGCGACACACATGTTTTACTTGTCTGGCCTCTATTTTTAGAATCACTTACTGGAACCACCTACTAAAATCACCTACAGGCATCATTTACTTTCCGGCTAGACTTGTGCTTGATTTACGTGTTGGGTTATGGATTCACTTGGACTTGTCGGATGGGAAAATACTCGAGTAGCATGTAAATATTTTCAATCATGTTGGAACCACCCCTACTGGTTTAATCTGGAAACATAGCCGTCGTCACTAGGCCAAGCGTTCGACGCGTCGTATTCTCTACTGGTCTAATCTGGAAAAATAGTCGTCGCACACTTGCCAAACGTGTGATGTGCTGTATTTACCTCCTAGCCATTTAAATGTCGAAAGTGGTACTTCAAACACACTGGTTAGTATCTACTACTAGATTCACAATTGACTCTCTTATACTAGCTGGAATCACGTCACATTATTCTGGCCTAGTTATCTTTATTACCATGTTCTTCTGATTCGTTGTATTACTTTCCTTGTACTTTAGTTAACTGTTGTTATATTTTATTTCTTGTCTCACTCTTTCTATGTCCATCAAGTATTACTTTCTATAACTTTTTTATAGTCTTTCTTATTTATTTGGAACTATTAGAGGAGATGTGCTCGGTCCATCCTGACTGGATATATTTTTCAGATGATTGCTCAGGGGATCTGTGTCTCACTTATTACGGATCCGAGGAGGGGATAGCTACCATGGGTCCAGATTTTCATGAGTAACCGAGAGACTTAGTTCTAGATTTGACTTGTGTTAGACTCACTGTTAGAACTCTTAACTTGTAAAGATAATGAAGATTTTATTATTGTATCTGAGATTTGAATTCTGCTATTATAGTTGGTTGTTGTTGTTCTTTTAGACTTTGTAGTTACTTAGACTTCTTTGATATCTTATCGTGCTTTAGATTGTGATTGAGTATTTACCATATCATTATACTTGTCCTCCATTCAGAGTTAAGATCTATGAAAGGTACATTATATCATTGTGAAAGATTATTAGTTAGCAACCTAGACAGCGTTCTACTGCCAATGGTGTAGCGTAGGCTAGGCACTGTTATGCACTCGTGCCCCTATACCGGGTGCGAGTCATGACAATCAACCCTCTGAATTCCTATACCCCACAGTGACAGCGTGGTCGTTTGAGGCACGGGGTATGGTCATCGTTGGACCAATCAGCCCTCTGTCGTCCAAGGGGCACCGGTTCATTCTTGTCATTATCGACTACTTTTCTAAGTGGGCAAAAGTGATACTACTGGATTAGTTTTGTCGAGCACCACGTCATCTATCGCTTCGGGATACCTCGAAGGATCATCCATGACAACGACCCTCAGTTTGTCAGCCACGCCTTCCATCGGTTTTACGGTAAAAACCGAATACATAACATAGCTTCGACGGCCTACAAACCAGCAGCAAATGGATTGGCAGAAGTATTCAACAAAATAATCGTTAAGCTACTCAAAAAAGTTGTGTCATCCAACAAACGTGACTAGAATGAGAAGTTGGAAGAGTGTCTTTGGGCTTATCGTACGACTTTTCGGACTCCAACTTGCAATACGTCGTTCTCTTTAGTTTACGGGAGCGAGGCAGTCCTTCTCCTGGAAATCTAGATCTCCTCTTTACAGGTAGCCATCACCAACCAGCTGATGGAGGAAGACAACCAATGTCGTCGGTTAAAAGAGTTTGAAGCACTAGACGAAAAGCATCTTCTAGCTCAGCAATTCATCAAGTTATACCATGCTCGAATTTTCGGAGCCTTACAACAAAAAGTTCAAAAAAAGAGCATTTCAAGTGGGTAACCTCGTATTATCAGTAAGAAGATCGATGGTCATGACTCACAAGACAAACGAGAAGTTATAGCCTAACTGGGAAGGTCCCTTTGTGGTGGAGTCAATGTATTCTAACGGTGCCTACCGACTCGTAAAGCCTAACGGAGATTTGCTAATAATGTCGATCAATGGCAAGATCCTAAAAAAGTAATATATCTAGTTCTAGCATGTACTTCTCTATCCCCAGCAGGGCCTAGTGAAAAGATAGAGTTTTCTTCGCTACATTTGCTCCCCGGCGGACCAACTAAAAACAAGCATGAGAAAGGGCCTAGCTGCTCCTAAAATGACTCGGCGGCCATACCCTAGCACGGGTCACAGTCGTCATTTTCTCCAGCAAAAGTTCATCAAATGTGCCCTCGGAGCCCAGCGACTCTAAGGTATTCCCTCATAAAATTCCCCAGTAGAAAACATTCATGTCCCTAGCATCTCTGAGTCATTCTCTACGTCTCTACATAATTCTATCTTACCACGTTTGTATAACCTCTGAGTAAGATCTTTCTAAATCAAATGTTTACCATGTCCATATTACCTCTGAGTAAACATTCTTACCGAGCAACCTCGTGTCACTACGACCTCCACAAGAAATACATGTCCATATCATCTCGGAATTGTTTTTCATGAACCCAAAGAGCTATATCTTTCTACGTTCGTATAACCTCTGAGAAAGATGGCTCTGCCACTATTTGATGTTTACCATGTTCACGTTACCACTAAGTAAACATTCCTACTGATCAACCTCCCACCGATACATCCATAATACCTCTGACGGCGTCTGGTATCTCGCCTTACCATGTGTGCCTAATTCTAGGCACGATATAGATGCTAAGTCCACAAAATTTCCCAAGCGGAGCTACTCCACCCTATCGCATCAAACTTTACCTCTGATAGGAATCTTATCATCACCAAGTTCATAAAAAGAAAATTGAACAAGAAAATAGTCTTTATTTCTTTTCAAAATGGAAAAAAAATACGACTACTTTAAAAAAAAGCTTTCTAAAAAAGCACAAAATTAAAAGCACAAACTAGAAGCTATTGTCTAAGCCTACCAGCAACTGTTTTTCGCACATCTTGATGTGTGCGATCGTCGACGATAGGAGCAGCGTTAGCGACGATGGCCTCGATGGCCAGCTTCTTCCTTTTGCCTTGCTAGTGCTCATAGTACTAGCTTTAGGGGCCTTAGAGGCCTTAGGAGCTTTCGGAGCCTTGGGAACCATAGGGGAGTTCTAGGGTTTCTGCTCGAGGAAGAAGAACACTTTTTTGGAAAAATAACAAAGCAAAACTTTCTCTCTCCCAAAAACCCCTATTTATGGTCTGAGGAGACGTTTTGAAATGCGTAAAGTGGCGGTATAAATGCATTTACATATCTCTTCCAAAAATGAGGAGTCATTATCATTAACGATGACTACTTTTCACATTAATGCTGATGGCTATCCATGTTTAAAGATGACAGCCTGTCAAAGCTAGTCCTGCGCACCAAATTTAGACGTGCCCACGTGTCGAACCTATGCTTATTTGGTTCAAACTATTTCAAACTTATCCAAGTTTGAAAACTTTGAAGGGGTTCATATAGAAGAATGAAAAATTACACACATGCACTACAGACGACTATACGCAAGAACTAAAAAGTGCAACCCTTTGAGGAGTCAAAGTCTGCACACATCAAATTGGCGCAGCTAGACAACAAAACTAATGCACCTAAAAGCTACTACACAATATTGAAAAAAGTGCATAAAAAGATTTTCTTTTATTGATATTCATGATTAAACTATAGTGGAAGTATAGTACAAATTTTCATCGACATTAATGATTACATAGAGAAAGATCTATCTATCTACTAGGCTTGCCTCAATTATTCAAGCTAGGTGCAACTCTGTCTTCGACCATATAGATTAGCCGCTGGTAGCATACGTAACTATGTCTTCGGCCATGTGGATTAGCTGCTGGAAGCATGCGCTGCTCCTCTGCCATGTGAATGAGGCGTTGGTCGAACAGGGTTTGGAATGGCAATCAACTGTATTCAACATCTTGGCACTCGTTGTCGTCTTGGGGTAGAACGTAGTTAGCACGCTGCATGAACAGGGACTGCTCCACTTATAATCATTTAAGTTCTTCTCAGACTTCAGAAGATAAAGCTCTTCATCAAATTGGCCATCTCCATGAACAGAGAAATCTACGATCCTAGTCTACAACTGACACAAGTGTTGCCAGACTCACCAAGAAGGACCGCGTTCATCGAGGTGCAATGAAGTCTCGGGTATGAAGCATAAACGAACGAGTTCTTCCTTAAAAGCACTCCTATTTATAGGCCATGCGTAGTCAAACCCATACGCCAATTGGCCGCCAGACAAAGGCTTCGAATTAATGGGATGAACCTTACATTTATGGCAATTAATATGCTATATTTAATTTTTTACTAAGTCCCAGTCAAAAGTCATCACTTTTTGAGCACTACAGAGCTGCAGAATTTTGGCAGTTTTGACCCAAGTGCCCCAAAAGTGCAGCCTCTAAAAGTGTTGTCTACTGGATATAGAGCCCCAAAAGCGCAGCCCCCAAAGGTGCAGCTTCTACAAGACCAGCCTCCTGGAGCCTTGCTTGACAAAGCGCAGCATCCAAACACATAGCCTCGCGAGCACAGAACCCAAGCCATCACTTTAGTTTTTATGGCACGCTGACATAGATGTCATATGTCAATTATCAGTTGTCAGTTGTCAATGGCCAGATGTCAGATGTTAGCTAATAGACACCCATTGTCAAATTGGCCAAAACCATGGTCTTCAAGGCACTCAAAAGTGCAGTCACCCTAGGACTCCAAAGTACAGCTTCTGTGATACCCAAAGCAGTGGTTCAAACAGCACAGCCTCTACGACGCTCAAGAGCGCACGTCACGAGCATCCACAAAGCGCAGCACTTGCCGATGGATGCCATGTGGCCAGCAATGGCGCAGCGCCTCTCAGGCACAATAAAATCTATTTTGTTTTCACATAATAGGATCTTTGAGCAATGCACATACGCCACGTGTCATTGACTCAGTCATGCCTATGAATGGGTGTCAACCATCCAAGATTTCAGTAGCAAACGAACCTCAACAACTGTCACGTATCAGCTCATCCGCAGCCTAACAGTGCAGTTACAATAGATTCAGTTCTATCCTCATGTGCGTAGCACTCCTGCGCGCTAAAAATCGATGTGTGCATCGCATATGTGCGCATGGGTGGTTCATTCCAACAACCTATAAATAGAAGGAGCCTTCCTTCATTTTTGGGTCTTCATCTCCAGCCCGGATTATCCCTAGAGAGACATCTAGAGAGTCAGAACAATTTTTTTCGTCGTCAAATCGTCAACGGAGTAAAGGAACCACTACAGTGTTCGATCTCCATCGTTACACTTTTCCAGAATCATTTATACTTAGATCTTCTGTTTAGAAGTTCTTTTGTACTTTTCTCGTTCGAATCGATACAAAAAGTTTTTCAACTTTTGTCTATGGTGAACAGCGGCCATTCGTTTGATATGCGCCATTAGTCAAGAAAAGATATACTAGATCCTCATGAACCACAAAAAATAGAATAAAAGGTGTATACCCTAACATCGAGGCAATATGTGCCATAAATCATAGGTCCCAAATATCATGTACCACAAGAAAGCACGAGTGAATGAACCAAAACCCAAATAATACATAAGTAAAATATGTGCCATAAATCATAGGTGTATACCCTAACATTGAGGCAATATGGAACCCCTATATGAAATAAGAATAAAAGGTGTTGTATCACACAGAGATAGAGTACATCCCTTGACCATGGCTAGCCTACATTCCTTTAAGTCGTAGCTTTAGTTCATATCCTATCGAACACAATAGCTCAACCCTACAACCAAACAAGGATAAAAGTTGGACCACTACACCATGACAGTCCATATCCCTAGGCTACTAACAAATGGTATAATACACAATCAATCAGGTTTAAGAACCAACCAACCAATTATATGGCTTGCTATGTGATATCAAGGTTACCCCAACAATGCAATATATATAGGGATCCTTAAATCATGCATTTACCAAAGTGGGGCTAGCCATACCATAAATTACGGATCTTATGTAGAATATGTACTAGTCTCTCGTTAGACCACCGCGTTAAGCAGATCAGTAATGGTTCCAATTCTCCTATAGGAAGATATTGGCTCGGTATATAATAATAGTCAGATACTACATTCCACTAGTATGGATGATATACATACAGTATCCGTGGTAGCAAGCATGCACGATCTCGGGGGCCCATTCCCTCCTAATGCTTATATAAATTTTAGTTACCTGATTAACCTTACAGTTATATGGAATCTCGTGTCGTGGTCACACGATCATCCTCCTAGAAAACGTACCTTAGTATGTGTACACTTAGTATAAATCTATGTTGGTTCCATTGGCCCAATCTAGATTCATTTCGAGCGTAATACAATAATCAAACAAACATCATATCCATGCTACATCTACTGACCAACTACCACAGATTCGTGCAATAATCATAAGTATACTATACTACAAAGAATGTATCAGAGTTAACCTAAAGCACCTCGATGCACATGTAGCACCTTAATGCGCAAGAAGGATAGCACACTCGATGCAGGATCAGGAAGTATGGGCACAAATACAGGTAGTCAAGTTAGGATACAGGGTAAATTTGTCAGTCATGAAAAATAATATACTCACATCGTAACATGTATATCAAGTCAGGTATATAGTCAGTACCTCTACTGTAATAGTCTATCAAGTACACTAATTGAGCCTATAACTCTATCATAGAATGCATCAGTTATACAAATCACAAAGTTATACAAATTTCACAAGAATTGGATAAGAAATCAAAATATTCGAAGAAAAAAAATGGACAAAAACAACCAAAAATGAAAAAGCCAAATTCGAAATACCGTCGAAATTCTGTATTTTCTAGTAGTTTTGTGGTGCAAATTAGAAATACCTTCGATATTCTTCGAAATACCTTCAAAATTTCGAACCAGAACAACAACCAAAATCTAGAAAAATCCCAAAACTTGCTTCGGCCATAACAACCTAATTTTAATTTCAAATTAGATGTTTCAAAAGTCAAAATCGCATGAAATTAAATTCTCTACAATATGGAAGCATTATATATCAAAAATTGTAAGTTTTGGAAGATGAATTCCTTGATATACTCCAAAAATAGGTTTTTCGAAACTAAATCTAAACAAATAACCAAAACAAAAAATTTCATGTACCAAAGATGCAAATAATTTAGAGAAGTATATTTTAGGCTATATTTAAGCATCAATACCAAAGAAAATGAAAGTATTAAAAAATAAGGTTATCACTTTGAGCAAGATGTACTTGCCTTAGGTTAGCTATCCAAGTCTAGTCTTCTAGTCGTCCTCCAAAGGGGATTTAGAATTCACATCCTAGGTTCCAAAACCTAACTCCAAAGGTTGAGGGTCCAATGCTTGAGGGAAGAAAAAATGGTGAAAACCGAGAAAAGAGTGAAAAAGAAGAATATAGAGGATTATAAGTGTTTTATACAGAAAGGGAGTTATGCTTGGCTCTAGATCTAGCCATGTCATCAATTCATGACATCTTCCATTCAATCATAGCAACACAAACAAAACCATGTGACTGTTGGTTAAAAGGAAGGGGTCTAGTCAGCAGGATGACTAGACAAGTCATTACCAGTGGAATATCGTCGATATTTCGTATAATATCGCCGAAATTCCGGTCTGACATCAAATCTCAATTTAAGAATTTTTGGATATTCCTTTCTGTATACAGGTCCTAATACGGACATATGACAATGCTAACAGTTATTCAATTAGCCTAGGTTTGTCACATGTATAATTATCTTGTTATGAAATTCAATAACCAAAATACAGTTACATAACTCAATTAGTCTATCTATCAATCCAAGCTCAAACGATTACGATATATTAAAAAAATTGTATCACAGCATAGACCAATATTACATCATCGAAGCAGTGAACCACTCCTACAACCAAATAAGGACAAGAGATGACACACTAATCCGAGATGACGTACTACTCCATACTATGACCATGTAGAATATCCAAAAAAAATTCAATAACAAGATACCTAAGAAATATAGGATACTACTAATAGATACGAGTACCAACAACATGTACAAGATACCATATCAAAACATGATACATGAATACTATGATACAGGATACAGTAACACGCAAAAACTATGTATACCGAAAACAGGGAATGACAACTGAACAATTAAAATTATAAAAAATTGTTATATCACTAATAAAATTCCTAAATTCAAAAGAAGAATCTAACATTTTTCCAACAAATAATTCATGAGTGCTAACATCTAAATAATCATCATTATTATCTAAATCTTCAAGTAAATCATCACTGTTTTTACTATTTTTACCATCAATGCTCTCTTCAACTAAATTAATTTTGTTTGAAGAACTATGACTAGTTTTAAAATTTTACTTATTATAATAAGGTTGAGTACTTGAACTAATATTTCTATCAATATTTGGATAATGATGGATTAATATAAATTTTTATATATGATGTACCTAAGTTACTTTTAACAACAAAATTTTATGCTTCTTTACTATATATTAATATATAAAAAAAGTATTTGTAAAGATTTTATCTTATTATGATTCATATATGATAAAAAAAAACATTCGCTAATAATATTTCATAAATTTTATAATGTGATATTTTGATACTTGAAAAGAAGTTGGGTTGTACCTCCTTCTTAAGATAATCCATTTAGTGCACATCTATGGTAACAGGTTATCGTTAGCATTTGATCCATGGCTAAGAGCTTAGGGTATTTTAACAAAGAACTTCTGCCTAAGTGCTTGGATTATTAGAACAAAGAGCTTAAGGCTAAGAGGTTTCTGGATAACTTCTGGAAGAATTGTATAAATGAGTGAGAAGATGAATGGTAAGTGAGAATATGGTAGTATATGTTGGGTTTTTGGCCTTTGTACTAGACATTTTAGTCCCACATTAGAGATGCACAAGTGGTGTGGAGGTGCACATGGGAGTGCCATGTGGGGGTATTTTTCTAGTAGAAAAAAAAGGCTAAATCAACAATGAAGCATTCATGATTTTTGGTCTTGGAATTTATTCCATTGGAGCTAAGCCCCGTAGGGGCTTAGCGACTCAGACTCGGACTCAAACTCGGGCTCATGAGGCGTAATGTGGCATTTTGTTGGCACGCTTTACATTTAGTACGTCAGCATCATCGCTAGGCACATAGTGCGCTTAAGTTGCGCTCGTTGCATGAGCCTTTTGTGCAGACGTTCGTGTGTCAGTTCGCACGGCCAGATGGTGCACCTATTGGCGCAGCCAGGTTGTACGACGGTTAGCGATGAAGGTTGCACGGCGGTTGGGGCGGGGTGCGCGCGGTCCGCAAGCGGCATAAGTTGCACATATGGCACAGGTTAGGCAGGGTGTACAGGGTACGCACAGTGTACACAGTACGCTAGTACGTGCTGGAACAGCTGTGCGTGCGTTGTGCAGGTGGCGCAGATGGCGTGCGCTATGCGCCCTTTGGCTCAGATCGTGTCTGTGCACGATTGAGCAGTTACAACATGTTCGGTACGGTTTCTTCCTATATCTCGAACATGTTGCTAACTGGATGGTTACAGAGCGAGGCTATATAAGCTTATCTGCTCTCTTTCAGGAAGAAAAGTTCAAAATTCACATAAGACAGAAGTGTTTTTTAGCATAATTTCTTACGTGTTCTATAAAGTTTGAGAGAGAAGAGAAGCAGTTCACCAGCGCCACTTAGTGTAGGAGTCCGTGCACCTTCCGAGGAGTCAGAAGAGCAGAGTGTTCCGAAGTTCTCCGTCGAACTTGCTGGTTCCTGGAAGCTGTTCGTGTGGGACGAATTAAGCTTTGAGCAACGGTGATCATTCACCCTAGCAGACTATTCTTCCATATTTTGCCTGTCATCCACTTCGATGTTGCTGCTGGTAATTCAATTTGTACCTTCTTTTTAGAAGTACTGCTATCATTTGCTGTTGTTACGAAATCGTTTTAAATTTTTGTAATCTAGAATCCTTCTAGGATCTCTGTTGTGCACCTTCTTTGAAGTATTTAACAGAAACATTAATTTTACAATTATTTTATTTTCTCAGTTTTCTATTAAAAATTGTATCCCGGAAATAACAATCTCAAAGCTTAATTTAATGAGATGGAAAACTTTCGTGCTTTGCTAGACAATTCTAACTTCTCAAAGTTAGAGCAATTTGATGGTGAGCACTATCAAATATGGAAAAGAAAGTTTTTCTTCAATATTCAGTTCTCTGATGTTGATCACGTGTTGTATGAGGAGGAACCTACAGTTTCAGAGACTGGATCTGCAGTCGTATTCTCTGCGGCTACTAAGAACCAAGCCAAATAGAGAAAGGACAATAGCATTTGTAAGCTTATGATCCTAAATGCTATGGAAGACTCTCGTGCTGAATCATATTCAAAGAAGACTGTTGCTAGAGAGATTTAGGAGTCTCTGGAGAAACTGTATGGGGATGACAAGAACCGTAGCAAGATATTTCTTGTTGAGAAATATCACAAGTGGTTCTTTGAGGACGAGAAGCCAATGCTGCCGCAGGTGAAGGAGTTCCTGAAACTGCGACAGAAGTTGGAAGACGAGGCGATGCCCCTCCCCGATAAGTTTGTTGTTGGAGGGATCGTTTCGAAGCTCCCTGCTGGGTGGAGAAAGTTCTATACAAACATGCATAGGAAGAAGTTTGAGATCACTCTCAACGATCTCCTGCAGGAAATTTATATTGAAGACCAGATGATAGCTCAACTGAAGGTGAACGCACTGTCCAAGCAATTGGCTAATGCCAATCTGGTTCATACCAGAGAACCAAGGAGAAAGCATGCGGCTTCCCACAGTAAGAAAAAAGGACCCTAACAATCTAAACGTGAAGGGGACTTCCTTCAAGCAAAAGAAGACAAAGTCCCATATGCCTTGTTTCAAGTGTGGCAAGAAGGGCCACTTCAAGAATGAATGCAAAGCAAAGACTAAGCAATCAGAGCAAGGAGAGCCTAGCAAGGTATCTATGATCACTAACGTTGTTGCTATGATTGTGGAGGTCGATTCGGTGGGGGCTTACTCTAATTGGTGGGTAGACACAGGAGCCACCTACCATGCCTGCTCCAGCAAGGAGTGGTTCACCACCTATACACCAACTTCTGAAGTGGTTATGGTGGCGAACCAGGCACAAGCTGAAGTGCTCGGGATCGAGACAGTAGTTTTGAAGCTGACTTCGGGGAAGTCTCTGATACTTCAAGGTGTGAAGCATGTACCTGCTATCGAAAGGAACCTAATCTCGAGAGGCCTACTCTGTAATACAGGCCTCAGGATGGATATCAATACTAGCCAGATGGTGATGTCTATTAAGAAAACATATTTCGGGAAAGCTTATTATACCGAAATAATGTTCAAAATTCAGCTTATAAATCAGTCCAATATAATTAATGCAATCACTCATTCTGCTTATACTCTTGAGTTGTAGCATAATAGGCTAGGACATGTTTATTGTAAATGAATTAACAGAATGTCTTGTCTAGGACTTATCTCCAAGCGTGGGGGTAAGGTAGAGAAATGTGAAGTTTGTGCACAAATAAAGATCACAAGAAAACCCTTTCCTTGGGTTAATCAAAGTACAGATCTTTCGGAGTTGGTACACTCTGATATCTGTGACTTCAAACAATTCTCTACAAAGGCCGGGATGAAGTATTTTATAACCTTCATCGATGACTTCTCAAAGTATGTATTTGTCTACTTATAGAAGGCGAAAGGCGAAGCATTCGAGAAGTTCAAAGAGCTCAGAGCCGAAGCTGAGCAGTAAACTGGACAACAACTCAAAAGAATAAGAAGTGATCGAGGTGGAGAGTACAGGTCTCATGAATTCGTATTGTTCTGCAAAGAACATGGAATTGTCAATGAGACTACGGCTCCGTACTCTCCTTAATCAAATGGAGTAGCAAAGAGGAAGAACAAAACGTTGACAGAAATGATCAACTCAATGTTGTTGACTGCGGGTCTTCGAAAGTGCTATTGGGGAGAAGCTACATTGACGGTCACTTTTATTCTAAATAGGGTGCCTCATTCAACTTCAGACATTACTCTACATGAACTCTGGTTCAAGGTCAGACCTAACTTGAATGTGATTCAAGTGTGGCGGTGTCTGGCATATGTCAAGCTTCCAGATCTGAAGATTCAGAAGCTTAGGGCAAGAACTACAAAGACGATCTTCTTGGGTTATGCCGAGAAGGGTGATGCTCAAAGATTTCTTGATATTCAGTCTAATTATATCATTGAATCTCGCGACGCAGAATATTTTGAAGATAAATTTGCAAGGCACAAGAACATTCTTCTTGCGGATATTCCGGAGAACAATAAGGGTGTGCAAGAAACTGAAGTTTTCAATGAAGAAGTAGTCCAAGAAGATGTTGTTGAAACAACGGTTGAACCAGAACTAGCTGAGCCGTCAGCTAAGCATGTGAGGAGGCCGAAGGACTTCGTAAATGACTTTGTCACCTATCATGTGAAAGCAGATCCGCTTACCTATGATAAGGCGATAAAGACCAGAGGCGCAATTTTTTGGAATAAGGCGATTGACAATAAAATTGATTCCATCACCTCAAATAACATTTGGGTGTCGGTTGATCTTCCTAAAGGAGCAAAATCCATCGGATGTAAATGGATCTTCAAGAAAAAGATGAAAGCAGACGGAACTATTGACAAGTGCTACCAAGGAATTTTCTCAGAAGCAGAAGATCGACTACTTTGATACGCATGCTCCAGTAGCCCGGATGACTACCATCAGAATATTGATTGCTCTCACAATGATATATAAGATGGTAATACATCAGATGGATATGAAAATGGCTTCCTAAATGGCGAGCTGACCGAAGAGATTTATATACAATAACCAGAGGGATTTGTCGTCAAGGGTCTGAAGACAAAGTCTGTAAGTTGGTAAAATCCTTGTACGGCCTTAAACAGGCTTCCAAGATGTGGCATGAGAAATTTGACAAGGTTATAAGGTCAAATGACTACATGGTCAGCGAGACGAACAAGTGTGTTTACACAAAGTTTGCTAATGGAAGAGGTATGATCGTTTGTCTGTACGTGGACGACATTTTGATCCTAGGTACGGATATGGGCTATGTCATGGAGACAAAGAAGTTTATTTCGAGCAAGTTCAGTATGAAGGACTTGAGGAAAGCTGATATGATCTTAGGGATCAAGATCATCAGAAAAGATACTGGACTAGCGTTGTCACAGTCTCATTATATTGATAAGATGATCACATGTTACTGGTATCAGGATCTTCAGGGATCGATACGCCTTACAGGTGTGATCTGAAGGTGAAGCCTAATTCAGGAGAAAGCGTCAGGCAGCTAGAGTATGCAAGCATAATCGAGAGTTTGATGTATGCTACTACTGCCACAAGGCCTGACATAGCTTTCGTCGTGGGAATGCTGAGTCATTTCACGAGCAACCCAGGCATTAAGCATTGGAAAGATGTGAAACTGGTTATGAGATATCTTAAGAAGACTCAGACATATGCACTGTACTACAATAGAGATTCGCTGGTAGTGGAAGGCTTCAGTGATGCCAGCTGGTAGTCAGAGGTGAAGAGCGAAAGGTCCACAGGTGGATTTATTTTCACAATAGGTGGAGCTGCTATATCGTAGAAGTCGAAGAAGCAGACTATGCTCTCGCGGTCATCCATGGAATCCGAGTTCTTTGCAGCAGCGGAGGAAGCAGAATGCCTTCGGGAGCTCATGTATGATCTTCCAGTAGTTTGGGTGCAAATACCAGCAATATCGATATAATGCGACAACCAGGCGACTGCGGCGGTAGCATCAAATGATCTCTTCAACGGGAAGAAGAGGACTGTGCGGTTGAAGCACAGGACTGTACACGATCTCATCAAAAGAGGTGTTATTGTAGTGATTGATATTCGGAGTCAGGAGAACCTGGCGGATTCGTTCACCAAGGGCCTCATGCGGTAGCTGGTCGATGACACAGCATGTAAAATGGGCTTGAAGGCATTTTGATATTATATTATTGCATTCCTACCATAAAGTTTTATGATATTAGTTCAAAGAGAAATCTACTAGGCATCTAGCTTTTGGTTCAAGGGAGGACCATTAATCGAAAGAATATCATGAACGGTGGATACATGTCCTATAGGGCATGGAGAGGTTACGGACCTACAACCACTGTTGTCTACTGTTGTTTTCTGTAAAAAAACGGATCCTGTGGGAAGGTTGGCTTAAATGCCTTAATGAGTTCTCAGGAAGAGCGAATGCCTGGTGTGCTTTACAGGAAGCACGATAGCGCAGCACTACAAGGAGTGAAACTCCATGCTACAGTGGGGTAACTCCACCATGAGGTTCCCGAAAGGGGTAATACCTCGGCTATGCGAGCCAAGTCACAGCGGAGTAGGACCGCAAATAGGTAGGTAGCCTAATGTTGTATGTTGAAATTAAAGAGGGGTGTAGTCAGCACTATAAAGGAGTGGAGTTTCTCATGTTACAGTGGCACGACACCACAATGAGGTACCCGGATATGGGTAAAACCTCGGCCTTACAAGCCATGTCGTTACGGCATAACACCGCAAGAGAGCCTAAGGCCTCATGCTTGTTTGCCATTGATTGTAAAAGTACAGAACAATTATATAGGAGGACTGAACTTAGACTCACAATACAAACTCGCTCGTACAAAGAAAGCCTAGGGACGAAAACCTAGGTACAGCAATCTAAGTACAATTGTTTATTTTTTATTCTGGGGGTGACGATAGAGGCTCGGAAAAGCGACGGCGGCTCTGCCTTACTCCTTGGACGATCGGACGCAGTCTTGGCTCTGGGAAAGAAATGCTCTGTGTCTGGCTCTGCACGTATCTCTCTGTGCTCTCCCTTTTTTGTGTATATGCTCCTCTGTGCGCCTTTTTCTGTATGCATCTGTCTCTATCCTTTTGCAAGGGAATAGCACCTTGCTATTTATAGGAGTGGGGGGTGATCATTAGGGTTTGCAATGATTATCCATTTTTAAAAGTCGGCGGCTTAAGAGTTATCAATCTGGACCGTTCATCTTGAATATAATACATTTGAGCAATTAATGTGATTACATCAAATCTCTGTGGACAATAAATGTTGGTTGCTATGAATATTCGTGATTTATGATAGCCTGCCACGTGTCCAATTTGCTTGATTTGATTTGATCTGGGCAATTATGACAATCGCAACAAATCTGATTTCGTTAGGATTTGTTAGCACCCATAATTCCAGGGAAGATAAGACTGCCACGTGTCTCAATTGTCGCGAAGAGCGCCACGTGTCTCAACTGGACCATCCTGGCAGAGCTGCATATAGGTGGTCCTCTCAGCCGTATGAAGCATGCAGTCGCATGAGGATGGGCGGCCGCATGAGGATGGCAGCCGCATGGGGTTGGGCAGCCGCATGGGGATAGACAGCTGCATGCAGATGAGCAGCCGCATGCAGATGGCAGCCGCATGAAGGATGCAGCCGCATGTAGTGGGCGGCCGCATGAAGTGGGCGGCCGCATAAATGCAGCAGCCGCATGAAGTGACCTCGGGACTTGGTGGATCTTGCCAGCTGTAAGAAGATTTTTTTCCTCTTCCCTAGGAACACGCCATCATGTCAGAGTCATTATTACGTCTTTATGTCAGAGCTGTCATAGCTGTCATTTGTCAGAGCAGCCGTCAGGGCATTAAATGCAGTAGAATGTAGAGAAGAACTGTTGAAGGCCACATGGCTTCTTTCTGGGCCACATGGAACTATCCGAGCCGCATGGACCCTTGAGCCGCATGGACTCCTGAGCCGCCTGGACTTCTGAGCCGCATGAGGATCCTGGGCCGTATGGAGATCTTTCTGTCGGAGCCGCATAGGCCTTTCTTTATTCTTTTCCATGCTTCTACAAGACCCCCTTCAAAGTTTTCAATTTACAAAATTAAAATACTTTGAATAAGAATCATGGCCATGTAAAAACTCTTCGGGCAGCATAGGATGTTCTAGCCGTATGGATGTCTCAGCCGTATGGCCTCCTCAGCCGCATGGCCATCTGAGCCGCATGGGCTTTCCAGCCGCATGGGCTGTTTGGCCGTATAGGCTCCTTGCCACGTCTTCATGCCACGTGTGCAAATTTTTGGATTGATTGCCTTTGATTTGCTGTCAGATTTAAAGTCGCTTTTTGGGGTAGGATCCCAAGAGTTTAGCCTTGAATAGTCGGATCGCCTTGGTGAGGAATCGTCTCCTGGAATTATGTACCGCCAAACCATAGATGGCTTTTTTCCTTCTTTTGTTTTCGTTCTTTTCTCTCTTTTTTTTGAGAGGGACGCAGTCCCAGAACATGTAGTACTTTTGGCTTTCAAATAAAAGAGTATGTTTTTATTTTACCCTTTATTTGTGTTGCTTATTGGGTTTTTGGTGTTGTGGTGGTGTTTGCCCCGCTTGGAGGACTGTTTGTGGACCTGTTACCCTTGGCATACCTGGGATTTAGGTATGGATAACAAGTTTGATGGAGATACCTAGAACAATTCTATGGTAAGGTGGTCATGGACGTTCCTGGTATCAGGAAAAAGAATGCCATGGAGCAACTGGGCTCCCGGGGCATGATGAGAAATGATGTGCATGTACTAGAAAACTTAGTACAACATTTGTAGTCAGCAGAGGACATTTGTGGGCCTATTATCCTTGACGTACCCCGGTTCAGGATACGGATAATAAGACAAGAGAAAACCAACATATTACTCAGAGGTAATGAGGACATGGCAATAGGGGTGAGCATATAACGGTTGAAAACCGAAAAGCAAACCGAACCGAACCTAAATATCACAAACGGTTCGATTTTTCGGTTTTCAGTTCGGTTTTCGGTTTAGAAATTTAAAAATTTAAAATAACGGTTCAGTTTTCGGTTCTTGGTCCGGATAACCGAACTGAACCGAAAATCGATTTAGATATAATAATTTATCAAACTATCATCAATCTACATATACTAATGTTTCGTAAACCCTAACTATGCGCACTCTCCTCTCCTATTCTCTATCGGTATTTTTTTGAGCACTCTCTCTCTCTACCCTCAATTTATATATATTACTATTTTTCACACTGTATAATATAATAATTCATAAATACAATAAAACCATATTTTTAAAATAAATTATTATCTAAATATGCTCATTTTGTTAAAAAATTTTGAAGATCCGATACATTGGCCCATGAAACCGAACCGACTCATAAAAATGGTTCGGTTTTCGGTTTTGAGAAATACGGTTTACGGTTATTTCAGTTTTCATATATACGGTTCGGTTTGAACCTAACCGAACCGTTGCTCACCCCTACATGGCAAGTATGGGAGTTTTACCGCGGAGTCTTCCTACTCAGAGGTAATGAGGACGTGGCAGGAGTAGACTTAAAGGAGGATATTTGTGGTCAACAGAGGACATTTGTGGACCTATTATCCTTGGCGTACTCCGATTTTGGGTACGGATAATAAGTCGAAAGGGAACCAGCATACTTACTCAGAGGTAATGAGGACATGGCAAGCATAAGGGTTTCTTCGATAGAGCCTTCCTACTCAGAGGTAATGAGGACGTGGTATGAGTGGGCTCCATGAAGGGGTACATAGAACGACTCAGAGGTAATGAGGACATGGAAGTTCTATGTAGAGGGGTAATTTATTTTTGGCGGAAGTGAGACGACTCAGAGGTAACATCGACGTGGTCATTTTGGGAATTTTGTGGATCTGTTACCCTTTTTGTGCACTGAGAGTGCGGATAGTGGATCATGAGAAAGGAGCTCCTTTTAGGAAGAAAGTTCAGAGGTATGATCATATGTGACTTACTACCCAAAAGATGCGATATAGATTGACCAGGATGGGAGTTCAGCGGTACCTACAGGTACATAACTCGACAATCTAGAATATTTGGAGGCAGAATGTGAGTTCAGCGGTACCACAGGGTACATAACTCAACTATCTGAAATATTCGAAAGCAGAATGTAAGTTCAGCGGTACCAGAGGGTACATAACTCTACAATCTGGGATATTTTGAGGATGAATGTAGGTGAGTTTAGTGGTACCAAGGGGTACATGACTCGATAATCTAAGATGTTTGGAGGCCGAATGTGAGTTCAGCAGTACCAAGGGGTACATAACTCAACAATCCGAGATATTTGGAGGCAGACTGTGGGTTCAGCGGTACCAGAGGGTACATAACTCAATAATCTAAGATATTTGGAGGCAGACTGTGGGTTCAGCGTACCAGGCGGTACATAACTCAATAATCTGAGATATTTGGAGGCAGACTGTGGGTTCAGTGGTACCAGGGGGTACATAACTCAACAATCTGAGATATTTGGAGGCAGACTGTAAGTTCAGCGATACCTGTGGGTATATGACTCATAATCCGAGAGATAGTTGGAAGGTGTCGTTTAGACATAGTACTTCTTGAGGAACTTGTCGTTGTTGTTTGTTGTTATTAGGGCGTTTGCCCTTGTCCTCTCCTTCCGAGATGTGCAATTCCAATTGGCGAGCTTTTTTCAACTTGTCTTCTGCGCTAGTGGTGCTGATAATGAAAGTCTTCCAATCCTTAAACTGACTTTCGCCCATCCAGAGGCTGATTGTGGGGAGCAGCCTCTTTTGGCAAATTTCAATTAAGGAGGAATCCGGGTTACCAGAAGGCAACTTTATTCGGTTTGACGAAACCGTTCGATATAATTCCTTGTCAGCTCCTTTTCTCCCTGAACAACGTCCATGAGGGTGGACATTGTCACGTCCTGTCCTACTTCGTAGAACCTCTCCAGAAACATACGTTTGAAGCCGACGAAGGAATAGATACAGTTGTCCGGCAAGTTGCAGTACCAGTCAAAGGCGACCCCTTCCAACGCTCCAATGAACAACCGCATGAGGATGGCATCGTCATGGGGCAGATGGTCGGTGGTGACCTCGAAGTAAGTGATGTATCGACTTGCGAAGGTCTTGCCATCATAGGGATTGATGTTGAACGGCTTATATCTTGGTGGGAAAGGGACATCCCTCCATGCAGCAGGATATGGTTGCCGTATTCTAAGGTCTTGAGAGGCTTCTCGAGCGTGAAACATAGCTCGGAGCTCCTGGACCTCTTTTCTTGCTTCCCTGGCCTCATCTGCAGCGGTGGGAGCTGACATTTCAGGAGGATTATTGCCCGGGTTTGGTGCCGCTGAGTTCGAGTCCGCATTGATCGTGGAACCTAAGTTTGTTTGTCCAGGCGTCCCTCCTTACAAAGTAGGGAGAGTTACTTTGATCTCGTCCACCGATTTGACCAAAGTGCGCAGTATGGCCTCCAGAGTGTCGATGCGTTGGTGATTACTGGGGCCATCTTGATCGTTGCTTGTCACGAACGCCGTCCTCACACGAGTAGAGATGGAAGGGACGGTGGATGACGTACCCTTTGAATCATATCCTCGTACAGAGAAGTCGTCGGGGTATGTGGGAATGTTCTCCTCTAGTTTGGATTCAGAAGGGATAGTACCCCCAGCTTCAGAGCTTGCTTCATCTTGAGAGTCGTGGACGTCCTCGGGGACGTCAGCACCTGATGTATCTGATGGGAGAGTTGTTTCCCCGGGCTCGTCTTCTTGGAACATCGGATTGTCATGGATGTTCGGAGGAGTGCTACCTCCAGCTCCAGCGACCCCCAGTGATGTGGATGATGAATCTCCCACTATAGCAGATTTCATCTTTGAACGGATACCTTGGAAAACTTCGGTGGTAGACAACCGTTTAGACGACAGTTTCTTAGTCATAGTGGTTGAAATCTTCGGGCTGGAAGCGTTTATCTTCTTCCCTATCCCACCGGCGGGGATTTTTTGAGTAGAGTTGCAGGAGACAACGGGAGGCACCTCATCCCCTGAGCTCGGCTGTTGTAATCTTTGGAAGACGGATTGCCAGTCTTCTCGTACCGTCGCGTTGTTACAACAGCAGTTGACAGTGACTTGGGTGCAGTGACATCCGTGGGAGGACACTTTGCAAACTGAGGCCTCTTCTCTTTCCTTGCGCTTGTGGAGGATAACCTCACGTAATGGGTCCGGAATGACCATGTTTGCTCTCTGGGTTTTGGGAGACTTTTGGGAACCACTATGTCCGTTTGCCGCCGGGGGCTGGACTCGAGTGGTTCTGTACAACTTTCTATCAGAGGCCCGCATAACAGTATGTGGAGCGCTCGGATGGTCAGAGGTCGGGACAGCAGACTGAGCTCGTGCTGTCCTTGACTTCTTCACTCTAGTGCGTGAGGGCACATAGTAGAAAGAATCTAAGTGGTGCTGCAGAGAGTCAGACATATTTTCTTGGGAGCATGAGAGATCAAGACCATAGGAGAGGCGATCGAAGATTGAGCCTGAGCCGCGTGGAGCAGACAGCATGCGGCTGGAATCAACAGTCTTCATGCGGCTGGCAATCGTAGCCGCATGGGCTTTCTTCATGCGGCTGGAAGTCTCGGCCACATAAGTCTTCTCCATGCGGCTGGAAATCTTGGTCGCATAGGTATTTTGCATCCGACTGGGAGTTTCGGCCGCATAGACATCATGCATGCGACTGGAAATCTTGGCCACATGAATGTTCAGCCTGCGGCTAGTGCCTTTGTTTGGCTTCTTCCTGGTGCAAATAGAATCACTCTTTGCCCCTTCAAGTCCATCATTATAGTGCTTTCATTTGCTGGACTTGGGGACAATAGAGTCCTCTATGGCTTGAAGTGGGGCCGTATGAGAGTTGCATTTGCCGTCTTGGACAGCAGAGAGTACTCCGTCCAGAGCTTGGGGAGGAGCAAATGATTTTGGCCTCCACTCCCTGCGAGCTTTCTTTGTGCGGGTTCACTTCTGGACCGGGCCAGCGCTCCCGTCGGAGAGCATTTCCTCACACGCCTGTTGGTCGAAGCGGACAACCATCTTCTGTTGTGTGGAGCTAAGTTTGGCTGTACCCGATTGCGTCACCAACTTCTCAGCCATAGAGAAGTTTGTCTCCAGCAGAGTCGCCATCGTGTTTGCCATTAATTGTGAAAGTACAGAACAATTATATAGGAGGACTGAACTTAGACTCACAATACAAACTCGTTCGTACAAAGAAAGTCTAGGAACGAAAACCTAGGTACAGCAATCTAAGTACAATTGTTTATTTTTTATTCTGGGGGATGACGATAGAGGCTTGGAAAAGCGACGACAGCTCTGCCTTACTCCTTGGACGATCGAACGCAGTCTTGGCTTTGGGGAAGAAATGCTCGGTGTCTGGCTCTGCACGTTTCTCTCTGTGCTCTCCCTTTTTTGTGTATATGCTCCTCTGCACGCCTTTCTCTGTATGCGTCTGTCTTCGTGTGCGTCTGTCTCTATCCTTTTGCAAGGGAATAGCACCTTGCTATTTATAGGAGTGGGGGTGATCATTAGGGTTTGCAATGATTACCCATTTTTAAAATTTGGCGGCTTAAGAGTTATCAATCTGGACCGTTCATCTTGAATATAATAAATTTGAGCAATTAATGTGTTTGTATCAAATCTCTGTGGGCAATAAATGTTGGTTGCCATGAATATTCGTGATTTGTGATAGCCTGCCATGTGTCTAATTTGCTTGATTTGATTTGATCTGGGCAATTATGACGATCGCAACAAATCTGATTTTGTTAGGATTTGTTAGCACCCATAATTCCAGGGAAGATAAGACTGCCACGTGTCTTAATTGTCGCGAAGAGCGCCACGTGTCTCAACTGGACCGTCCTAGCAGAGCCGCATATAGGTGGTCCTCTCAGCCGTATGAAGCATGCAGCCGCATGAGGATGGGCGGCCGCATGAGGATGGGCAGCCGCATGGGGATGGACAGCCGTATGGGGATAGACACCCGCATGCAGATGGGCAGCCGCATGAAGGATGCAGCCGCATGTAGTGGGCGGCCGCATGAAGTGGGCCGCCGCATAAATGCAGCAGCCGTATAAAGTGACCTCGGAACTTGGTGGATCTTGCCAGCTATAAGAAAATTTTCTCCTCTTTCCTAGGAACACGCCATCATGTCAGAGTCATTATTACGTCTTTATGTTAGAGCTGTCATAGCTGTCATTTGTCAGAGCAGCCGTCAGGGCATTAAATACAGCAGAATATAGAGAAGAACTGTTGAAGGCCATGTGGCTTCTTTCTGGGCCACATGGAACTATCCGAGCCACATGGACCCTTGAGCCGCATGGACTTCTGAGCCGCATGGGGATCTTGGGCCGCATGGGGATCTTTCTGTCGGAGCCGTATAGGCCTTTCTTTATTCTTTTCCATGCTTCTACAATGCTGGATAGTATGGCACAACAAAGAGGCGGTGACCTCATACAACAGTAGTATGACACTACGATGAGGTTCCCGGTACGGGGTAAGGCCTCGGATTTAGGCCATGTCATAGCGGCATAACACCGTAAGGGAAGTGCAAAGCGCTTTATGCCATGTCTCTTTAATAAATAAGTCACCTATAGTATATGGACAGAGATAGCAGGCCGTCTCTTGAGGGTAAACTTATAGACGTCCAAAATAATACACTGAAATTAGGCTGGCACAGAACCTTTAATGTGCAGCCAGAAGCACATGTAACAATATTATGTGAGTGGAAAGAATTTCAGCTATGGTGCAGATTTCAAGGCTTAGTCCATTCTTGTATTATAGTATATTATTTGACCCACGTGAGAAGATTCAAGTTGTCAGTGACTTCTCTCCTAATGTATGATGGACAGTTACTGTGGGGAATACTCAAACCCATATATAGAGATATATGGGGGGTTTTTGGGTTTTTGGCCTTTACATTGAAAATTTTAGTCCCACATCAGCTAGGCCAAAGGAAGTGTATCTCTATATATAAGCTATGCTTGTTTAGAGATGCACAAGTGGTATGGAGGTGCACAAGGGTGTGCAATGTGGGGGTATTTTTTGTGGAAAAAAGGCTAAAATCAACAATAAAGCATTCATACTTTTTGCTCTTGGAATTTATTCCATTGGAGCTAAGCCCCTAGGGGCTTAGCGACTCGGACTCGGACTCGGGCTCATGGGCTTATGAGGTGAAATGTGGTATTTCGTTGGCGCACTTTGCACTTAGCACATCAGTATCGTCGTTAGGCGCATAGTGCGCTTAAGTTGCATTCGTTGTGCGAGTCTTTTTTGCAGCCATTCGTACGCCAGTTCGTACGGCCAGATGGTGCGCCTGTTGGCGCTGCCAGGTTGTGCGGCGATTAGCGACGCAGGTTGCGCGACGGTTGGCGCGCGGTACGCAATTGGCACAAGATGCGCGTATGGCATAGGTTGTGCAGGTTGCACAGGGTGCGTAGGGTACGCGCAGTACGCTAGTGCACACTTGAGCGGCTGTACGCGTGTTGCGTAAGTGGCACAGATGGCAAGCGATGTGCGCCCTTTGGCTCAGATCGGATGTGTGCACGATTGAGCAGTTACAGCATGTTCGGGACGGTTTCTTCCCACATCCCGAATATGTTGCTAACTGAGCGGTTACAGAGCAAGGCTATATAAGCTTCTCTGTTCTCTCTCAGGAAGAAAAGTTCAGAATTCACATAAGACAGAAGTATTTTTTAGCACAATTCCTTACGTGTTAGCGCAGGAGTCCGTGCGTCTTCCGAGGAGTCAAAAGAGCAGAGTGTTCCAAATTCTCCTTCGAACTTACTGGTTCCTGGAAGCTGTTCGTGTGGGACGAATTAAGTTTTGAGCAGCTGTGATCATTCACCCCAGCAGATTGTTCTTCCATCTTTCGCCTATCATCCACTTCACTGCTGCTGCTTGCAATTCGATTTGTAGCTTCTTTTTAGAAGTACTACTATCGTTTGCTGCTGTTACGAAATCTTTTTAGATTTTCGTAATCCAGAATCCTCTTAGGATCTCTGTTGTGCACCTTCTTTGAAGAGTTGCATAGAAATATTGTTTTATTTTCTTAGTTTTCTATCAAAAATTATGTCCCGGGAATAACCGTATATGAAGGAGGGAATATGAATGTTATAAATATTGCCGTTGTAAATATAGCAGTTGTCCTTTTTTCAATTACTTTATTACTGTACTAACTTCACCTAATAACATTTCTTTTTGCTTTTTTTGCACACAAACAGAACAAAGTTTTTTCAGTGTCAAGAAAATGTCCTATTGAATAGTGTTTTCCTCCTATTATTCATAGAAAATGTCATTCTTAAGGGCATTTTGGTTACATTTTTAATGAGTAATTACTAGACGATTAGGCGAGGGCAGAAAAACTAATAGTATTATTTTTTTTAGTATTTTTTTGACTTTTGTCTCACTTATTAATATAAATTTGTACTTACATCCATTTTTTGTGTTTATTAGACTTACATTTCACTTTTTGTCACGAAAATTATTTTTTACCAAATGAATATTTTTTGTGACAACAAATATCTTTCTTGACAAAAAATATAATGTAAATCTAATAAACAGAAAAGTGGGATGTAAGTACATATTTATAGAGTCCATTTTTGTTCACCTACCAAAACTATGGTGTTTATTCACCCTCCACTAAAAAAATGGCACGTGTCAAATTAAAAGTGAAAACCACTTTGGTAGGTGAACAAAACTACTCCTAAAGTGGTTTTATGTTGGCAAAATTGACACGTCTCATTTTCTTAGTGGAGGGTGAACAAACACTATAGTTTTGATGGATAAACAAAAATGGACTCCATATTTATATTAATAAGTAGGACGAAGGTCAAAAAAGTTTCTCCTTTTTAACATAAAATATTTAAAAGGACATTTAGGGTGTGTTTTGTAGGAGGAAAAAGTGGGGGGAAGGAAAATATATGAGATAAAGTGGAAGGAAGGAAATATTTTCTCTCGTTTGGTATGAGGAGAAAAGTGGATGGAAGGAAAAGTGGAGGAAAAATCAATCCCTTCACTTTTCCTTCCATCTACTTTTCTTCTCATACCAAACAAGAGAAAATGTTTCATTCCTTCCACTTTTCCCTCATATATTTTTTTTTCTCCCACTTTTTCCTCTTACCAATCACACTATAAGGCTACGTTTGGTAGGAAGGATGGAAAAGTGGAAGGAAGAAAAAAGATTTGGATACATTTTCCTTCCATATGGAAAGGAAAGATCATTTTCTTCCTTTATGTTTGGTAGCAAGGATGGAAAAGATAAGAGATTCATTTTTTTTTGTTTGGTATGAAAGAAAAAGTGGAAGGAAAGAAAGTAAAAAATATAGGGTTTACCAATTCTATCCTCAACTAAAAACACTTATTTACCATTTGACTTCATAAATAATTTTTAAATAATACATTCATATGGAGGTATAATTGTTAATTAATACAAGCCTCCACTTTTTCTCCCACTTTTGGAGGGATTGGATTTCTTAGGTTATGAGGGAAAAGTAATCCCTCCACTTTTCCTTCCTTCCTATTTTCCTTCTATACCAAACAAGAGAAAATGAATCTTTTCCTTCACTTTTTCCTCCTCTATTTTCCTTCCTCCCACTTTTCCCTCCTAAGAGTGTGTTTGGTAGGAGTGTAACCAGCACTTTTCTGAAACGAGGGTAATTTTGAACTTTTGTAATTTTTTATCATTTAATAATAATATTTAAATCATATTATGATTTTTGGGGTTTTTCTTTATTTAATTTATATTTTTTAGACGGGTGAATTATGATTTTGG
This sequence comes from Iris pallida, assembly GCA_029216955.1. Classification (NCBI taxonomy): domain Eukaryota; kingdom Viridiplantae; phylum Streptophyta; class Magnoliopsida; order Asparagales; family Iridaceae; genus Iris; species Iris pallida. The sequence continues at coordinate 3,952,212 of JANAVB010004800.1, forward strand.
TTGTTACTAGTTTAACCCTAGAGACTATTTGACTTAGAGGCTAACCATGACCAAGGAGACTCGACCATGTGACTAGATTGGCTAATTACATATTTTTAGGCTAAGGGTATTTTAGTAATTGTGCATTACTTGAATTTTATTAATTTATTAATTAAATTGCTTGTTGTGCAGTTTGATTGGTAGCTGAATTGGTATTTTGGTAGTATAAGTGGTTTGACCTTAGCCAATCCTGACCTAGAACCTTAATGCTATATTAGAATTAGATTTATTATCATTAAAATTAATTTAGATTTTATTAGTTAAATTTTAGAGTGATTAATTAATTTTTAGCCATTTTTCTAATAGCCTTTTAAAGCCTTTTTGACTTAGGTTTTATTGGCAACCTAGGGAGCCCAAGCCCATGCATCTAACCTAACCCTAGAGCTCCCCACCTGGCCGCCCAACAGCAGTACCCCCTCCCCCTTCTCTTCATTTGTGAAGTTTTAGCCTCCACAAGTGAACCCTAATAGATCCCATTCTCCAAAACTCATATTTCCTTCATCCGGAGTCCGTTTCTTTCCAAAACGAATTATGTTGCACTCGTCGAGGAGAGGAGGATCTGCTGGAGCATTTCTAGCGAGGAGGCGGAGGCTTTTGCTTGAGGGAAATCGGTCGACACGACAACCGAGGGGCTCCATTCATTGAGTTTTTGACACTCAATAGGTAAACCCTAATCTACCATAGTAAATCTGGAATTTATTTCATGTTTGCATTCTTATAGGTGCCCTAGACTTGCCCACAAAATTTGGTTAGATTTTGACTTCGTTTGATGGCGGTATCGGACACGTGTCGGTCCTTTACGGCACGTGTTCGACGAAATACCGCTTAGGATAGAAAGTTGCTATTTTTCGATTCTGTCTTCATAGATGTTTAGATAATATTATTTTGATAAACTTTTGTGAAGACAGATTTGGTTTTGACAACGTATCAGCGGCGTTTTGGGCAACGGACGCACGTGCACGGATCCCGTGCACGAGGCCGTGCGTGCCATCTTGTCCGCGCGTTGTTTCTCGATGCACAGGCCATATTTTTGCGTGAAATTTCTTGAGCACGTGGGGGCAACCTATGCCCCCATGCTCGTAAAATTCCACGACTTTTCGTCGAGCGAGCGCGAAGAATTCTCGCGTGCACCGCTCAGTCGTGCTGTGCATTCAGCCTGATTTTTGTCGCTGAAACGGACTTCGTGCGTCATACGACACAGCAAAGACCCGTTCCAGGACCTGGGACACGTTGACCTATAACTAGACTACCCGAGGAACGAACCCCGAGTCACGGCTTGGCCCGACGAGCGAGGCACGAGGGCGGAACCGCGCGCACGAGGGCGCGCGGGCACGCGCGCGCGCAGCAGGCCGCTCGCGGGTGCGGGGCTGCGTGCGCCACTTCGGCACAGCGTGTCGCTGTGTCACCGTGTCCTAGACCTACCCCAGGACCCCCCCCAGCTACGTGTACATGCACGGTGCTTTTCGTTGTGTGTGCGGCGCTCAAACGAGCGAGAACGCACGCGCAAGCACGCGTTATCACGCGGTATCGGGAAATTCTGATACGCGTTCTGTGGACACGATAAGAACACGATTTCAAACCCGAGTGTATACGAGCACATCACGTGGGTCGAGACCAACGTATATGCCGAGTTTCGCGGGTTCGTTTGGTGTATATTGTATTTTGGGTAGTTGTGTGAATTGGGTTTGTTTCCTTAATTTCGATTTTGAGTTTAAATACGATATTTTGATTTCCATCTATTTAGCTTATAACATCTGAGTTTTCAGGACATATATGAGGTTTCAGATTTGTGGGAACAAACTTTTGGTTTTGTTTCATAATTTTCCATCATTTATGAGTATATATGTTTTCTATATAGCTATGCATACATATATTTAACTATATATATATACAAAACCCCGTTGAAACCTATTGCTAATGCATACATGTTGAGAATGGGTCCAGGGGGATGTAATTCTAGATTTTTGACTCTTTATATTATCTCAAACCATTGCCAATCTTTCATTTGAGCATTTATATATATATATATATAAATATATATATATATATATATAATATATATATATATATATATATATATATATATATATATATATATATATATATGTATACCTTTTTTTTCGCTCGCTAGGGCATCCCGAGAATTGCGGAACAGGCGATCTCTGGGATGATGATCTCGGCGGGGGGCTCCGTCCCCCCGGATGGCTTGACGGTGGGGGTACCTGGCCACCCCCGTCTCCTGGCGGGTGGCGCCGCCCCTGGGGGTGGCCTGACGGTGAGCGCGAGCGCTGCAGGCACTGGGCTTGCTTCGGTGGGTGGCTCGGCCACACCAGACGACGCGGTTTCGACTACGGGGGCCTCCAGCCACCCTGGCCGGATCATTGGGTTCGGCGGGGTCCCTGGGGGATTGCCGGCGAACGGATCTTCCGTTGTGCTGGGCTCGATGGTGGGGGGCTCCGCTCCGTGTCCAGGTTTTTCGACGGGAGATTCTGGCCAGATGGGCCGGCGCACGCCGCTGTCCGAAGTCAATCGGAGCGTTTCGCCTGCTGGAGGTGGTCCATACGGCGCAGAACGATTGGAGGTTGCGACGGAGGGCTCCGGCCCTTCGGGCAATGACGACATTCGGGTTACGGGGGGGCTATCCCTGTCCAGAGGGGGTCTCCGCTCCATGACAAAGTGGTTTTGAGGGTGGAACCTCCGGCTGCGGATGTGGCCACATCGAAGGTGGCAAGTGGAGGGACAAGCGGCATGGCGCGGACCTTCGCTGCGGTCTTGGGCAGATCCGCGTCGGCGTCGACGGGTGGAGTGCCGAGGGTGGACTTCCGACCTGCCATTGACTCCGATGGACGGAAGGTGGTTATTTTTTCTCAGTCAGACATGGAGGCCCTCACGGCGCCGTATGGGTTAGACCTTATTGGCAAGTTTGCTCGGCGGAGACTCCCGGTTGAGGCTATTAGTAAGGCCTTCGACTCGCGGGGTTTCAGGGGGTTGATCGACGTGAAGGCTATTGATGATCGGCACGTCCTTATACGGCCTCATGTTGAGAGTGACTTTCTCCGGCTGCGGTCTAAGGACTGTTGGTTCGTTGGTCGGGTTCCGATGGTGATATTCCGGTCGTCGGTGGACTTTTCGCCGCTGAGAGAGGACCCTCGGGTTCCAATCTGGGTGGCCTTTCCCGGGCTTCCATATTGTATGTTTGATACCAATACGGTTCTTTCTATCGCATCTGGTCTCGGCACTCCGCTCAGTACTGATCGGGCTATGGCGTCCTTTTCTAGGTCGGGGGTGGCCAGAGTTTTGGTTGAAGTGGACGCCAGCAAACCACTTCAACATGAGGTGTTCTTCCAACTGCCTGATGGTGTTCGCTCGCAGCCAGTTATTTATGAGCGGAGGCCTCTATACTGTATCTCTTGTGGCCACCATGGTCACGTTGAGAGAGCTTGTGGGCGACCCCAGGTGGAGCCTTCTTCCGTGGGAGTAGCTGATAGACCGCCCATCCCCGACGGCCTTGCTCCGAGCATTACGCGTGAGGAGGACGGTCCGGTGGGTGGCCGTGGGATTAGCAGGGGTCGTCGGAGGCGACGATCAAGGCGCGAGAAAGGGAAGGGGACACGGCAGATATGGAGGCACGTCGGGGGGCGTGATGATAGCACGGGGATCACGCAGCACAGATTGTGCGGGAGTATTGATACTCGTGCGATTTTCGTTCCGCCTTCCTGGTACGTGGGGGAGTCTTCCTCGGGCCAGCTGGCTCTATGGTCGGATAACGGGCGGCCCATGATGGAGGGACGCAGCGCTCCAGGCTCTAGCTTGGATGGGCAGTTGGGCCCTGAGCGGGGCAATGGGCCTATTGATTTATCGGTTCTTCCTATTATTATCTGTAGCCAGCTAGGACAGGGAGTTATAGTGGCTGATTCTGACACCGAGGATCGTAGCTTGGTGGTGTGGAAGGAGGCCGGTCACAGTCCTTTATCCGTCTGGGGTTATGACTCAGCTCCGGATGATGATACGGTTTCCCTGCCCGAGGTTAGACCTTCCACCTCTATCTCCGAGGGTCGTGAAGAAGACTGGCAGATGGTTTCTTATAAGAAGGCGGCTGGTAGACGGAGGAAGTCGATGGCTCCTCAGTCGGATCGACTTCTTCGATCACATGCTTCCCGAGTTAGGCGGGACCCCAAGAGGGTCCATGGTTAAATTCCTTATCTGGAATGTTCGGGGACGGTGAACAGAGCTACTTTATCCCGTCTCAGGTCTTTGTGTCGGACCAACTCTATTCAGGTTCTTGCCATTAATGAACCAAAGGTGATATCCTCTAAGCTTCTTTCTTATCAACTGAGGTTGGGTTTTGATGATAGCTTTTGCAATGATAAGGGCAATATTTGGATTTTCTGTAAGTCGGGTCTTGGGATCAATTGTATTGACTCCTGTGATCAGGCTATCACGGTGCAGCTTTCTTTGAGTTGTTTTTCGCTTCTGATGAGGTTGTCGATAGTTCATGGTGCAGGAACACGGCAGGGGAGGAGGATTATGTGGAGGCATTTTCTGGACGTCCAAGCTAGGGATATTGCCATGCCCTGGACGGTGGGCGGGGACTTCAATATTATTGCATCTCCGAATAAGAAATTTGGAGGCCGACGTCCTGACACGAGGGCCATTACAGACCTCCTAGACTTCCAGTTGGCTGCCGGGCTATCCGATGTTGGTTTCAGAGGTAGCATCTATACTTGGGTGAATGGGCAGACGGGGCTTGATCGGCAGGGTTCCCGTCTTGATAGGCTACTCGTGACGGGTAGTTGGCTGGATGGTGTCCAGATTTCTTGCGAGCATCTTAATCGGGCAGAATCTGATCATTCTCCTCTTTTGATATCCTGCCAGCCAGCATCTCTCCTTCTGCGTAGAGGCTTCTATTTTCTTGACATCTAGACTTCACATTCGGATTTTCTTTCGATTGTGGCTCGGGCGTGGAATTCATGTTGGCATTATGATGCGCTTGAGCGGTTGGGCATGCGCTTGAGGACGACGCGGCATGTTCTGGCTGGATGGAGCAGAGCTACTTTCGGAGACGTTTTTCAGGAGGTCCGTCGGGCCGAGGATGCTGCCTTGGCGGCGGAGCAGGATTATGAGCTTCATCCTTCGGAGAGGGGGAGGGCTTCCTGGATGGAGGCCGTTGCTAGATTGAAGCAAAAGGTCCAGGTTGAGGAGTCTTTCTGAAAACAAAAAGCCAGATTGAGATGGGATCTGGAAGGAGATAAGAATACTCGTTTTTTCCATGAGTGCACCAGGAGCAGACAAAGAAAGGCGGGTATTCAGAAAATTATTCGGGCTGATGGATCAGAAACTGGGTCTACCGCGGAGGTTGCGACGGAGGCGTCTTTATTCTTCTCGAAGCTGTTTAGAGCTGAGCCTATTTCTGATGAGGACGCCTTCCTCGATGTCATCCCTAGCATTATTTCTATGGAGGATAATTATGATCTTGTTCGCTGCCCTGATAGAGTGGAGCTGTTGGAGATTGTTCGGGGGATGGACCCGGCTAGTGGCGCCAGACCGGATGGCTTTTCTGGGAGATTCTTCTCAGTTTGTTGGAACATTATTGCTGCTGACGTGGAGGAAGCCGTTCGTTCGTTTTTCTTGGGTGCACGCCTTCCGATTTCCGTTTCGGATACCTTCTTATTTCTTATCCCCAAAGTCGAGCACCCGAGGAACCTTTCTGATTTCCGCCCTATTAGCCTTTGCAATTTCTATAACAAAATTATTTCCAAGATTATTGCTTGCAGGTTGCGGGAGTACCTTCCCAAAATTATTTCTCCGGAGCAAAGTGCTTTTGTTCAGGGGAGAGAGATTGTGGACAACATCATTATTGCTCAGGATATGGTAGCTTCGATGAGGGAACCCAACCATGGTGGAAATGTTGCTATTAAGCTGGACATGCAGAAGGCCTATGACAGAGTCAACTGGCATTTCCTCCTGAGGGTTCTTCGGAGATTTGGTTTTAATGAGGTCTTCTGTGATCTTATTTATCGTCTCCTGGCGGATACCCGGTATGCGGTTCTACTCAATAGCGCTCCTACAGATTTTTTCTCGACGTCTAGAGGGATCCGGCAGGGGGATCCTCTTTTCCCGGCTCTCTTTATTATTGCTGCGGAGGTACTCTCTCGGAACCTCAAGCTTCTTCAGGAATCCAATAGGAGATCTTTATTTCACACTCCGATTGGAGGACCGCGTATCTCGCACTTGGCTTATGCAGATGATGTTCTTATCTTTACTTCGGGGGATATTACTGGATTACGTGCTCTCCAGCAAGTACTGCATAGGTATGAGGCTGTTTCTGGACAGAAGATCAATCGTTCTAAATCTGTCTTTTATACTACGACTCCATTGGGTGTGGATCATGCTCGGACTATTTCTACTCTCTTCGGATTTAGTACCGGTACCTTGCCATTCTCTTATTTGGGTTGCCCGTTATCTTGCGGGAGAAGGAATACGGGGATGTTTAGCTATTTGCTGGATAAAATCCGTTCGAAGCTGACAGGTTGGCAGAACAAGATTCTTTCTCCTGGGCGTAAGTTGGTCCTTATTAAGAATGTACTTTCATCTATCCCTATGTACACATTGGCTGCATGTTGTCCTCCCCGGGCCGTTCTCAGGACGATTGAGAGGATGTTTGCGGCTTTCTTCTGGGGTAGCAAGGATGGGGTGGCTAAGAGGAGTTGGCTGGCATGACGGTTCATTACTCGGACTAAGTCCGAAGGAGGCCTCGGAATCAAGTGCCTGAATGATATTATGGATGCCTTTTCTATGAAGCTATGGTGGAAGTTGAGGCATGGGAAGGGCCTTTGGGTGGAGCTTCATAAATCAAAATATTTTTGTAAGCGTCATCCTTGTGATGCGTTTATGACTTCCAAGTGCTCCCATATTTGGCGACAAATTTTGCGGGGGAGGAAATTGGCGGAACCATTTAACTCGTTTAGACTTGGGCGTGGTGAGGGTTCAGCGAGGTGTGAGGCTTGGATTCCGGGGGGTCCTCGGTTGGATAGTGTTGCTATTCTACCGGCTGAGGGAGTGACTTCTGGGACCAGGCGTGGAACGGGAAGACGGACTGGGGGTAGAGTCGAACACAGGCGAGAGAGTCTGCTGATTCGATGGCTTCACCGCGCTTGGGCACTGGGGAGCTTCGGAGGTCGGCTAGATTGGCCGGGAGAAGGGTGGTTCTTCCCCAACGTACGGTGATTGTTCGGGCTCTTTCGGATAGGGGAAGAAAGATCAGAGATTCGAGGGCGAGGAATTCTGATAATGGTGGTCCGGCTATTCGATCTTTTTGGACAGCCACTGGTTGGGATCTGTCTTTATTTTTGGATCAGTTTGGAGTAGAGGCAGCGGGGCGGCTCAGACAGGCGAATCTGACATGTACTTCGGCTCCTGATTCTCTGGTTTGGGGTGAGCGGAAAGGTTCTTTCACGCTGGCTGCAGCTTGGAGATGTTGTCGGATTTCTCACCCTACATCATCACTCTTTTCTAATATTTGGGGCAAATGTATTCCGGCGAAGTGGAGCATTCTGATGTGGCGGGTCTGTCACAACCGGCTTCCTACTGATGACATTCTTCAGAAGATTGGCTTCCATCTGGCTTCCAGGGGTCATTGCTGTCAGGTTGGGCATGGGGAGAACCTTCAGCATATATTTTTCCACGGGGATCTTGCTATGACGGTTTGGTCTGCTTTCCGGGATTTCTTCAAGGCACGGATGCATAGTGACTTTCTGGTCTTTCTTCAAAGGTGGTGGCGGGGTCCGGGCAGTCATCATCGGAGATCATTGGCGGGTACGATTATTTGGGTGCTTTGGAAGAACAGGAACAAGCATCGATATGAAGGACGTGGTGCTGGATCTGACTTCTTGGTTCGGAAGGTGAAGCGACAGTTTCGGAAGTCGCTTTCGAGTTGTCGTCATCTTCCGGCTATTCCACATTGGGCTTTAGAGTAGTGCTTTTATTCATTTTCTTTCTTTGTACTTGTTACCATGAGGTCGGATGTACTCATTACCCTCTTTATCAATAAAGGTAACGGTTTTATTAAATATATATATATATATATATATATATATATATATATATATATATATATATATATATATATATATATATATATATATATATATGTATATATATATTTTTTTATATATGTATATATATATATATATATATATATATATATATATATATATATATATATATATATATGCCTGTATATATATATATATGTAATGCCTGTGGTTCGTATTACGTATTTGGAATACGTGTACGTATTTTATCTTGTATTGCTTAATTCCTGGCTTAGCTTTTCCTTCATTGCTCGGTTTATTCTTGGTTCGGGTTGGCTTGGTTCGGTTTGGGATTTGCTATTGGTTCATCATGAACCTAAGAGTGAACCCCCTACCTACCACCACCACTACCATTTATTAACCCCCTTCTCCTTTCTCTCTCTTCATTAATCATCTTTTTCTTCCTCATTTACTTTCTTACCTACCAGAGAGAGGAGAGAGAGGTCTAGGCAAGTGCAACTTGCTTCATGGAGGAACTCAAATTTTATTGCTTCATTCTCTTCCTTACAGCATTTTAACTCACTTTAGTACTTGGTATTTTCACTTTCCATGGCTAGATTCTTGTAGATCTAAGTTTACTTTATTTTCGGAATTCTTGGGTTTTGATCTACTTAATCATGTTATTTCCGAGTTTTGATGGTTCCATGTTGTAGAGCATTTCATTCTACCCCATTTTGACCTAAAAAAGTTCGGATTTGGACTCCGGATGAAGGTTCTATGCAGCTTGGTAGCCATGGTTTCATGGTGTACTTCCTATCAGAAAATTTGAGAAGAAGCACAGTCCCGAGCCGCATGGCAGCACTTGGCCGCATGAACATTCATGCGGCAAGTCAGCTTCTAACCGCATGCACCATTAACTGGACTTGACCGCATGAAAAGTTCATGCGACAAGTATTTAGTCTAGCCGCATGAGGCCCTTGTACTTCTAGCCCATGGGGCCCTTCTTCCCGAACCGCATATGCACCTCTTGTTCTCAGCCGCATAGGCCTTGTTCCCCGCTGCCGCAAGGGACTCCGCCTATCCCGAGCCACATGAACTCAACACTCGCGAGCCGCATAGACCGCAGTCTCCTAGCCGCATGGGTTGGCTTTCCTTGACCGCATAGTCATTGCTCCCCGCAGCCGCATGGGTTGCTCCTTCCCGGCCGCATGTACCTGATTGGTCAGCCAACCGCAAGGACCCATCCCCCGCCAGCCGCATGAGTTCCCTATCCTCCTGGCCGCATATGCCTTGCCTTTCTCAGCCGCATGACAGACTGGATCTTCGAGCCGCATATGACTGATACCCCTTTAACCGCATAAGCCTTTCCCTTTTAGCCGCATGCGCCTGACCCTATTCAGCCGCATGGGCTGTTCTCTTCCAGCCGCATGAGATCATTCCTGGCCGTATATGCCTTAGCCGCATGGCTCTCCTATAGCCCTGCGTATTTATATTTTATTAGATATTTTATGCCCATTGTATATTCTTACGCCTTTTTTTCATGAACTCGATAATCATGAATTTATTTAATATGTTTAAAAATGATAATTGAGCATGACCTGACAGTGACCCGTAGTGGTGCACTCCTGACATGACTAACATGACATGATAGTGGCCCGTCGTGGCGTACTCCTGACAAGTACACCTGACATGATATATCTTGATAAGCTGTTGCGACGGCTACCTGACATGACATGACCTGCATAATTAATCCGGATACCGTGGGTGATTGTGCTTGTACAAATAAACCAGTCTTGTCTTGCATCATGTCTAGGAAGGGACTCCTGAGTACCACGGTCAGGAGTACCTACTGAAATGGACTAAGGCTAATAACTAGATTAATACATTAGTCATGAAGGGATTTCCCAGCTACAGGCATTCCCGTTACCTGGGCATGCCTTGGGATCTGTAGCCTGCCGTCGAGTAGGGCACATTTCCAGCACACTGTCATGTATTGTACCCTTCAAGCTACCTAAGGGTACATTCGTTTCCTGGACGGTGTACCCACCTGAATTCAACTCTAAGTCTTTTAACCCGGGTAACCTGGATGGACTGCAGGGCTTGTGGCTGTGGAAGATTCTCACTGTATCTTCCTAGTAACTAGGCTTGTGATAACCCTAGTTAGTTAAAGTATCAAGCCGTAATTCTTGCTTGGCCGTGAAATAATTGGATGGAGTCTAACCTGTCTAGTCTTGTCCTAATTCTGTTCCAGATTACTGCATGACCAGAATGCCTGTATTTATTTTATCGATAAATGGTGAGAATTCCAAGTTCTGCTCAGACGAAGGGTTACAACCCCGGTCTTTGTTTGGTTTACGGGTTGTAACCTGGCTATCTGAATAGTCCCATGGTTATCTCATCGTATATCACCCTGTGATGCTTTCTTAACTCCTGTCTTATTTACTACTTTATTACTATTGTGCTAATTGCTGGTTTTAGTTCCTGAGTGAAGCTTCCTTTGTGGCACTTGCTCTTTCTGGGATCTGACCCAGCTGGTTTTGTATGGCCAGATTTCGAAGCAGCTCCAGAGGATCTACCGCTTTTCCAGCCCGATGGTGAACACCAGACGTAACCAGGGCAACGAGTGGGTTATTTTTTGCTCTCCCACTCTATTGTAAAAATATTCTTTTGAGACGTTTAGCCGACGAGCACCTGCTTAGCTCGATTGCACTTACTTACTGTCTGCCTACGGGCTGTAACATGATTGACAGATCCTAGGGTTGATCATGTATGACTAAACTCTTGCTAGTTCTAACATTTTGTAACGACTAGCTTCATGATCAGCTGAATATGTGATATTTGGGACGCCTTATTATTGTATATTTAATGATCATACATATTGTAACATTTACTTACTTGCTTGTGATTGAGACACTAGGCTTGTTCATGACCATAGGAGACTGTTGGCTTGTAGTAAACCCTCATGTATCTAGACAGCCGTGACCGTATAGCGAGATGGAATCTATTTCATATACGTAGCTGGCTATGTCTGCCCCCGCTCTCCAGTATTCTGGTTCTGGGGCGTGACAATATATATCCATATATATGGATATACTAGTCATAACCCGTACCCATAGGGCATGGTTCATTTAAGAACAATAATAATTATGAGGCCCCCATCAAACTATTAAATCCCAACCACTGCTGGATGTGAATTTTCTTTGGATTTCCCATAAAACCCCACTCTCAATAATGCTCATCCACAACCATTATGAGTGCAAACCCCACACTTTGGATTCCCCATAAAACCCCACTCTCAATAATGCTCATTCCCCATAAAACCCCACTCTCAATAATGCTCATCCACAACCATTATGAGTGCAAACCCCACTCTTTGGATTTCCCATAAAACCCCACAACCGTTGATTCACCAAGATTAAATCCCAACCACTCTTTATCTTGGCACAGTCAGCCCTAGGATTCAAAACCTTTGTGTTTTGTATAATAGACTAGTCATAACCCGTGCCCATAGGGCATGGTTCATTTAAGGTATTCCCCCTCAAAATCTTGGACCCCCAATTTTAAACGAACAATAATAATTTTGAGGCCTCCATCAAAATATTAAATCCCAACCACTGCTGGATGTGAATTTTCTTTGGATTCCCCATAAAACCCCACTCTCAATAATGCTCATCCACAACCATTATGAGGCCCCCATCAAAATATTAAATCCCAACCATCAAAATATTGAATCCCCATCTTTGGATTCCCCATAATACCCCACTCCCAATAATGCTCTTCCCCATAAAACCCCACTCCCAATAATGCTCTTCCCCATAAAACCCCACAACCGTTGATTCACCAAGATTAAATCCCAACCACTCTTTATCTTGGCACAGTCAGCCCTAGGATTCAAAAACCTTTGTGTTTGCTATTTTTAATCTCAGAATTCACCCTATTTCAGTAATCTCCAGGTCTCTCACACACACACACACCATCATTTGTTAGATTTAAGGTTTTGTTTGTACTGTAAATACACATGTGTGTATCTACCTATATGTATATATATAGTTATGCTTGAGAACTATCTTAGAATAGATTGTAGTTGTGTGTATAACTATAGGAGTCCTATGACAGATTTGGTTTGTCATTTTGAGCCTAGTTTAGTCGAATTGGCCGACTAGTTGACCAAATTGACAAAAGTCAACTTTGGGTCAAACTTGATCCAATTCAACTCAAACGAACTCCAAATGACCTAGAATTTTGTGTATAACCTAGAAATTAGTCGACGGACTAGTTGACCCAGGTTTGACCTAGTTGACCAGCGTTGACCAGAGTTGACCGAGGGTTGACTTTGACCAAAATGGACCTAGAAGCATGTAGTCTTACATTGTAGCTATTTTTTTGATATTTTAGACTTGGTTGTGACATGTGTATACTTTAAATAGGTTTATATTGCCCCAGTTTAACTACACTTCATCATCAGCAGTTCAGTTTGCCAGACGAGTATATTCTCTGATCTTTTCATACTTCTTTGGATATGTTCTCTTGTTATAGACTAGTATACTTGATGTTGACACGATGTTCACACGAATTAGTATCCTATGGATCTTTTCATGCAATGTTATCCCCTCGAATACATCGAGTATATCATGTTCATGTACTTTATCATGGCCATCATGTACTCCATGTATTCATATTTATCCATGTGCACTCATGTGTTATTCATGTACATTCATGACCATATGAGCCCCATGTATAAAGTAGTTGTTATCCATGTGCAATAACATAACATTTATTGATCCTTGTGTATTGATTGGGGGCAGGGAGAGTGTAGTTGGTTATGTGATCATTATCTCCAGTAGGTATCCATGTGCACTCCATAGCTGTATCCATGTGCAACCCAAACCGTTTACATAACCAATTCATACTCTAAATCACATAGAAGGTTACATTCACTATTTATCATATTATATCTCATCATATAGTCTCTATCTTGTTGATTCTCTTTACATCGATTCATGTATAGTTTTCTATAGCTTGCTTTGTATGTCCAATCCTGATATAAACTGTTGTGAGAGATATGTGCTCGTTCCGTCCTGACTGGGCATGTTAAAAATTTTACAGGTAATGATGAGGAGTTCTGCCCTACTTATTATGGCGTCGGCTTAGATGACACTGGTGACGTGGACCCTCAGGAGGATCCAACAGTCGCTGAGGACTTGCCCCTAGTCTAGCTGTGACTTAGTACTTTATTTGTCTTTCTATTTGAGACATTATGAGTTATACTTGAGATTTATTCTGGTGGTTTACACCTAGGCTTTTATTCATATCTGTGACTCTCTTGAGACTTTCTATTCTATTCCAGCTTAGTGTTGTGATTGAGTTACTTATTATTTACTCTCCATTCGTAGCTTATTCTAGACTGTGTTAGATATTGTGACTCAGGACAGCATTCTACCGCCGACACTGCGGCGTAGGCTGGGCGTATTCACTTCTCGTACCCTTTCACTGGGTGCGGGTCGTGACACATTTTTAGTGGTGGCCCATGCAGGTCGACAATCACAACTAGTATGATTTGTAGAGGTACTCGAACTAGAGTATCACTACAGCCTGCAGTAGGATATAAGATATAAGTTAAGGTACTCAATCACATTAGGAAAACTCTTATCAAATTCTTGCTGTTAATTGTCTCCTTTTGAAAACAACTGTCCTTCTTTGATGATTTCACTTCTTTTTTAGTAATTGATTCCTTGTTTGATCTGTCTTCAAGATAGTTATGGAGATACGATTTCATCTCTCCGGTCCATGTAGGACCAGATTTGCATTAGTGCGATGTCGTGATAGTACGTCAATTTAGTTGTACTACTACGAGCCTGCTATAGGGTATAGGAAGCAAAGTATTAGAATGAGAGGATACCCAATCATTGTTAGGATTCCTTGAGAGATTTCTGGGACGACCCCCGAGAATCTTATTTTAACTTCAATCTGAAATCTTTTTCCTAATTTGATTCACCCATTACTCATTTGATTCACTCATTACTCCTTGTTATTGAATTTGATTTTGATGGATTCATTGTTGACTTTTGAACCTTGTTGATTAGTTGTTGACTTTGAGTTTGTATTTAAATATTTTTATTTTTATTTTTATTTTATTTGGAATTTAGGGTATAACCTGATAACATATACTTGATAAGGACAGTGAGAAAAGTAAATGCCTACTTGATTTATGGAGTTAGAATTTATCACAGTCATACTGGCTAGCACGACAAGGAAGTAGAGCCTGATTTTAGATATATTATCCTAGTTATGGAATTTAGATTTTCTTGCAGCCATACCGGTTGGCGAGGTAAGAATTCTAAATAACATAATTTTAGGGTGTATACCTTAGTTACGGACTCTATTGTTTATTGCAGCTATGCTTACTGGCGTGGCGAAATTCTAACAACATGATTTCAGGAAGACGTGTATGGTTATCAGATTATATCTCAAAATTCGTTCATTCCTTTGAACAGATGAGCAAGAACAGGTTTTATCATTATTTCTTTCTTGCCATTATTTCTTGTATTCCCATTTTTTTCTTATCTTAGTCAACTCTATCCCAATTATATCAATCACCATCTCATGTCTAATTCTGTCATCTATACTTTGAAACATTTGAATCTCCATACCTTTTTACCTTGTAAAGGTCAATGAAGTGACGTAAATCATCTAGCTCGAAAAGGACATAATTTGTTATCTCATGATAATCTAAGTAGGATATGAAAAGTTGGTCTTTGATATAGATTTTTGAGATAGGGATGTGGTAAAAAGTGAGAAAAAATCAGAAGATTTAAATTATCAATCTAGGAACGATCACACACAAAGAAATATTTGGATATAGATAATAGATGCATTTCTTAGCTGACGAGGATATTCGAGGTCGACAAAGTTGAGGACTTGGATAAATTTTGGTTATTGATTCTTGAGACAGTTACCTTAAGGCTATGATGTTAAATTTAGGGACTTAGTAATGGGGAAGAGTTTTTAACTGTATTCGATGGTAATACGAAATTGAATATGATATTACAAGAAAATGGTTAAGAGCAGAAAGAATGCAAGGATTTTTTTTGAATTAAAGAATATATAGAGATTTTTGAGAAAATGTTAAATTTTAAGGAGAATAATATTTGAGGGTGTACGTTGAAGGAAATATGAAGGTTGATTTTAATGGAGAATAAGTTTTGTAAGATCTAGTAGTTTCGGATTGAACAACACGAGAAGAGTAATTTGAACAAGTTTAAGGATTTCATAAAACTCGATTTAGAGGTTTCGGATCTAATTTGATACAAGGTGGAAGAATTTGGATTTAAAGATGATTAAGTGGTTAATATAGAGTGCTAATAAATAAAAGGGTATGCTTCACGAATAATTTTTAGGAATTTAAGAATTGAGCCTATGATGATCATGACAAGATCCAATCTTCATAACAAAAGGGTATAAATTCTTGGTTGTAGTCATATAAAGGTTAATTTTCATATTTGGACTTATAAGATAAGGATATGATTGACAAATGATGATTAGATAAGCTTGATGGTATCAGAGAGAGATGATTAACTTGACTTCCCTATGAAACCTTGTCTTCTGTTTTCCCTATCAAAAAAAAAAAATTGACTTATTCCTTGAATTATCTTTTTTTTTCAATATCATTGAACCATAACTCCAATGATCACGACCAATCGACTTTGGTCATCTTTTCTTATCATATTAAAATCTGGGTCGTACTCAATTGAATTAAATTTAATTGTGACCTAGATCTCCATCCTTGGATGCTTGTGCTCAGACTTTGATAGCCTTGTTCCCCATCTTTTCCAAATCTTGATTTACCAAGAGATTGATCATTGATCAACTTAGATCGTGCCGAGACTAACTTTTCTTTTATATATATCGTATTGGATTTCAATGTTCGTGCTTTAAACTTTCGATTTTGATCATCTTTAGAACAGTAACCCTATATAGTTAATTCCAGTTGTTTTTTTTATAATCACTAGTTTTCATATAGGATGATAAACTGCCTTACAGCCCGATGATTTATTATTTTCCTTATCTTTTCCAGAATGGCACCCATGACCAGAGTCTGTCCCCAATGCACAACTGTAGTTCCGGATGAGACCGAGATTGTACTTTCCCCTTCTATTGCTCAGGAGGTGTTAGCAGCCTCACCGAAGAATTCTTCCCCATCTCCTATCCTTCAGGAGAGGGCTGCAGTTCAGTCGGAGACTGAAGGCCTCCCTTTGCTGCCTGGAGTGGTACCCCATGCCATTCCTGATGGGGCTCATATTTACAGACTTTTTCAGGATGTGTGGGAGGTACAGAGACTTCAGGCTGAGCTTATGAGAGAGTAGAGTCTCAGTATCCAACTGTTGTGGGATTACATGCATTCGAGGGGAGAGCCTAGTCCCAAGAGAGTGAGGAGCAGTTTATACCCAGAGCCTCAGGAGTACCCCGACTTCCAGCCTAGACCAGCCTATCCAGTTCAGATTCCTGTCCAACAGAGGCTAATTGAGCGAGTGCCTACCTGTGCCTTCTGTAAGAAGCCTGGGCACGTATGGAAGGACTGTAGGAAGAGACTATGATTGTGCCTATTTTATGGGTCAGCTGCACACAAGATACGAGGCTGTCCTACTATACCTTCCCCTAGTCGAGGCCTACCTCTAGGAGAGAGTTCCAGCTACCAGACCTAGTAGAGGTGAGTTCTTGACCTATATATTATCCTATCTTGATGATTACTGTATCCTACCATATTGTTTGTTATATGTTTGATACCTTACGACTACTTTTGATCTAGTATGACTATAATGGCTAGATGATGAGACCCCAGACTGATATTACCTGCCATAACCCTGTATGATTTCTTTTCAACTGCATGATTTAGGTAAGTTTTCTTAAGACCATGATTGTTGGAGATTTGACCTAGAAAGAGTATGATCATTTTAATTTCGAGGACGAAATTATTTTAAGGAGGGTAGACTTGTAACCACCACTTTTCTGAAACGAGGGTAACTTTGAACTTTTATAATTTTTTATCATTTAATAATAATATTTAAATTATATTATGATTTTTGGGGTTTTTCTTTATTTAATTTATATTTTTTAGACGGGTGAATTATGATTTTGGTTGTTGCAAGTTTAACCCTAGAGACTGTTTGACTTAGAGGCTAACCATGACCAAGGAGACTCGACCATGTGACTAGATTGGCTAATTACATATTTTTAGGCTAAGGGTATTTTAGTAATTGTGCATTATTTGAATTTTATTAATTAAATTGCTTGTTGTGCGGTTTGATTGGTAGCTGAATTGGTGTTTTGGTAGTATAAGTTGTTTGACCTTAGCCAACCATGACCTAGAACTCTAATGCTATATTAGAATTAGATTTATTATCATTAGAATTAATTTAGATTTTATTAGTTAAATTTTAGAGTGATTAATTGATTTTTAGCCATTTTTCTAATAGCCTTTTAAAGCCTTTTTGACTTAGGCTTTATTAGCAACCTAGGGAGCCCAAGCCCATGCATCTAACCTAACCCTATAGCTCCCCACCTGGCCGTCCAACAGCAGTACCCCCTCCCCCTTCTCTTCATTTGTGAAGTTTTAGCCTCCACAAGTGAACCCTAATAGATCCCATTATCCAAAACTCATATTTCCTTCATCCAGAGTCCGTTTCTTCCCAAACAAATTCCATTGCACTCGTCGAGGAGAGGATGATCTGCTGGAGCATTTCTAGCGAGGAGGAGGAGGCGGAGGCTTTTGCTTGAGGGAAATCGGCCGACACGACAACCGAGGGGCTCTAATCATTGAGTTTTTGACACTCAATAGGTAAACCCTAATCTACCATAGTAAATCTAGAATTTCTTTCATGTTTGCATTCATATAGGTGCCCTAGACTTGTCCACAAAATTTGGTTGGATTTCGACTTTGTTTGATAGCGGTATCGGACACGTGTCGGTCCTTTACGGCACGTGTTCGACGAAATGCCGCTTAGGATAGAAACTTGCTGTTTTTGTATTCTGTTTTCATGTATGTTTAGATAATATTATTTTGATAAACTTTTGTGAAGACGGATTTGGTTTTGACAACTTATCAGCGACGTTTCGGGCAACGGACGCACGTGCACGGATCCCCGTGCACGATGTCGTGCGTGCCCTGCTGTCCGCACGTTGTTTCTCGATGCACAGGTCGTATTTTTGCGTGAAATTTCTTTAGTACGTGGGGGAAATCTCTGCCCCCATGCTCGTAAAATTTCACGACTTTTTGTTGAGCGAGCGCGAAGAAATCACGCATGCACCGCTCAGCCGCACTGTGCATTCAGCCAGATTTTTGTCGCTGAAACAGACTTCGTGCGCGCACACGACGCAGCGAAGACCCATTCCAGGACCTGGGACATGATGACCTATACCTAGACTACCCGAGGAACGAGCCCCGACTCGTGGCGTGGCCCGACGAGCGAGCCTCGAGGGCGGAACCGCGCGCACGAGGGCGCAAGGACGCGCGCGCGCGCAGCAGGCCGTACGCAGGTACGGGGTTGCGTGCACCGCTTCAGCACAGCGTGTCACTGTGTCACGTGTCCTAGACCTACCCCAGGACCCCCCCAGCTACGTGCACAAGCACGGGGCTTTTCGCTGTGTGTGCGGCGCTCAAACGAGCGAGAACGCACGAGCAAGCACGCGTTATCACGCGGTGTCGGGAAATTCCGATACACGTTCTGTGGACACGACACGAACACAATTTCAAACCCGAGAGTATACGATCGCATCACGTGGGTCGAGACCAACGTGTATGCCGAGTTTCTCGGATTCGTTTGGTGTATATCACATTTTGGGTAGTTGTGTGAATTGGGTTTGTTTCCTTAATTTCGATTTTGAGTTTAAATGCGATATTTTGATTTCCAGCTATTTAGCTTATAAAGTCTGAGTTTTCAGGACATATATGAGGTTTCGGATTTGTGGGAACCAACTTTTGGTTTTGTTTTATAATTTTTCATCATTTATGAGTATATATGTTTTCTATATAGCTATGCATACATATATTTAACTATATATGTACAAAATCCCGTTGAAACCCATTGCTAATGCATACATGTTGAGAATGGGTCGAGGAGGATTTAATTCCAGATTTTTGACTCTTTAAATTATCTCAAACCATTGCAAATCTTTCATTTGAGCATTTGTGTATATATATATATATATATATATATATATATATATATATATATATATATATATATATATATATATATATATATATATATATATATATATATATATGTAGTTTTCTTTTTTTTAAAAAATATATATATATATGTAGTTTTCTTAATTTGTATATATGTATATAATAGTATATTAATTTGGGAAATACCATGGTTCGTGTTTGTTGTTTTTAATCTCAGAATTCACCCTATTTCAGTAATCTCCAGGTCTCACACACACACACACCATCATTTGCTAGATTTAAGGTTTTGTTTGTACTGTAAATACACATGTGTGTATCTACCTATATGTATATAGATAGTTATGCTTGTGTCACGACCCGGTCCCAATTTCTTGGGTCTAATCGGATCATGCCCAGCCTGCACCGTTGTTGAGACGGCGGCAGTAAGCTGTATCACTCATGCAGGTAATCAACAACACAGTCTAATTGCCAAAATTTAATATTTCGATAAATAAAACTTGTCCAACAAAATTACAACTGATAATAGAAACAGTCTTTTAAAACAACAACAACTGGAAATAAAAAATAACAACAGCTAAAAGATAGGCTCGTCATCTCCAAGATCAGCATCCTCTGGTAGCACTGCTGGGTACAACTCAGGGTCATAGTAGCTACTTATCAGTGACTCTGCCTCATCAGTGGAACCTATTGGGGGTGGGGGATCCAGTCAGGAAAGGAGCAAAGTACAATTATGAAAATTAATAATTCCACTAATGATTAGCAATTTGCAATATTAAACAGTTTTGAAATAATGATTTTCAACTAAACTACATGATAGTAAACAATATGATTCGAGTATGTAATGACTATGACCGGTTTGGGATGATTCAATTGTATCCTGATGATACGGTCCGGCCTATCCTCGTGAAAAAGGAATAAGCTCGCACAATCAATTATCTATTTGGGCTTTGGTCATAGAACACTACGCTACTCCCCCAATATCTCGAGTCAATCAGATTCAATCATTACTCTAGGAGAGAGTTACGTATAATACAGTGGTTTAAACATGCAAGATTACTAACATTAATTAAACTGCGTATTAACATAACCGTACTTGCCTTGATTATGACTGGATTCGATGTTGGTTCCGGGATGATGCTAGTACAGTCCTCGAAACCCTACAATTGAGAATTCCTGACTTAGCACCAATATTCAATCCATATCTAGGTGTGCTAGTTACAATCTCTAGTATTTGTCCTAGTCAAATTTTAGGTTATTTACAACTCTACTTAGAGCGCTTATCGAGGTGAGTTACTATCTTACGAAGAAAAGTCAATTTAACTTTGTATTTGGAAAAAAACTCGTAGTTATTGATTTACTTGGTAAAACTTTGTATTTTGTATTATATATAAAATTAATATTTTTCTTTAAATGAGAAAACGTGAATTTGCAATAAACTTGTAATTTCCTAATTATTTATTGTGAGAAAATCATATTTAAATTTTATAAAATAATTATATTATCATTTTACGTTTTACGTCAATCAACCAACCAGAAATAAAATAAAAATTTACAATATTACAAAACCACAGATATTAAATAAAAGCTGGGCTTCTGCCCTTATAGACCATTTTCACGAATTGAAATAAGAAGAAACATTGGTTAGTTCTAAAAATTATCCTACAATTTAATTACAAAAATAAGATTAATAAATTAAATTAAATTAAAATATAATACGAGTCTCAAATTTTGTCCAATTGTCATAAAATAGCTAATGCCTCAACGTCCGGAACAATGCCGGTTTCGTTTGCATTTCGCTAAGGGCCCATTGACCGATACGGTCGTCGCCCGAAATCCACTTTATAAAATATTTCCGAAATCCAATTTAAAAATATTCCTTTATAAATTTTATAAAAATTTTAGCAGCATTCCCCCTATTTTCGGGATAACCCAAAACTGGGAAAATGTGCCACAATCACCAAATATAAGTCCCATACCAGGGAATAACCATTTTATATATAAAATACTCACAGATTTGTTTCAGAAACAAATTCGGAAAACCCGAAACAAAATCGAATTCACCATAGCATAAAGAACCAGCATACCAACAATCGAAAAATCCAATTTAAACCAAAATTCCCAGAAACTCTTTTTCGAGAGATTCTCGGAAAATTCGAACCAACAGAAAACACACAGAAACCAATCCGAAACCAACATATCCTATCCGAAAGGATTTCGGAAAATCCGAAAATGTCTCGTCTATAAATTACCGAATTCTTGGAGGAAATTCGTGGACCAAAATTCATCATAGACTACCGAACGGAAATGGGGACAACGAAAATATACCTTGGGTTGCTCGGCTAGAGCTCTCAGTTGAAAAAATAAAAGAAAACACGCGAACACAGCGTCTCGGGTTAAGCACAGCAAATCGAACCGCAAAACTCAGAACTCGGAAACACGGAAACAGCAAATCGGACCCGCGAAGTGCTGCGGAACGGGACCGAGCGGACGGGGACCACGCGCACGGGGCGTCGGCGGACAGGGACGGCAGCGGCGGGGACAGGGGCCGCCCGGGTCGGGCTGGTGCGCACGGCCGCGGGGGAAGCGGCGGCCGGGGCTGGTCGCCGGTGGCCTCGGACGAAGGCCGGCGGTCGGGATCGGCTCCGGGAACTCGGGCTAGGGTTTGGGTTGAGGAAGAGGGGAAATGGAGTGTGATGGAGAAAATGGGAGTGGATGAGGGTTTATATAGGAAAGTGGATGGGGAGTTACCTGAATCCGAACGACCGGGGGTTACGGAAGGGGAAAAGAGGAGCCGGCGTCGGTTCGGGAATGCTCGGCCACAACCGAAATCCTTTCGGTTTCTCTACAGAGTAATTTAGAAAAAGAGAGAGAAGGAAATTAATGAATGGAAACCATGAATGGAAACACTCCATTCATATGTATGTTGAAGTATAGTTGGCTAAATAGGTTAATGGTTATAAAAGAAAAATGGGCTTCAAAACTATGGGCCTAAAAAATAGGTTTTGGGCCATAGGATGCTATTGGGTTTTAATGCAAAGGCTTTAAGAAATTTATCATTAAATCATAAATCATTTTCTTTTTTTAAAAAAATAAATGTTGATGACTTCTAAAATTATTCAAAAAAAAAATATTTTCGTTTGGAATTGGGTTCGGGTCTGGCCAAGAATCAAAATCCAAGTTATTAAGTTTCAAAAGAATTTTCTATTTAACTAAAATAATAATAATCTGAGTAAATTAAGTAGCAAACACACATTAATAATTGCGGGTTTCACAACCTTCCCTCCTTAGAAAATTTTGCCCTCGAAATTTAAAGAATAGGATTATGAATTACCTCAGGTTTCAAACAAATATGGGTACTGCTCTCGCATCTCATCTTCTCGTTCCCAGGTAGACTCGCCTGGGGAATTGTGCCGCCATATAACTCTGACTATGGGCGTTACAGAGTTCCTGGTCTTCTTCTTACCTCTGTCTAAAATTGCCACTGGCTTCTCTGGCACTGTAAGGCTGGGTCCAATCTCCAGCTCTGAATGGTCCAAAATGTGGCTCGAATCTGGGATGTAACATCTGAGCTGTGAGACGTGGAAGACGTTGTGCACGCCTTCAATATTAGCTGGTAGAGCTAATCGGTACGCTACTTCACCAATTCGGCTCAAAACCTCAAATGGACCGATGTATCTGGGACTCAGCTTCCCAGCTCTTCCAAATCTGATCGTTCCTCTGGTAGGAGAAATCTTTAGAAAGACACTATCTCCTTCTTCAAATTCCAGTAGTCGACGACTGCTATCTGCCCAATGCTTCTGTCTGTCTTGGGCGATCCTGAGTTTGTCTCTAATCACCTTCACCTTCTCTGCTGCGTCAGTCACCATCTCTGGTCCCAGCAGTACTCATTCTCCTACGTCATCCCATGCAAGTAGAGTATGACAACGACGTCCATAGAGTGCCTCGAACGGTGTCATACCGATGCTAGCTTGGTAACTGTTGTTGTAGAAGAATTCCACCAAATACAAGTGGTCTTCCCAAGACCCTCCAAATTCCAAGACGCAAGACCTCAACATGTCTTCAAGCGTCTGGATTGTCCTCTCTGATTGTCCGTCAGTCTGGGGATGATAGGAAGTGCTGAACTTCAATTGTGTTCCCAAGCTGTCATGCAAACTATTCCAAAAGTGTGAGGTAAATCTAGTGTCTCTGTCAGATATAATACTTACCGGAACTCCATGAATCTGGTAGATGTGCCGCATGTACAGTGCTGCCAACTTCTCGGTGGATAAACCAACCTTGAAGGGGATAAAGTGAGCTGACTTAGTCAGTCGGTCTACAATAACCCAAATGGCGTCCTTTTCTCCTTGGGATCGAGGCAATCCTGACACAAAATCCATCGTTATATGCTCCCACTTCCACTCCGGAATGTCCAGCGGCTGTCGAAGTCCTGCGGGTCTCTGTCTGCTAGCCTTCACTTGTTGACAAATCAAGCATCTAGCCACAAATCTAGATACATCCTTCTTCATTTCATACCACCAAATAATGGTACGCATATCCCGATACATCTTTTTAGCTCCAGGATGTATGAAATACTGCGACTGGTGCGCTTCTTGCATTAGCTCATTCCTCAAATTGCCAGATGGTACATACAGCCTAGTACCATTTTTTATTGCTCCGTCACTGGCGATAGAGAATCCTTCAAGTGTTCCTGCCAACACTTGATCTCTGAGTTTGCAAAGTGCCTCGTCTTGAAACTGCGTCTCCTTGACTTTATCCACCAGACTCGAGCTTACTTGCAACTGCATCATGGTTGAGTCAGCTCCAGGTAAAATAGCTTCTCGCCCCAGTTCTTTCATCTTTTCTTCAGGCAGTACAATCTCCAGACCAAGCTTCTCTATGTCCTCCAACAAGTGTCGTTCCTTAGTTAAGAACATCGCCACTGGGTATCGACTAAGTGCATCTGCTACCACATTAGCCTTACTCGGATGGTACTGCAAGTCAATGTCAAAATCCTTTATCAGTTCCAGCCATCTTTTTTGTCTCATGTTCAACTCCTTCTGAGTGAAAACATATTTCAGACTTTTATGGTCTGTAAATATTTCCACTCTCTCTCCATAGAGATAATGCTTCCATAGTTTCAAAGCAAAGATGACTGCAGCAAGCTCCAGATCATGTGTAGGATAGTTCTTCTCATGAGTCCGTAATTGTCTAAATGCGTAAGCAATCACTTTCCCATGTTGTTGAAGAACGCAACCCAGTCCTTTTCCAGAGGCATCACTATATATTGAGAAACCTCCGGTACCTGCGGGTAGTACAAGTATCGGTGCTATTGTAAGTCTCTTCTTCAGTTCCTTAAACGATGCCTGGCAAGCTTCCGTCCAGATGAACTCTTCATTCTTCCGAGTGAGCTTTGTCATTGGTTCAGCAATCCTGGCGAAATCCTTCACAAACTTTCGGTAGTAGCCAGCCAAGCCCAAGAAACTTCTGATTTCAGCAACTGAGCTTGGGGTAGACCACTTCTCAACAGCAGCTATCTTCTTAGGATCCATCGAAATTCCTTCTCCTGTGACAACATGGCCAAGAAAATCTACCTTGTCTAGAAAGAATTCACATTTGGATAGCTTACCATATAGCTTCTCTTTCCTCAAAGTTCCCAGAACTTTCCTGAGGTGCTCTTCATGCTCTTCTTCAGTCTTCGAATAGATCAGAATGTCATCGATGAAGACAATGACAAACTGATCTAGGTATTCATGGAAAACCTTGTTCATAAGGTTCATGAACACAGCAGGAGCATTCGTTAGTCCAAACGGCATAACCAAGAATTCAAACTGTCCATACTTGGTGTTGAACGCCGTCTTGGGAATGTCCTCCTTCCTGACCTTGATCTGATGGTAGCCAGATCTTAGGTCAATCTTCGAAAACACCTTAGCTCCACTCAATTGATCAAACAGGTCATCGATCCGGGGCAGAGGGTACTTATTCTTGATGGTGATATTTTTCAGCGCCCGGTAGTCGATGCACATTCGCACTATTCCGTCCTTCTTGGGAACAAACAAGACAGGTACTCCCCAGGGTGAAGCTCCATCTCTGATAAATCTAAGGGCCTTCAGCTCATTTATCTGATCCTTCATCTCCTTGGCCTCCTTCGGGTTGACCCTGTAACATCCCTTAGAAATAGGAGAAGAGCCGGGGACTGGGTACTCTATGTCTCGATTTGGGGGTAATCCAGGAAGATTATCAGGGAAAACGTCCATGAATTCCGCTATGATAGGATGGGGAGGTCCGGATTCTTCTGTGATAAAGGTGTAGGTAACACACTCCATATCCTCCAGAGTTCGAAAGATTTCAAACTCCGGCTCTCCAGGTGGGCTGAAGACTACACATCCTCTGTGATAATCTATTAGCGCATGCTGCTTACTCAACCAGTTCATCCCTAGGACTACATCATAGTTGGGTAAGGGCATCACAAGCAAAGGTGCTATGAACTGGTGGCCTGATATAGTTATGGGACAGTTACAGGTCTCATTGATGGGTAGGGGTCCTCCACCGGTCACGACTCTACATATCTTCTTGCTAAAGCCCGTAACTATGTGGTGTGCATAGATGAATTTTGTTGCTATGAAACTGTGTGATGCACCCGAATCAAATAAAGCTAAGGCAGGATATGAATGCACAAAAGTGGAACCTGTGATAACATCCGCAGTAGGTTCCTGCTCTGGCTCCGCCTCATCTGCTGCTAGGGCAAAAGCTCGCCCAGCCTTCTGTTGATGATGCCCAAATTGTTGTTACTTAGTGGGCAGAGAACCTTTCTGATGAGTTGCTCCAGTCCAGTTGACCGCCGAGGGGCAGTCCTTCACTTGGTGGGTAGCAGACCCACAGACTAGACAGTATCCTAGTCTCTTCCTGCAGATGTTTACCTGATGACCTGGCCTCTTGCAGTAACTACAGATAGGGATCTGCCTCTGGGGTGTTATGTCATTGTTCCTCGCCTGTTGGTGCTGCTGCTGGTGGTGAGGAGGCCGGTTGTTGTTGTTGTTGTTGGGCTTCTTCTGATTAACCTGGAAGTTGTTAGTTCCAGGATAATCCCTCTTTGAGCAAACAGGTTGACTTTTCTCTATATACTGAGCTCGCTCCAGGATCCTTTCATAAGTCTTAACACCGCCTGAGATCACATAGGTGCGGATCTCTTATCTCAGCCCATATCTGAACCTTTCAGCACGATCATCATGGTCAGCTACCAAGTTCTTGGCAAAATGGCTGAGTTGGTCGAATTCTGCCGCATATTCTCCAACAGTCATATTTTCTTGCTTCAGGTTCTGAAATTGCCTCTCCATCTTCCGTAACTCTGATGTTGGGAAGAACTTTCTCTGGAACAACCTCTTGAAGGTATTCCAGTCAAGCTGCTTGTCGTGGAGTCGGGGTTCATTCTGATACCAGGTGCTTGCTACATTTTGCAGTTGGAGTCCTACTGCTTTGGCCTTGAGGTCTTCTGGAAGTCGAACGACACTCAGGAGACGCCCCATGCTGTCGAGCCATTCGTCGGCATAGACGATTCCCTCGGTTTCCTTTGTCACGACCCGCACCCGCTTTTCGGACGCGAGCTCGTAAGCAAGCCAGCTACGTATCGAGTGGACTCCAGCCCGACTCGAGTACGTATAAGCTGTCAAGGTCAAGGGTATCATGTCTAATCTAAACTATATCTCAATCCACAGGAATCATATGAAACAAGAATGAACAATTATGGGTCATGGTTTGCAGCCCATTAGCATATTGTCCGATTAGACTCTAAGAATGATATGAGTCTATAAATAAGCAGAATATAACATGAAACGGAATATAAAGCACGAGAAGATAATAAAGAAATATCACAAGCAAATACATGTATCATACATCGCAATCCTCTATCATCCTGCTCTGCTAACTAACTCCATGTAGTCGCTAAACCTGAAAAGATTATCAGGTCCTCAGAGGACTAGCAAGATACATAAAACATGCCTATCTAGCAGTTTAATCACGCAATAATATAACCAGGGTGTAAACATGAACTAGACATGAGACTGACAAGTGGCTACTGATAGGTAACTATGAACTCGGATACGGAATCAAGTATGCATAAATGAACTTCTGGTAGATCAATGGATACCAACCCTCGCCCCGATTGTGGACTCGCAGGTCAGTTTCAAGACAAGTCACCCTCGCCCCGATTGTGGACTCGCAGGTGCAAAGGCAACCCTCGCCCCGTGTGTGGACTCGCAGGTTGTGGAAAAGACAAGGAATAGCAGTTCACTCACATATACTTGCAGATACGACTCAGTCAAGACACAGGTGAAGATACGACACGACCCAATCACGATACACGAGAGAACCAATCCAATATGAACTAACAAGGCTAGCCATATACAAGGACTATAGCTACACTAGCATGTACGATATACAAATCACAAGTAAATAACCAACTGGTAAAACTGTATAATAATATAAATATGCATGTAAATAAACTGTAGAGGAAGGCAAGGTATACTTGCCTTGTGGCAGCGCGAAGAACCCATAAATACCGTCAACCGGTACGTATAACGTCCAAGTCATCACAACTGTCTCCGAAAGCTGAAACAAATATTACCAATGTTCTCAGAATAGTCAAATTAGCTAGGATTGCCTGTCCTTAAGTCCAATTCTGGACACAGGAGTAAAACGGTAATTTCGGGCAAAAACTGTGTCCGTCGTTGGACTCGCTTTGCACCGAAAAGCGTGTCAGGGTCAATGGTCTCTAAAGTCATCAAACTATATGTCTACGGATCCAGTTTTCTGATACGAACCCAACCGTATGTCCAGAGTTGGATTCCGGCGGGCCGTGCACAAAATCATCCGTTAAATCGGACCGTGGGGCCCGCAAAATGGTAATTTTACCAACTGTCTCAGAATTGGACCAAACTTTGCATACAGGACCAGAAAAACGATACGATCCTGTTGGCACAAGTTTCGTCTCGATCTGATGAGCGTGCACAAAGTAATTGAGAAATTTTAAAGTACACGATACGGTGAATTTCGACGGATACGCATCAAATTCGTCGCGCACACGCGACCAATTTGAATTTCGTCAAAGCCCAGACGACCACGAAGCTGTTATGCACCTTTCAATGCTTTCGGTGCGCGACCAAGTCATCCGGTTTGGCGGGACACACGTGGTATCGGAGTGATTTTTAATATTTCTACTGTTTTAAAAATAGGTTTTTGTCGATGTTTGGAATCTGATTTCTCGACGCTCAATCAATGAAATCAAGTTCTGTAAATTAGGTTGCAGAGACCTATAGGTTGGCTAGGATTGTCTTTAATTAGTTTTCGAAATCCCCTAATGGTTTGTCCACAATCTCTCTTCCAAGTGAGGGTCTTGGACTGCTCATTACTCTGTTTTTGAACAGGGTTTGGCCGATTTTGGGTTTGATTTCTCGACGAATATATTACACATTGTCGTAAGTTAATTCATGGATTGGGAAGAGGGTTATAAGGGCTATACATAGGAATTTACCGATCGAATTTTCATGGAGTACAGAGGAAGAAATCTCACCTCGAAGTTGGGGCTTGAACCGATGGTTGCTGTGTCCTGCTGTTTCTTGCTCTGCTCCGTGCGGACCAGGCCGACTCCGGCGGTCGTTGCGGCGGCGGGCGGCGCATCCAGGGTCAGGGGAGGGTGGCGCGTGGTGGCGGCATCGTGGAGTTGGAGTTGAGTTAGGGTTTCGTGGAGTTCCCTCTCGAATATATATACGCGCGCGTTCTGTTACAGAGGGTCGGGAAAGAAAGTTATGTTTACTGTGCTGCTGGGGTTGGCCTGAGACTGGGCCATGCTGGTTTGGGCTGGGCTCGGCCCGGGTGGGCCTGGGCTGGGCTTTAGTATTTCGGTTTTTATTTTGTTTTTCTTTTTCTTTTTAATAAATAACATGTATATATATATATATATATATATATATATATATATATATATATATATATATATATATATATATATATGTACACATACACGTATATATATATATTTCTATACATATATATATATATATACACATACGCACGTATATATAATATATTTTATATACATACAAATACACACATATATTCATATACATATATATTTATATATATATACACATACACACACATATATAGTATATATTTATATATACCTACATATATATATACATACACATTTATATATATACAAAAATAATATTTATTCATATATATATTCATACCCATATATAATACATTTATTCCTATATATTCGTATTCACATACACTTATGCACATATATTATATCAATAAATACTAGATTAACCAATAATAATAATAATAATATCTAATGGTAATAAATATATTTATCTAATCACCAAAGATAATAAAATAATACTTAACTGGTGGTTTGGTGAATCCATACTTGTCACTCCCCGTTCCCAGAATGCATATTTTTATACATGTACAACTCATGTGTATTTATTTAGTATTTATCATGTATTTATTTAATATTTATCATGTATTATCCTGTATTTAAATTTTTTTAATTTCATGTTAATTAATTAATCTGCTCTTTAATTTTCATGTTAATTTATTTCCTGCAATTTTATTTCTGTATTTTATTTATCTGTATTTTATTCCTGCTTTTATTCCCTGCCTTAGTCTTGCTTAGTTTGGTTCGGGTTGGCCTTGGTTGGATCCCCTACAACCCAACCCATTGGACCCGGCCCAACTCCCACCTACCACCCCCTTCCATATTTAAAGCCACCCTCTCCATTCTCTCTCCTCATTACTCATTCTCACCATTACTCCTCTTCTTCTTCTTCATTACTCTCTCCACCTACCAAACCGTAGGCAAGTACAACTTGCTCCACATGAGAACCCATGTTTTATGGTTCATTTATCTTCCTCGCAAGATCCTAAGAGAATTTAGAACTTGACATTTTTCATTTCGAAGTCTTAATTTTTGTAGATCTAGAAATGAGTTATTTTCAGAGTTTGGTGGTTTTGATCTATCAAACTTCTTTGTTTTCAAGTTTTGATGGTTCTATGTTGTAGAGAGTTTTATTCTACCCAATTTTGACCTTTGGAGAGTTGGATTTGGACTTGTTTTGACCAAGTTATGGACCTTTGAAGCTTTGGGGTGCAACCATGGAGTTCTTGCTGTTTGGAGAAGACAGTGAGCAGTGTACGCTAGCTTTTTAGCTTGCGTCACTGAGCTGTGCGCGCTCTTTAGCGCAGCACAGTATGGAGTCCATACGCTGCCTTTTTAGGAAGCGTGTGTCTTGTATACGCTACCTTTTGGAAGCGTATGTCGTATGGAGTTCATACGCTACCTTTTGGGAGCGTATGACTTGCATACGCTGACTTGAATGGTCAGGAGTCGTATGGAGTTCATACGCTACCTTTTGGGAGCGTATGACTTGCATACGCTGACTTGAATGGTCAGGAGTCGTATGGAGTTCATACGCTACCTTTTGGGAGCGTATGACTTGCATACGCTGACTTGAATGGTCAGGAGTCGTATGGAGTTCATACGCTACCTTTTGGGAGCGTATGACTTGCATACGCTGACTTGAATGGTCAGGAGTCGTATGGAGTTCATACGCTGCCTTTTGGGAGCGTATGACTTGCATACGCTGACTTGAATGGTAAGGAGTCGTATGGAGTCCATACGCTAGCTTGACCTGAGCGTACGCTGACTTGAGCGTAGCCTGACTTGAGCGTAGCCTGACTTGAGCGTAGGCTGACATGAGCGTAGCCTACTTACCCTGGATCTTCTATAGCCCTGTATATTGATATTTTATTAGATATTTAACGTCCATTTTATATCCTTACGCCTTTTGGCATAAACTTGATAAAATCATGATATGTTAATATTTCTGTTAAATATGGATGGTTACGTGGGATATACCATGTGTCGTGAATTGAGTATAGATACCCTGATTGACTGGAATTAAACCTTGAGAGTTATAGACTCGACCCCATTTAATACTAATTGACTTTCATGCCTTGTCACCATTGATAATAATGGTTATCTTGACTGAATTAATCATGCGTTCCTAGTTGTAACTAAGAGGCTGGCTAGTCGTCTTATTAAATTAAATGAATGAGACATGTTCATGTTATGAACTATTGTAATCGACTGGCTGATCCCAAATATTGACATACAGGCACATGCAGGCTTCAATCTAATTATTTATTTATGTATTTATTTATTTTCTACAAAAGAAGCATGTGTACTTTATGGTCAAGGCATGATTATTTCGTGGTTAGATTTGATTGTTGCATTACGCTATGTAAGACCTACAACCTAACCGCACTGGTATCGTTGTAGAGTTGTACATATCGTACCCCGTACGAAAGTACTCATTTGAATGACCATGATCCACGGCATGGGATTTCACTCAACGTAGGGACTATTAAGTTAAATAAAATAATGATTGCATGGAGAGAATGGATTTCCGAGTTCTTACATGGCAGCCCCTTGGGACGAGTAGTATCCGACGGGCCTGCTGGTTCCCACAGATACTGCAAACCTGCCACACGGGCATGGAGCAGTATCTGGTTATATTATTTATTGTATATTATATATTGATGACGGGGGTCCTGCTGGGACTCGTCTAATTCATGCATGGCGCACATGATTCACTGGATAGACTAGCCTTGCTTGCACATAGTAAGAACTGAGGAATCCCTAATTGCATTATTCCAGGATAACTTGGGACTCACAATAGCAAGCCGTAGGAGTTGATTGGCCGTTCAAGATGATTTGTTTGTGTACTGTACTACTCTGTTACCTAACTGGGATGATCAGAATGTCAGGACATGACGGGCTAACTTTTGTCCTTGTTTGGTTGGGAGGTTGGTTCGAAGTGTCGTGATGTGATGTGAATCCTAGTGGAAAGCAGAGATCTATTATTATATTTCTCATTACTGGTTTTAGTTCTCATGTCGTGCTTCCTTGTGGTACTTGCTATTAGAGGTCTAGCCTCTCTGGTTTTGTATGGCCAGATTTAGAGCCGGTCCCCGAGGATCCAGCTTACTTCTACCTCCAAGATGGTCAACACTAGAGGGATGATCGCAGGAGGACTCGAGTGGGTTTCTTACTTCACCGCTCGTTTTGTCACTTACTTTATACTTAGCCGTTTGGCACCGACATGTTAAGTCGGATTGTCTTGTACTTACTTTTACATAATTGTAATTAAAGTCAGACTGCAGCTGATAACAATTGTGTATACTTTTGCTACATCAATCTGGCTATGTTTTGTAAAGCCAGATATCAAGAACATTTTGACAGAGCGTTTGGGACGCCTTACTGCTTTATCTTACATGTTCTCTATTTCTGTTTCTTATTTGAATGATTGAGACAATAGATGTGTAATGACCATAGTAAGACTTTTATGTAGTATGCACCCCCTCGTCTGGTTAGACAGCATTGATCATATTATACGGTATTCATCTACCCGTAATACGTAGCTGGCTGAGTCATTCCTCCGCTCTCCAGTATTCTGGTTCTGGGGCGTGACAATACTACTCACCCTTATCCGAGTCCAGAAAATTGTACAAATATTGTAAATAATATTAAATAATAAAAATACCAATTTTCGTATAAATATTCAAATAGTTAAAAATGCAGATCAATACCTAAAATAATTTAATAAATATTGTACACACATAAAATATGTCTACATGGTCGTCCTTGGTCTCACTACGTACTTACAAATGCTGGGATTTGGATCGGGTCCAGTTCGAACTAAATTGGCACAACCGGGTCCCCTAAAATCATAATCTAAATTAATATATGATTAATTAATCTATAGGGGTTACGTCGCAATTTAGTTTGGTTTTCCTAGTTAGGACATCACTATGGCTCAGCCTTCCCCTACTATGACTAAACACTAGTCAAAGCACGTCACTGCACTATCCGTGCCATGCTTCCTAGTCGTCTTGTACTCCAAAACTCATCTGTGGCTAAAGTCATCTACCATAATAATTAACTAAATAATTATTTACAAAATTTCTAAAATCACTATTAAATCAAATAAATGAATAAATAAATATTTTCAAAAAAAAATTTGGGAAGGGGAGCTACAAATTTACCCACCTTAAAAATAATTTCGTCCTCGAAATTCCAATTCCTAACTATTACCTCAATCTCCTCAAATTTAATTTCTCAAAAATATTTATGGCCTTCTCTAGTCATTTGGTATTTACGAAATCTCGATGACTTCTACCCACCTTTGGTCACACTACTCCCTTGAAACACAGGTCACTAAAATCATATAATCTTCTAATTAGTGACTAATAATTATACAAAAATATCTAGGACATATGGTATCTATAATCCCTCATATCTATAAACAATCAAAACTCAATAATCATGCAATATTTATACTATAATTTAAGAATTTCCGATAAATTCTAAGCAGCACGATCGTTCGTCACTCCGAATTAGGAAGGGACGAGAATCAACGGTACGGAAAGCAAGGAAGTATAATCGAGAGCAAATATGGAATTTTCAAGGACGTAGAGAATTTCTAGAAGAATTTTTAAGGCAGAGTGGATTGAGATTTCTAACGTTTAGTCAGTTGCGCAGGCTCGTACCACTACAGTTACGTAACTGGTACGATATGCTCAGACCTGCATGGGCCACCACAAAAACTTGTCACGACCCGCACCCGCTTTTTGGACGCGAGCTCGTGAGCAAGCCAGCTACGTATCGAGCGGACTCCAGCCCGACTCGAGTACGTATAAGCTGTCAAGGTCAAGGGTATCATGTCTAATCTAAACTATATCTCAATCCACAGGAATCATATGAAAGAAGAATGAACAATTATGGGTCATGGTCTGCAGCCCATTAGCATATTGTCCGATTAGACTCTAAGAATGATATGAGTCTATAAATAAGCAGAATATAACATGAAACGGAATATAAAGCACGAGAAGATAATAAAGAAATATCACAAGCAAATACATGTATCATACATCGCAATCCTCTATCATCCTGCTCTGCTAACTAACTCCATGTAGTCGCTAAACCTGAAGAGATCATCAGGTCCTCAGAGGACTAGCAAGATACATAAAACATGCCTATCTAGCAGTTTAATCACGCAATAATATAACCAGGGTATAAACAGGAACTAGACATGAGACTGACAAGTGGCTACTGACAGGTAACGATGAACTCGGATACGGAATCAAGTATGCATAAATGAACTGCTGGTAGATCAATGGATACCAACCTTGCCCCGATTGTGGACTCGCAGGTCAGTTTCAAGATAAGTCACCCTCGCCTCGATTGTGGACTCGCAGGTGCAAAGGCAACCCTCGCCTCGTGTGTGGACTCGCAGGTTGTGGGAAAGACAAGGAATAGCAGTTCACTCACATATACTTGCAGACACAACTCAGTCAAGACACAGGTGAAGACACGACACGACCCAATCACGATACACGAGAGAACCAATCCAATATGAACTAACAAGGCTAACCATGTACAAGGACTATAGCTGTACTAGCATGTACGATATACAAATCACAAGTAAATAACCAACTGGTAAAACTGTATAATAATATAAATATGCATGTAAATAAACTGTAGAGGAAGGCAAGGTATACTTGCCTGGTGGCAGCGCGAAGAACCCATAAATACCGTCAACCGGTACGCATAACGTCCAAGTCATCACAACTGTCTCCGAAAGCTGAAACAAACATTACCAATGTTCTCAGAATAGTCAAATTAGCTAGGATTGCCTGTCCTTAAGTCCAATTCTGGACACAGGGGCAAAACGGTAATTTCGGGCAAAAACGGTGTCCGCCGTTGGACCCGCTTTGCACCGAAAAGCGTGTCAGGGTCAATGGTCTCTAAAGTCGTCAAACTACATGTCTACAGATCCGGTTTTCTGATACAAACCCAACCGTATGTCCAGAGTTGGATTCCGGCGGACCGTGCACAAAATCACCCGTTGAGTCGGACCGTGGGGCCCGCAAAACGGCAATTTTACCAACTGTCTCAGAATCGGACCAAACTTGGCACACAGGACCAAAAAAATGATACGGTCCTGTTGGCGCAAGTTTCGTCTCGATCTGACGAGCGTGCACAAAGTAATTGAAAAATTTACAAAGTGCACGATACGGTGAATTTCGACAGATACGCATCAAATTCGTCGCGCACACGCGACCAATTTGAATTCCGTCAAAGCCCACATGACCACGAAGCCGTTACGCACCTTTTAATGCTTTCGGTGTGCAACCAAGTCGTCCGGTTTGGCGGGACGCACGTGGTATCGGAGTGATTTTTAATATTTCTACTGTTTTAAAAATAGGTTTTTGTCGATGTTTGGAATCTGATTTCTCGACGCTCAGTCAATGAAATCGAGTTCTGTAAATTAGGTTGCAGAGACCTATAGGTTGGCTAGGACTGTCTTTAATTAGTTTTCGAAATCCCCTAATGGTTTGTCCACAATCTCTCTTCCAAGTGAGGGTCTTAAACTGCTCATTACTCTGTTTTTGAATAGGGTTTGGCCGATTTTGGGTTCGATTTCTCGACGAATATATTACACATTGTCGTAAGCTAATTCATGGATTGGGAAGAGGGTTATAAGGGCTATACATAGGAATTTACCGATCGAATTTTCATGGAGTACGGAGGAAGAAATCTCACCTCGAAGTTGGGGCTTGAACCAATGGTTGCTGTGTCCTGCTGTTTCTTGCTCTGCTCCGCGCGGACCCGGCCGACTCCGGCGGTCGTTGCGGCGGCGGGCGGCGCGTCCAGGGTCGGGGGAGGGTGGCACGTGGTAGCGGCATCGTGGAGTTGGAGTTGAGTTAGGGTTTCGAGGAGTTCCCTCTCGAATATATATACGCGCGCGTTCTGTTACAGAGGGTCGGGAAAGAAAGTTATGTTCACTGTGTTGTTGGGGTTGGCCTGAGCCTGGTCCATGCTAGTTTGGGCTGGGCTCGGCCCGGGTGGGCCTGGGCTGGGCTTTAGTATTTCGATTTTTATTTTGTTTTTCTTTTTTTTAATAAATAACATGTATATATATATATATATATATATATATATATATATATATATATATATATATATATATATATATATTTTATATATATATATATATAAAAAAAATATATATATATATATATATAAAAAATATATATATATATATATATATATATATATATATATATATATATATATATTTATATATATATATATATATATATATATATATATATATATATATATATATATATATATATATATATATGCACATACGCACGTATATATAATATATTTTATATACATACAAATACACACATATATTCATATACATATATATTCATATACATATATATTTATATATATATGCACATATATTCATATACATATATATTTATATATATATACACATACACACACATATATAGTATATATTTATATATACCTACATATATATATACATACACATTTATATATATACAAAAATAATATTTATTCATATATATATTCATACCCATATATAATACATTTATTCATATATATTCGTATTCACATACACTTATGCACATATATTATATCAATAAATACTAGATTAACCGATAATAATAATAATATCTAATGGTAATAAATATATTTATCTAATCACCAAAGATAATAAAATAATACTTAACGGGTGGTTTGGTGAATCCATACTACTCACCCTTATCCGAGTCCAGAAAATTGTACAAATATTGTAAAACAATATTAAATAATAAAAATACCAATTTTTGTATAAATATTCAAATAGTTAAAAATGCAGATCAATACCTAAAATAATTTAATAAATATTGTACACACATAAAATATGTCTACATGGTCGTCTTTGGTCTCACTACGTACTTACAAATGCTGGGATTTGGATCGGGTCCAGTTCGAACTAAATTGGCACAACCGGGTCCCCTAAAATCATAATATAAATTAATATATGATTAATTAATCTATAGGGGTTACGTCACAATTTAGTTTGGTTTTCCTAGTTAGGACATCACTATAGCTCAGCATTTCCCTACCATGACTAAACACTAGTAAAAGCACGTCACTGCACTATCCGTGCCATGCTTCCTAGTCGTCTTGTACTCCAAAACTTATCTGTGGCTAAAGTCATCTACCGTAATAATTAACTAAATAATTATTTACAAAATTTCTAAAATCACTATTAAATCAAATAAATGAATAAATAAATATTTTCAAAAAAAAAATTTCGGGAAGGGGAGCTACACCCTTGAAGGGTCGAGGTTTCTGCTTCTTGAAACTCTCAATATCGCCCACCTTGGCAGGCCTTGGTTCTGATTGAGCTGCTTCTCTTCCTTCGAGGGCAGCCATTGCCACGTGGTGAGCATTCTCTATGCCTTCTCTCATAATCGCTGTCTGTTCGCGATTAATCGCAGTCTGCTCACGATTAGCTTCAGCTTGGGCTCTCTGGGCCTCAAGCACTCCTCGTAGCAGGCCTACGAGGTCGGTGGGATCTAAGGGCACTGGTGGGGCAGCTGGAGTGGGCAATACTGTAGGGGGTTGCATCTCCGTCTGGGAAGATGTAGGATCCGCCGGTGTATTATGGGGACGGTCGATCAGCTGTCGAGGTGTAGGATCCGGACTTGGTTGGAGAGGTGGGGTATGATAGGGTGAAGATACCCCATCGCCAGCAGTGGTGTTCTGGTCGGTAGTCATTCTCTGGAAGGTTTAGGACGAAAACATAAGCAAGGTAACCTACCAGTCTATAATCAAACAATATATATATATATATATATATATATATATATATATATATATATATATATATATATATATATATATATATATATATCGGTGCTATGTTGTGACAAATTGATGTTCTAGTGTTCTAGTTGTTTCTAGGTAGGTTTTTCCTAAGTTGTTGATTAGATTGACCTGCATGGGCCACCACTAAAAACATGTCACGACCCGATCCCAATTTCTTGGGTCGAATCGGATCATGTCCAGCCTGCACCGTTGTTGAGACGACGGCAGTAAGCTGTATCACTCATGCAGGTAATCAACAACACAGTCTAATTGCCACAACTTAATATTTCGATAAATAAAACTTGTCCAACAAAATTACAACTGATAATAGAAACAGTCTTTTAAAACAACAACAACTGTTAATAGAAAATAACAACAGCTAAAAGATAGGCTCGTCATCTCCAAGATCAGCATCCTCTGGTTTCACAGCTGGGTACAACTCAGGGTCATAGTAGCTACTTATCAGTAACTCTGCCTCATCAGTGGAACCTATTGGGGGTGGGGGATCCAGTCAGGAAAGGAGCAAAGTACAATTATGAAAATTAACAATTCCACTAATGATTAGCAATTTGCAATATTAAACAGTTTTAAAATAATAATTTTCAACTAAATTACATGATAGTAAATAATGTGATTCGAGTATGTAATGACTATGACCGGTTTGGGATGATTCAATTGTCTCCTAATGATACGGTCCGACCTATCCTTGTGAAAAAGGAATAAGCTCGCACAATCAATTATCTATTTGGGCTTTGGTCATAGAACACTACGCTACTCCCCTAACATCCCGAGTCAATCAGATTCAATCATTACTCTAGGAGAGAGTTACGTGTAATACAGTGGTTTAAACATGCAAGATTACTAACATTGATTAAACTGCGTATTAACATAACCGTACTTGCCTTGATTATGACTGGATTCGATGTTGGTTCCGGGATGATGCTAGTACAGTCCTCGAAACCCTACAATTGAGAATTTCTGACTTAGCACCAATATTCAATCCATATCTAGGTGTGCTAGTTACAATCTCTAGTATTTGTCCTAGTCAAATTTTAGGTTATTTACAACTCTACTTAGAGTGCTTATCGAGGTGAGTTACTATCTTACGAAGAAAAGTCAATTTAACTTTGTATTTGGAAAAAAACTCGGAGTTATTGATTTACTTGGTAAAACTTTGTATTTTGTATTATATATAAAATTAATATTTTTCTTTAAATGAGAAAACGTGAATTTGCAATAAACTTGTAATTTCCTAATTATTTTATTGTGAGAAAATGATATTTAAATTTTATAAAATAATTATATTATCATTTTACGTTTTACGTGAATCAGCCAACCAGAAATAAAAGAAAAATTTACAATATTACAAAACCACAGATATTAAATAAAAGCTGGGCTTATGCCCTTACAGACCATTTTCACGAATTGAAATAAGAAGAAACATTGGTTAGTTTTAAAAATTATCCTACAATTTAATTACAAAAATAAGATTAATATATTAAATTAAATTAAAATATAATACGAGTCTCAGACTTGGTCCAATTGTCATAAAATAGCTAATGCCTCAACGTCCGGAACAATGCCGGTTTCGTTTGTATT
The DNA here is from genome assembly GCA_029216955.1 of Iris pallida. NCBI lineage: Eukaryota > Viridiplantae > Streptophyta > Magnoliopsida > Asparagales > Iridaceae > Iris > Iris pallida. The sequence continues at coordinate 3,991,852 of JANAVB010004800.1, forward strand.
TCGCTAAGGGCCCATTGACCGATACGGTCGTCGCCCGAAATCCACTTTATAAAATATTTCTGAAATCCGATTTAAAAATATTCCTTTATAAATTTTATAAAAATTTCAGCAGCATTCCCTCTATTTTCGGGATAACCCAAAACTGGGAAAATGTGCCACAATCACCAAATATAAGTCACATACCAGGGAATAACCATTTTTATATATAAAATACTCACAGATTTGTTTCCGAAATGAATTCGAAAAATCCGAAACAAAATTGAATTCACCATAGCATAAAGAACCAGCATACCAACAATCGAAAAATCCAATTTAAACCAAAATTCCTAGAAACTCTTTTTCGAGAGATTCTCGAAAAATCCGAACCAACAGAAAACACACAGAAACCAATCCAGAACCAACATAACCCATCCGAAAGAATTTTGGAAAATCCAAAAATGTCTCGTCTATAAATTACCGAATTCTCGGGGGAAATTCGTGGACCAAAATTCACCATAGACTACAGAACGGAAACGGGGACAATAGAAATATACCTTGGGTTGCTCGGCTAGAGCTCTCAGGTAAAACAATAAAAGAAAACACGCGAACACAACATCTCGGGTTAAGCACAGCAAATCGAACCGCAAAACTCAGAACTCGGAAACAGCAAATCGGACTCGCGAAGTGCTGCGGAATGGGACCGAGCGGACGGGGACCACGCGCACGGGGCGTCGGCGGACAGGGACAGCAGCGGCGGGGACAGGGGCCGCCCAGGTCGGGCTGGTGCGCACGGCCGCGGGGGAAGCAGCGGCCGGGGCTGGTCGCCGGTGGGCTCGGGCGAAGGCCGGCGGTCGGGATCGGCTCCGGGAACTCGGGCTAGGGTTTGGGTTGAGGAAGAGGGGAAATGGAGTGTGATGGAGGAAATGGGAGTGGATGAGGGTTTATATAGGAAAGTGGATAGGGAGTTATCTGAATCCGAACGATCGGGGGTTACGGAAGGGGAAAAGAGGAGCTGGCGTCGGTTCGGGAATGCTCGGCCACAACCGAAATCCTTTCGGTTTCTCTACAGAGTAATTTAGAAAAAGAGAGAGAAGGAAATTAATGAATGGAAACCATGAATGGAAACACACCATTCATATGTATGCTGAAGTACAGTGGGCTAAATGGGTTAATGGTTATAAAAGAAAAATGGGTTTCAAAACTATGGGCCTAAGAAATGGGTTTTGGGCCATAGGATGCTATAGGGTTTTAATGCAAAGGCTTTAAGAAATTTATCATTAAATCATAAATTATTTTCTTTTTTTTTAAAAATAAATATTTATGACTTCTAAAATTATTCAAAAAAATATTTTAGTTTGGAATTGGGTTCGGGTCTGGCCAAGAATCAAAATCCAAGTTATTAATTTTCAAAAGAATTTTCTATTTAACTAAAATAATAATAATCTGAGTAAATTAAGTAGCAAACATACATTAATAATTGCGGGTTTCACAGCTTGAGAACTCTCTTAGAATAGATTGTAGTTGTGTGTATAACTATAGGAGTCCCAGGACAGATTTGTTTTGTCATTTTGAGCATAGTTTAGTCGAATTGGCCGACAAGTTGACCAAATTGACAAAAGTCAACTTTGGGTCAAACTTGATCCAATTCAACTCAAACGAACTCCAAATGATCTAGAATTTTGTGTATGACCTAGAAATTAGTAGACGGACTAGTTGACCCAGGTTTGACCAGGTTGACCAGCGTTGACCAGGTTTGACCAGAGTTGACCGAGGGTTGACTTTGACCAAAATGGACCTAGAAGCATGTAGTCTTGCATTGTTTCTATTTTTTTGATATTTTAGACTTGGTTGTGACATGTGTATACTTTAAATAGGTTTATATTGCCCCAGTTTAGCTACACTTCATCATCAGCAGTTCAGTTTGCCAGGCGAGTACATTCTCTGATCTTTTCATACTTCTTTGGATATGTTCTCTTGTTATAGACTAGTATACTTGATGCTGACACGGTGTTCACACGGATTAGTATCCTATGGATCTTTTTATGCGATGTTATCCCCTCGGATACATCGAGTATATCATGTTCATGTACTTTATCATGGCCATCATGTACTCCATGTATTCATATTTATCCATGTGCACTCATGTGTTATTCATGTACACTCATGACCATATGAGCTCCATGTATAAAGTAGTTGTTATCCATGTGCAATAACATAACATATATTGATTCTTGTGTATTGATTGGGGACAGGGAGAGTGTAGTTGGTTATGTGATCATTATCCCCAGTAGGTATCCATGTGCACTCCATAGCTGTATCCATGTGCAACCCAAATCGTTTACATAACCAATTCATGCTCTAAATCACATAGAAGGTTACATTCTCTATTTATCATATTATATCTCATCTTATAGTCTCTCTCTTGTTGATTCTCTTTACAGCGATTCATGTATAGTTTTCTATAGCTTGCTTTATATGTCCAATCCTGATATGAACTGTTGTGAGAGATATGTGCTCGTTCCGTCCTGACTGGGCATGTTAAAAATTTTACAGGTGATGATGAGGAGTTCTGTCCTACTTATTATGGCATTGGCTTAGATGACACTGGTGACGTGGACCCTCAGGAGGATCCAACAGTCGTTGAGGACTTGCCCCTAGTCTAGCTGTGACTTAGTACTTTATTGTCTTTATATTTGAGACATTATGAGTTGTACTTGAGATTTATTCTGGTGGTTTACACCTAGGCTTTTATTCATATTTGTGACTCTCTTGAGACTTTCTATTCTTTTCCAGCTTAGTGTTGTGATTGAGTTACTTATTATTTACTCTCCATTCGGAGCTTATTCTAGACCGTGTTAGATATTGTGACTCAGGACAACGTTTTACCGCCGACACTACGACGTAGGCTGGGCGTATTCACTTCTCGTACCCTTTCACTGGGTGCGGGTCGTGACAAGGAGGAAAAAGTGGGAGGAAGGAAAATAGAGGAGGGAAAAGTGAAGGAAAATATTCATTTTCTCTTGTTTGGTATGGAAGAAAAATAGGAAGGAAGAAAAAGTGGAGGGATTACTTTTTCCTCATAACATAAGGAATCCAATCTCCCCAAAAGTGGGAGGAAAAGTGGAAGAAAAAGTGGAGGCTTGTATTAATTAACAATTATACCCCCCATATGAATGTATTATTTAAAAATTATTTATGAAGTCAAATGGTAAATAAGTGTTTTTAGTTGAGGGTTTTCCATCCTTGCCACCAAACACAAAGGAAGAAAATGATCTTTCCTTTCCATATGGAAATAAAATGTATCCTTATCTTTTTTCTTCCTTTTACTTTTCCATCCTTCCTACCAAACACGGCCTAAGAAAATCAATCAAGCCAAAAGTGAGAGAAAAATTGGAAAAAAAAGAGAGAGTACATATCCATCTTAATTTACAATTATACCCTATATAAATTATATTATTTTAAAGTAGTTCAATAAAGTCAAATGGTAAATAAATATTGTTAGTTGAGGATATAATTGGTAAAGTCTATATTTTTTATTTTCTTTCCTTCCAGTTTTCTTTCCATTCCAAACAAAGAAAAATATGTTACTTCTATTTTTCTTCCATCCTACCAAACACAAATAAAAAAAATAGTCTTTCCTTTTCACGTGGATAAAAAATAAATCTTTTTTATTTTTCTTCCTTTCACTTTTTTATTGTTCCTACCAAACACAGTCTTGTATATCAGTTTAAATAAAATGTACTTTCGAAGAACCTTTTTATGTGACCATGCACTCTAACACTAATATCAATAAACTTTAATACATTGTACGAAATTTTAGGATACGAAGATTATTATTGTCCTGTTTTGTTTCTCACTAGGGCCCTACACCATCTCTCGTGTTAGGATATGGGCTATCTCCCCTCCAATACCATTTTGAAATAAGAATTACTTAGGCCATATTTGGTTTGTAGAATCTTCAGGTTGAAAAAAAAATGATTATTTTTTTATATTTGGATGTCAAAAAAATTGAAAAAGAAAGGAAAGTGATTTTCAATAAAAAAATTAGAAAAAAAATAATTTCATCCATCCAAACAAGATGGCATGTGTGTGAGTGGTGGCATGTGTGTGTGTTAGGAAATGGATAAGACAAAACTAGATACAAGAAGGCAGACACACGGCACAAATGTCGAAGAGAGAATAGTGAGAGTGATGGTGATGGATGACAAAAATATAATAGTACCAATAAGGTAGGGAAAAGACAAGTAACCAGTTTTCCATCTCTCAACTCACTGAGGTCTATCCAGATGGAGAGGACTGTAGTTTAAACCGCAGTTTCACGTATTCTCTTTCTATTGGTCGGAAATGAATAGTTCACGTTAGCAGAAAATTTGGACATGTGAACCTCCGGTTACCAATGAAAAAGAAGATACGTGGCTGTTTAAACCATATTCTCTCCCGGGTCTGAGAAGACATTTCTAAAAAAAAAAAAAAAAAATCACAAATGTAAAAACATTTCTAAAAAAACGATACAGCCAGCATCAACAATATTGACAAGACAAGCAAGATGGAACAAGTACGACACACCAAAAACAACATGTAGTATTTTACGATGTCCATGACCCACAAATTAGCAAGTTAATGAAGCCGAAAGATAACATGAAAATAAATTATGAAGAAGAAGAAGAGGGATGAGAGGAAGAAAATGATTGAGCCTATTGTGCCAATATCAAACTCCACAAAACCACACACATTCCTCAAGCCAGCAACAATGAAACCCACATCAGCATCACAGAACCATCCTCTTCTCCTTCTTCTTCTTCTTCTTCCATGTTGCTGTCTTCCTCCTCTTCCTTGAGATCTCTTCTACTGATGCCTTGCTCTTTCTTCCCTCATTATACTGCTCTTATGATTAACAAATGAAGCAAAGAACCAGCTTTTGTTGTAGCAAGCAACTTTCCTGGAACCTCTTTAAATTTATTTCTCTCTCTCTCTCTCTCTCTCTCACACACACACACACACACACACACACACACACACACACACACACACACAACTTTACCACTCAAAATTGAATGTACCAATGCACTGTGGCTTCCTCTTCTAGCTAGCTAGTTGTTCTTCTGTGGTTTCTCACTGGCTACTACTTAATTTTTCTTTTTCCCCATTCACCTGTTCTCCAGTTAAACAAATACCTTGACCTGTACAAGAAAGACTACATGGCGTAGAATGACATTGATGTCCTTAAGCAAATGTTGTTGCAATGCAGAAGAAGGGCCATGAGGAGAAGGGCAGTTTGGGGAGTCTAGAACAAAAAGATGTACTCCACTGGATTTTTACGTATCCAAAGTGAGTGGGCAGTGTTGCAAGGAAAAAAAAAATAAGTCTGAGTTCTCTAGTCTAAGTGGTATTAGAATGTAAATCCGGAAGGATCAGCAATATTCGAGCCTCCCAATTGTGTGTGTGCGCGTGAAATTTCAAAAAAATAAAAAAAAATAAAAAAGAAAATAAAAGAAAAGGACTAACAGCTACTTTGCTTTGAAAGAACTTTCCTAATCACCTCTTTTCCCATTTATCTAGTGCTGTTTCTCACAACAGCCCCATTTAGTGTCAACCTTTTTTTAAGCATTTCTTATGCTTTAGTTTAGAACACGGAGGAGTCCCAACGTAAGAATTCATTCATTAGTTAAATTATATAAAGTTGCAGCTTTTGTAATTAAGCACTTGAGATGAATTATATTTTGATAGTTCGGGTATTTTGGTATCCACATTAAATAATAAATGCACCATTTTAAAAGATAAAATTCAAACAATTCTCTCATAAACGTTTGACGTTAACCACAATCATATAAAAGTTAAAAAAAAAGTTAGACTGTCGATTATGTTTTAAAAATCGGACTAGACCGTTCGATAAAACTTGTCAATATATGAACTAGTAACTTATTCGAGATGGTTTAATACTGATCTACTTTTTTTTTTTTTTAAGAAAATTGGTTAACTCGGTCAACTTGAACGCTCAGACCACCAAATCGTTTTAGTCTATTCCTGTATCATACTGTTGTTTTATCCATACAGAAAGATTAAAGTCAGTAGCGGATCCATGATTACAATTCTTTGGAGGCACAATTATAAAAGGATTCAGGGACAACGCCTATGATTTTTTTTGGAGTATAATAATATATATAGAAAAAAAATTCACTGGGGTCTAGCCCCCTAGTACCCGCCATGTGGATCCATCTCTGATTAAGTCGTAAGAGACATCTATTATAATGCATGATGGTTAGTCACTGTGGGGAACGCTCATCCCATATATATTGAAGACAGATCTCCTTCGCCTCACCGGCGTGCGCTGCCGTCTGGCACCATTTAGGGCTACTTGATGTCCGTCTCCAGGCACTCGTCTTGACTTGGACGAGGCATGTTCTCGTACCTCCTGTTGGCAAGTCGGCTGAGATGCATCATTGTCTTTTTGAGTAGGGAGTAGCCAGGATGTGTATAATCGATGACACCTCTAAAGGGGGTGAATAGAGTGCAGCAGAAAAGTAATTGACACTTAAAAAATTCAAAGCATGTGAAGCAGATAATCAATCAAATTTAAATGCGAGTAAAGCAGTAAAAAGTTGAGGCAAAAAAACAATACGCAGACACAGCAGGTTTATACTGGTTTCCCTCTGAGAAGACTAGTCCAGTTCACGAGAACTCTTGCACGCTATAATCCACTATTTTGAATAGAGATTACACTGCATGCTTTACTCCGAAAAAATGCCAACTTTAACACTATCGTGTTTTAATATGAAGCCCACGAACAAACTTCAACACCGTCGTGTTTTCATCCGAAGCCCACGAACAAACTTCAACACCTTTCTGAAAGCTTTTATACTCAAAACTTGTACAACTCGAATACTCCTAATCGGAAACCATCGACACCAGAAGAACAGGAGTTGTCTTGGAAATAGGAAGATTAAAGCTCTTTGTAGATATAAATGCTTTAGAATAGATAGAGAAGATGAAGAATAAATGAGTTAATAGAAATTAATGTGAAATTCTTCTGTATTTATAGATTTTTCTAGGACAGAGTTTGGGCAGAACTCGGTATGGTTAACGTTCATAATTTTGAACGTTGCAGATCCAAAAGAGTAGGAATTTGCTGCTGACCAGGAGTGATTTAAGTGGACCGAGTTCGGTTAGGCTGATTTTAGGTCATTTTTGGTCCAGCAGGTTTTTTGGATGCTGGTTTGGTTTGGGATCAAAGATAGCTTTGTTTTCGTTCAGGATAAACTTCTAAATGCCAGTGATCCCAACTCACAAATTATCTAGACTCAATAAATAAAAAAATACATAATAAATTAGAAAAACCAATAGCCCTTTTGATGACGTCTTTTTTCTGACATTGAAGACGCAATGTTCCTTGACGGCAGTCATCTAAAGATAAACAGATCTGAAAATTTGAATATCTAACCCCACGGGGGGGGGGGGGGGATGTTCCCTCGACCCCTGTCATGACCGGGCAACGGAACCCCCAAGTGCGAGGCCCCGGATAGATCGCTGGGTAGTTCAGAAAAATTTTCTGGTTTAACGTCGTCTTTAGCCCGTCATCAATTCTTCATCGCATATGTCCTAATTTGATCATGCTTACTGCATGTCTACAAGTACATGTTAGACGAACAAAACAGTATCATAGTATGATAATAAGATAACATTTAGTGAGCAGTAGGACAATGCTAAGTTTAAGTAGCAATATAATAATAAATATATGAATATTAGTGACATCATTATGTTAAACTTAACTGGTTAGTCATATTAAAAAATATGATATAATCATTGGGCTAACCATATCTCCCTTTTTTTATTATGACAAATCGGTTAAGTTTAAGACAGATACGATAGATGCATATAACACTAATAAACACATATTACTAAAATATTGTGGGCTAACTTAAACTTATTTCTCTTCCTTTCACATGATCAAAAAATAAGCCCCCCGTAATAAGATATAAAAGAAAATCAATCATCATAGAAGGAAAGCAAAAATAATCATGAACAACGATCATGGTAGAAATTTGAAACAAACCATTCAAAACACAATCTAAGAAAGAACATAACTCTAGTTTTGAAGGAAACCAATAAAGAATTTTAATAAAAGGTAGATACCAATATAGTAGAAATTAACCATTGGTCATAAATAATCCATGAGAATTTTTTTTATAGATGTAGTATACCAATATAAAATACCAAATATAGAATATTTAGAAGATATAATAAGACTTTTAAAAATGATAAAAAAAATATGATTCACACTTTACCCATACAAAATAGTAAATCACTTCCATAAAGAATATAATCATTGAAAAGAAATCAAAACAGATATACTAGAATCTATGCAAAATCTATACCAAAGTTCATATATTTGAACTCAATTACCATAGCATGATGTATGAATATCTATTAGATAAACATGAAGGTAATGGAGACAGAATACTTGAGAAGGAGATATTCAGTCGACTTGAGTGCTCCCCCGCAAAGTATGATCAGTATAAATATAGATAATCATGAACTTAGAGATAAAATCTCAATAAAAAGTGCCAAAATTAACTTAAACTCAAAAAAAAAAATTCAAATATGGATAGTTAAATATATTTGGCAAGATAACCTTTAGAAACTCAAATAAAATGAAAGAATTAAAACTAAATAAATAATAATAATCATATATTCTCTCATAAATTTAGTAAAATCAAAATTCATGAACAAATCAAAAAGATATTTTAAGTAAAAGAATATAGGTCCATGATGAAGTAGGTATACCATATATGAAGGGCATAAAAAAATTAAAACAATTAATTTGCTCTCCCTTTACATGGATATATCCAAAATTATTAGTATTGACAGATTTAAATCCAAAGAAATATTTTTAGAAGTAGGAAAATTTATACATAAAAATATTAGATTAGGTCTTCTTATCAAAGTTCGTTTCTTCTCTTTTAAAACCTTAGCACGGTATCAACCGTAGGCTTAAAGAAAAAAAAATACTTTGAGAGAGATACATTAAACTGACTCTCCCCAATAAAGAATTACTGATACAGGCAGTTATTAATTTGAATAAAGAAGATAATAATAAAAGCTTAATAAAACGAGATCATGAATACGAAAAACAATCATCTTTAGACAAAAAAGATAATATATATGGGTACTTAAGATGAAACAAACAAAAGATATTTCAATTTAGCATATAAAAAAATACGATAACTAATCATAAAAGATGACATAAATTAATCTATGCAATAGTATCTCACAATAGACAAGACAGACCAACATATTTTACCTTTTGTAAAAATATAAAAAGATAGTATTATCCACTAAAATGAAAGTCCAAATCTAAAGACGAAATTCTTATCTCTTTGCTTAGAATTGAAATCAATCTAATATTATAAATTATTTTAGAGAATACAAAAAATAAGTACATCCACTGAAATCAAAAGATCTCAAACAACAGCAAAAATTAAATCATTTGCATAAGATATATCCATTACATGTATCCTTATATGTGCTACAAAATCATTGGATAACAATAAAATATAAAACATTTATAAATCAAAATGTAGGGCCTAGATATGCTGATGTATTATGGAACCTAGGGGATCTGATTCAGTGCCTTGGATCCAGAACTAGATAATAGTTGCAAGTAGACCTTAATAAATTTTAAGTCTATAAAGTATTGATCACTTTGGGTTAGCTGTATGGGCCAGTTCCCAGCTAGCGGTAGTCTAAAGAATAGTATACCGTGTCGCTTCAGGCTATTTACACCTGTATGACAGAAGAACCCTTCGACTTGTACCAAAAATAATCTATACTTTTAAGAACATAGATTTAAAGAAATATATGCAGTATCATCAAACATCATCGAAATCCATAATCCCTAAATATAAGAGAAGTAAATACCCAAAGAATAAACAATGAATGATCATTAAGATTAAGATACTAAAAAATTAATTTTCAAAAAGTTTTTATAGTGCATTATAGAGATAAATATATAGTATAAGTGTGCACTACTAAACATATCAAGATAACTCACAAAAAATGTGGCTGGTAAATAAATATCCATATATATATAGTCATATGCAAGATAAATATCTTCTCTCAAAATCACAATTAAAGAGTTAAAATAACGAAGTATCAAATGAGAGCTAGTAGCAAGCTATTAATTAATAACATGCAAGATTCTAGAAATTTAGCAATTTAGAAAGAATTGTTTAGCATGTTATCAAAATGGTTCTAGTGACCACACTTATGTTGGTAAAATTATTTAGAAGATGACCTTTATAGCTTTACAATCACCAACATGCCACATGGTTCTATTTGATATGAGAAGCTTCACCTACATCAAGAGGCGAAGACTTTGGTATCCAAAACTTGGATCCACATTTGTTAGCTTTTGGAACACGTTTACATAAGTTCATATCAACTAATTTCTAATCTGACAACGATTAGAAATGTGTTCATTCATACCGCAATAATGATAGAAAGTATTAACATTATTGCTATATGCAATAGTATGAGAACGTACAGTGGTGTGATATGATGTGCGTGGATACTTATAATAGAAGGCATGGTTACGTGAAGCTTTAGCTTTGCTTGCTTCTTTTGTAAAAAATCTGTCGTGTGTGACCTTGTGATGTGCCACATGTCTTGTGTTAGACTGAATCATAGGTTGTACTACCTGCTTTCCCACTCTAATATCTAACTTTTTAGAGTTAGCACATATTTCATCATATTTAATAATAAGATCATCGATTCTAAGTGCAGCTATAGAGTACTTCTTCTTTTCTTTTCCTAAGTCCTCCTTAAGTTTAGCATTTTCTTGAGTGCTTTTCTCAATGCAATCAAGTGCCTCATGCAATCTAAACTCAAGTATGAAAATCTCAGTAGAATTATCAGAAGTAGAAGTATTTCTAGCATCATTCAATAAGCAAGTAAGCCTTTCGTTCTCACGCTTATAGTATAGAAGTATTTCTAGCATCATTTAATAAGCACGAGTGCGTGACAGCGTCCTAGCCTACGTCACAGAAATTGCGTAGAACGCTGTCTAGATCTACTATCTAACAACATTTATAATATTAAAACCTGTCGAGAATGGTCAACTCCGAAAGAAGGACAAGCAATGACAATATAATATACTCAATCACAAACTCTAAGAAAGATGATACTAAAAGATAAAGATAACAAGATATGAAAATATCATCTAGAAGATCCAACACAGAAATATTACAAGTCCAGAGTCAATAATCTCAAATACAAATACTAAAATAATAACAAGCCAAAATGTAATCTGGAGACAAAGTCCAGTACTAAACTAATCTAGCTAAGCTACTCTAAAACCTCATCGGCTGGAGCTAACCCCTGCTGAACTAGGGTCTCCAAGTCTAAGCCAACTACGTCATGGGGACCGTAGTAGGTAGGACACTCCTCCTCGCCATAATCTGTAAAATTTTGTCAACATATCCAGTCATGATGGAACGAGCACAAATCTTCAATAACAGTTCTAGTCAGACGATAAAGAATATATAGCAATAAATAGAGTGAGTATACTTGTGAAATAGGAAGTACATGAAAGTAGCATGGCAAGGTTAAAGCTGTAAACTATAGCTAGAGCAATGGCAAAAAAATTGATCATATTAAGTACAAGAGTCGAGAATCATACCATCTACGTGAGTGAATACTAGCTACGACATAAGGCCGGCTTGGGTACTTGCACAATAGCTTCATGGCCTGGTTAATCATACGTGGGTGTATGATCAACATTCACAATCATAATAGTTGCACAATAGGGAATTGATCACATATCTACACTAATACTTTCTGTCCCGGACTGATACAGTGGATCCAACCATGACACGTTATGACACGAAATCTCTGGGAAGGTCGCGAGCCTTCACAGGAATTGTGTCTATACAATGCACAAGGAACAAGGACAAGGTTTGCACAAGATATACCAATAAATACAAGGAATAACATCTCATGGCCGGATCCAAACAAATACCAATCTGTGTGAACAATGTGTCAAACAAACAAGGATATCTACACTAAATACAAGAAACATATAAGATGTCATAAAACAGAATATTATCAGAGAATGTACTCACCTGAGATCCGGTAGAAATAAGTCAACAGTGTATCGAGGCTCAGAGTAAAATCACAGACCTAAAGATGAGATATGCATGAGCTAAATAGGGTTTAACAGTGTATGTGTCACGACCCGATACCTAAATTGTTGGGCCGGGCCGAGCCATGTCCAGCCTACGCTTGGTTAAAGTGTAGTAAGCTGTTCTAAGAATAGACAATAAAGGATCTAAGCTACTAACTGTTCTAATATCACATTTAATAGGTTCATCACAACACAGCATCTATAAGCGAAGGTAAAATAAGCACAGACTAAATAATACACTTCTAAAGTATCTAACTGGAGACAAAGTCCAGTAACTACCAAATATAGTCTAAATAGTTCAATAACTAAGCCAAAAATAATCTAAGCAAGACTACCAAGCGAGGTTTCATGCGAGGACTTCCTTGGGATCAAAAGCCTGGTCCTCTGTAGTGGGTCCATAGAAAAGATCACAGAGTAAATCTTCCTCCGAAAGTATTCCTACAACGTTATCCTATCAGGATGGAAGCAAGTACTGATTCTACAAACTAAACATACTGAGCATGGAATGAAAAGAGATGTAGTAAATAAGAATCATGGCATCTATCTCATGTCGTATCACAATTATGTCATATCATAAATCTATCATGTCATATCATAATCTATCATGTCAGGAATATATTTGTCATGGCGACATATATATATATCTAGAGTTTAAAACTGGAGCAGGTACGTGATCGGTCAATAGGTGTACAATATACTATAGCACATGTAAATAAAATGTACATACGCACAAGTGTACAAGCATAGGTGTACATCCGTACAGAAATACGGGATAATGGCCTACGGCAAGATATGCATATAAAATATGACCTTGCTCGGTACGATAGAGGGGACATGATCACGTACTCAACTATCAGTTTTTCCATAACCCATATTCTAATATGTGAGAGATACGAGAACAGTAAAAACTTGTAGGAGAAACGAGAACAGTAAAAACATGTAGGAGATACGAGAACAGTAAACATATGTGAGAGATACGAGAATAGTAAAAACATGTAGGAGAAACGAGAACAGTAAAAATATGTAGGAGAAACGAGAACAGTAAAAACATGTAGGAGAAACGAGAACAGTAAAAACATGTGAGAGATACGAGAACGATATAAAACATGTGAGAGATAATAGGAGCAGTATAAGCATGGCAGGTAATGAAAGCAGTATGAAACATGTGAAGATCATACTTGCAGTTCAAGAAACGGTATTTTAACATGGTTCATACGCAATTCATTATCATATGCAGTAAATAAAGTTTGTAGGGTACTCGTCTCGAGCAAAGCAAGAATACTAGTACGAAGATATAGATGTCTGATATCCTGTCAATAATGATATACAAACTCAGCATCTAAGTTATGTTCAAGATTTTACACTAGTGGGGTGACACGACTCCTAACTGGATACTAGCCAAATAGAGACCTAGCATAAAAGTCTAATGTGGAGTGACACTATATCCAAAATAAATTTTCTATGGCCTTTACACTAGTGTAGGGTGAGGTCCAATACTACAATAACTCAAATCAACACAAAACTTTGTAAGTCGTAACTACTCAATAAATAAATCAGACTGTACACTGAGTTCCAACAATTTTTGAGATAGACAAAAAGCTCAATTATATATAAATTAAAGTACCAAAATGATCCTTGTTAATTATAAAAATTTATACTAATTTTTCTGGAATTTATAAACCTTCATAAATATTTATTAAAAATTAGCAAACACATGTATCCTGAAAATGAGTTCTGTTTTCCTATTTTTATAAAATACCAAAAGTACTTATTAAATACTGGAATAATTATAATAAATTAGCTAAATTAACATAGTATTTAAATACAATTTTTCCCAGATTTTTCAGCAATTAAAATATATATAAAAATTCAAAAACAGAAAGTAACAATTTCTGGAAAATAATTAATTACAAATTAAGGATGATACATAAGCAAAATATACAGATGTTGTCGGATGATAAAATAAATATCACCAACGTGTCCAGAACGGTCAAATTAGCTAGGATAACCTACCCATAAGTCTAATTTAGACACAGGAGCAAAACGGTAATTTCGGATCAAAATGATGTCCGTCGTTGGACACTTTGCACCGAAAAACGTGTCAGAATAGAAGTCTACAAAATCTAGCAAATTATATGTCCACGAATTTAGAATGATGATACGAACCCAACGGCATGTCCGAAATAGAATTTCGATGAGCCGATCTCAAAATGACACGTTGACGCGGATATTTGGAATCCGGTTTGCACTGAAATACGTGCCGGAGCAAATATCTTCAAAACTCAGGAAATTATATGTCAACGAGTTTAGAATGACAACACGAACTCAACGGTGTATCCAAAATTGGATTCCGATGAGCCGATCTCAAAGTGACCCGTTGACTCAGAATGCGAGATCCGCTTTGCACCGAAATACGTGCCAGGGTTCACGTTCTCCAAATCAAGCAAATTTTATATGAAAACGTGTCAGAACGAAGTCACGAGTCTATTGGTGGTGTCAGAAATTGAATCTGGAGTCCCAGTTTCAAAAATGGAATTTTACAAGTACAAATTAAAGAATTCGGACAGTCAACTTTGGCGTCGAATTCGACCAACCAAACGTGTTCACAATGAAATGAAACATAAAGGACAGGAAGAGGGTTATACTAGCTGCACAAAGGAACTGGTAGCGCGCCAACCGGAGGTGCGACGACGGAGTTACGAGCTGACGAAGTCGGCTTCACAAAACTATCCAAAAATAGTTCAATTTAAAGTGTCAACTTGGTGGCCAGTTTTGATGTATCAAATGACGAAATTAACGGACGAAACTTGACGGGAGTGAAGAGGTATATACCGAGATTGAGATGGAGCAAAGAGTTTGCCGATACAACGGTCGGATCTCTCGAAAAATGCGTGCAAAGTCGCTGCGACGGAACATGAATTTTGAGTTCCCAATTCGCGTACGCCGACGCGATCTCGTGCAAAACGCACGAATCGTGTGTTTCACACATCGGGTTGGCCGGAGACTCTCCCAGGGTGGTCGCCCAGGTTCGTCGGAGGCGTGGGGAGCTCGCGGGGGCGGGCCGGCCACGTGGTGGCGCACGGCCACGGCGGGTAGCGTGCGTGCGCGTGCGCGTGCATGTCTGCGGCTGCTGCCGCTGGTGTAGCTGCTGTTGCAGCCGGCCGACCAGGGCGACGGCGGTACAGAGTCGGGCACGGCAGGGGCAGCTGTGCAGTGGTTGTGGCGGTTCGGGTGATGGTCATGGTGATGGTGTAGTTTATGGTGGTGGTGTTGATGGTGAGATGGTGATGGTGGTGATGATATTAATGGTGATGGTGGTGTAGCCATGAAGAAAAAGTGGAGGAGGAAGGAGGGAGGTTGTGGTGGTGTTGATGTTGTTCACGGTGGTGGTGGTGGTCGGCAGTGAAGGGGTGGGTTCGGCTGAGGAGAAAATGAGAGAGGGTGAGAGAGAGATGCATGTATATATATAATATATATATAGAAAGAGTGAGAGAGAGTGTTTAGAATAGAGAGAGAGATATTTGATATGAGAGAGAGGGAGGTCGGCTAGAGAATATGGGGGGTTGTGCTGTAAAGGAAATGGTGAGGGGGTGAGGTGTGTTTGTTATAGGAGAGAGAGATATATTTATTTATATATATATATATATATATATATATATATATATATATATATATATATATATATATATATATATATATATATATATATATATATATATATATATATATATTTATATATGGGATATTTGTAAAGTAGAGAGAGGAAGAGATATTTTCAAAATAGGAAAAAGAGAAATATTGTGTAGGGTACTTGGGTAGCCATGGGAGGACAATATGGAGCTTGGGTTCGGGTTCGGTCGAGCCGGGTCAGGTCAAAATCGGACAGGGTAAAATAATTGAATTAAAATAGGTATTTATGATCATGGGTAAATAAGTAACATGTGGGGACTCAAATAAATGGGACACAAGTTTCATGTGGGTAGTAGGCTTCATGTGGGCCATGTCCATACTTTCAGTCGACTAGGTTGGATCGATGTCGGGTCCCGAAATTAAATTGGAAATTAAATCAGGTTTTTCGGTAGATAATTAATTGGCCTAAATTGACCCAAAAGTTGTGCGAAGGAAATGAAGCACAAAATAGAGTGTCTGAGTGGGACACGAAGGTCATGGGTGAAGAGCGTCTCGAGTAGATCATTCATGAGAAGTTGGTTCTGAGAAAACGACTGGTCTGGTGCTTCTAAATTAAAAGTCACGGTAACGTGCAAACGATGATCAAAGATAAAAGTGGGAATAATTATTCAACGATTAATTGGTCTAAGTTGACCCGAAGTTGCGAATACAAAAAGAGCACAAGGAAACGAGTTCAAGTGGGACAGGATATATCAAAACGAAGATAATCTTGTCTACTACAAAACTTGTAAAGAGAGTTTACAGAGATTGGCATCCCTGACGCTCCAGAAGTCAAAGTCACGAAAATGTACATTAATGATCAAAACAATTAAATAATAAAATACTTATCAAAAATAATTCATTTAGAAAATTTAAAATAAACCCTAAAATTCAGGGGGCTTACATCCTACCCACCTTACAAGAATTTCGTCCTCGAAATTAAAAATCACCTAATAGGTCAAACTATAACATGTAGCTGCTCTGGCTACGATACTCAATCTGCTACCCTTGTAATCATCTCTTCCGTTTTTTCTTTACAATCTTTTTGGTTCAGGTTCAACAAAGTCCTTCTATCATAAACTACGTCATATATCCTTTAGAATCTTCCATACTAACATGGAACCTTTATGTATACCCTAAACTATAGGTCATTCTCTGGGTATGTTCATAAGCCTAAAATGCTTAATCATCAACCATACTTTCAACCTCAATTGTAAATACTGGATTTCCTTATCGTATCCTAAGTATCCTTATTCTATCAATCCACAGTTTTTTTGCATCATTTGTCGTCAATCTTTTCCTACAGCTTCTCATTGAAATTATACGTTCAATATTTATCCTTGGCGTAGAGCCTTTTTCTTTTTACTCAACAAGTCCTCCGAATATAAATCTTCGATTTCAAAACTCCCAATTTATTAATTACCAATGTACATATGTCTTTGTCTTGTTTTTTGTCTTTTTAACTGATATCTTCCCGATCTCGTACGCAATACGATAACTCATTCTAACTTATCCTATATCATTCCACATATCGATCTACCCTCTAATCATATGTAATTAGCTATAGATAACCAATAATCACTTGGTCATCAAAGTCCTATGAATGCTCAATCCTCAAACTCTAAGCACAAGATTCTAATCCTAAATCCATAGTCACAACAATATACTATCTCATTTCTCCATCTTAGATACCCTATCATCAAGTCATACTATCAATATAATCATTCTTAATGGTTTCCAAGTCTACTACAGTCAGTCACCCATACTTGTCCTATAAGCTTAATCTAACCAATCTCTAGGAAAAGTACTTATCACAAACACACAATACATTTATAGTTATACTATAGAATCAGTTAACAAGGTTTGGCTATTTCGGTCGTCTATCAAGTAGAAAGTAACAAGGCCTAAGACTGGGTCAAACAATCCATAACAGTGTCCAAACAAGTTAAAGGGTCAAGCAAGACAGAAAAGTTTATCAGAATATCTCCAAGAATGGTACGAGGACAACGATATGCATAACGAGAAGAATTACCCGAGAGGTTAACAAAGAAGGGTTTAGTCAAGTCATAGGAAAGATGGAACACAAAAATAATTATGTCCAAAAGATAAAGCGAAAGCAATCCTATTGGAGAGCCCTAGAGAACCTGTAATCCTTGTTGTGGATGCAGATAGGACAGAGTTAATCAAGACGGAGAAGAATGATAATAAGAATTTATTCTTGCTCATTCGGTCATAACGAAGTGAACCAAGTTATGATATGATCTGATAACCCTACACGTCTTCGTGAAATCATGTTGCCAGAATTTTTGCCACACCAGTAAGCTTAGATGCAATAAACGATAGAGTCATAACTAAGGTATACATCTTCTAATCATGTTATCTAGAATCCTTTCCACGCCAACCGGTATTGCTGCAAGAAAATCTAAATTCCATAACTAAGATAAGTATACCCAAAATCAGGCCCTATGTTTTTATCATACCAGCTAATATGGCTGCGATAAATTCTAAACTCCATAACTAAAGCAGACATTTACCTTATCATGATATATCATAATCCAATCCACAAAATTTATCACGATGCAAGATCAAAGTTAACAACGAAAATCAAAAATCAATTTCAACAACGAATTTAAGGAAGAGCAAATGGAAACAAGTGAAAACAGATTTTGAGGTAAGATTAGAGTGAGATCCTCAGGGGTCATCCCAAGGGTACTATCCTGGTCAAAATTGTAACCCACTAAAATTTCAAGCAAGATACTAAATATAGTAAACGGTCCTATGCTGTGACGAGTTTTTCTATGTTGTAAAACTAAAAATCCTTTAGGTGTTCTAAATATTTATCCCTAGTGTTAACCAAGTTGTCCTAAGATTCTAACTGTAGGTATGCTTGGTACAATAACGCAACCAAACAACTTAAGTCTGGACCCGCATGGGCCACCACTAAAAATATGTCACGATCTGATACCCAAATTGTTGGGTCGGGCCGAGCCATGTCCAGCCTACGCTTGGTTAAAGCGTAGTAAGTTGTTCTAAGAATAGACAATAAAGGATCTAAGCTGCTAACTGTTCTAATATCACATTTAATAGGTTCATCACAACACAGCATCTATAAGCGAAGGTAAAATAAGCACAGACTAAATAATACACTTTCAAAGTATCTAACTGGAGACAAAATCCAGTAACTACCAAATATAGTCTAAACAGTTCAATAACTAAGCCAAAAATAATCTAAGCAAGACTACCAAGCGAGGTTCCCTGCGGAGAATTCCTCGGGAGCCTGGTCCTCTGTAGTGGGTCCATAGAAAAGATCACAGAGCAAATCTTCCTCCGAAAGTATTCCTACAATATTATCCTATCAGGACGGGAGCAAGTACTAATTCTACAAACTAAACATACTGAGCATGGAATGAAAAGAGATATAGTAAATAAGAATTATGGCATCTATCTCATGTCGTATCACAATCATGTCATATCATAAATCTATCATGTCATATCATAATCTATCATGTCAGGAATATATTTGTCATGGCGACATATGTATATCTAGAGTTTAAAACTGGAGCAGGTACGTGATCGGTCAATAGGTGTATAATGTACTGTGGCACATGTAAATAAAATGTACATACGTACAAGTGTACAAGCATAGGTGTACATCCGTACAGAAATGCGAGATTATGGCCTACGGCAAGATATGCATATAAAATGCGACCTTGCTCAGTACGATAGAGGGGGGCATGATCACGTACTCAACTATCAGTTTCCCCACAACCCATATTCTAACATGTGAGAGATACGAGAACAGTAAAAACATGTAGGAGAAACGAGAACAGTAAAAACATGTAGGAGATACGAGAACAGTAAAAACATGTGAGAGATACGAGAACAATAAAAACATGTAGGAGAAACGAGAACAGTAAAAACATGTAGGAGAAACGAGAACAGTAAAAACATGTAGGAGAAACGAGAACAGTAAAAATATGTGAGAGATACGAGAACGATATAAAGCATGTGAGAGATACTGGGAGAAGTATAAGCATGGCAGGTACTGTGAGCAGTATGAAACATGTGAAGATCAGACTTGCAGTTCAAGAAACGGTATTTTAACATGGTTCATACGCAATTCATTATCATATGCAGTAAATAAATTTTGTAGGGGTACTCGCCTCGAGCAAAGCAAGAATACTAGTACGAAGATATAGATGTCTGATATCCTGTCAATAATGATATACAAACTCAGCATCTAAGTTATGTTCAAGATTTTACACTAGTGGGGTGACACGACTCCTAACTGGATACTAGCCAAGTGGGGACCTAGCATAAAAGTCTAATGTGGAGTGACACTATATCCAAACTAAATTTTCTAGGGCCTTTACACTAGTGTAGGATGAGGTCCAATACTACAATAACTCAAATCAACACAAAACTTTGTAAGTCGTAACTACTCAATAAATAAATCAGACTGTACACTGAGTTTCAACAATTTTTGAGATAGACAAAAAGCTCAATTATACATAAAATAAAGTACCAAAATGATCCTTGTTAATTATAAAAATTTATACTAATTTTTCTGGAATTTATAAGCCTTCATAAATATTTATTAAAAATCAGCAAACACATGTATCCTGAAAATGAGTTTTGTTTTCCTATTTTTATAAAATACCAAAATACTTATTAAATACTAGAAAAATTATAATAAATTAGCTAAATTAACATAGTATTTAAATACAATTTTTTTTCTAGATTTTTACAACATTTAAAATATATATAAAAATTCAAAAACAGAAAGTAACAATTTCTGGAAAATAATTAATTACAAATTAAGGATGATACATAAGCAAAATTTACAGATGTTGTCGGATGATAAAATAAATATCACCAACGTGTCCAGAACAGTCAAATTAGCTCGGATAGCCTACCCATAAGTCCAATTTAGACACAGGGGCAAAACGGTAATTTCGGATCAAAATGATGTCCGCCATTGGACACACTTTGCACCGAAAAATGTGTCGAGATAGAAGTCTACAAAACCTAGCAAATTATATATCCACGAATCCAGAATGATGATACGAACCCAACGGCATGTCGAAAATGGAATTCCGATGAGCTGATCTCAAAATGACACGTTGACGCGGACATTTGGAATCCGATTTGCACCGAAATACGTGCCGAAGCAAATGTCTTCAAAACTCAGGAAATTATATGTCAACGAGTTCAGAATGACAACACGAACTCAACGGTATATCCGGAATTAGATTTTGATGTGCCGATCTCAAAGTGACCCGTTGACTCGGAATGTAGGACCTGCTTTGCACCGAAATGCGTGCCAGGGCCCACGTTCTCTAAATTAAGCAAATTTTATATGAAAACATGCCAGAACGACGTCACGAGTCTATTGGTGGTGTCAGAAATTGAATCCGGAGTCCCGGGTTCAAAAATGGAATTTTACAAGTGCAAATTAAAGAATTCGGACATCCAACTTTGGCGTCGAATTCGACCAACCAAACGTGTTCACAATGAAACAAAAGTTAAGGGACAGGAAGAGGGTTATACCTGCTGCGCACAGGAACTGGTAGCGTGCCAACCGGAGCTACGACGGCGGAGTTACGAACTGACGAAGTCGGCTCCACAAAACTGTCCAAAAACAGTTCAATTTAAAGTCTCAACTTGGTGGCCAGTTTTGATGTATCAAATTACAAAATTAACGGACGAAAGTACTTGATGGGAGTGAAGAGGTATATATCGTGATTGAGACGGAGCAAAGAGTTTGCCGATTCAACGGTCGGATCTCTATAAAAATGTGCGCGAAGTCGCAGCGACGGAACACGAATTTTGAGTTCCAAACTCGCGCGCGTCGACGGGATCTCGTGCCAAACGCACGAATCGTGTGTTTCACACGTCGGAGAGGCTGGAGACTCTCCCAGGGTGATCGCCTAGGTTCGTCGGAGGCGTGGGGAGCTCGCAGGGATGGGCCGGCCACGTGGGGGCACACGGCCACAGCGGCAGCGCACGTTCGCGTGCATGTCTGCGGCTGCTGCCGCTAGTATAGCTGCTGCTGCAGCCGGCCGGCCAGGGCGGCGGCGGTGCAGAGCCGGGCACGGGGGGGGGAGGGCAGCTGTGCAGTGGTGGTGGCGGTTCGGGTGATGGTTATGGTGATGGTGTAGTTTATGGTGGTGGTGTTGATGGTGAGATGGTGATGGTGGTGATGATATTAATGGTGATAGTGGTGTAGCAATGAAGAAGAAGTGGAGGCTGTGGTGGTGTTGATGTTGTTCATGGTGGTGGTGGTGGTCGGCAGTGAAGGGGTGGGTTCGACTGAGGAGAAAATGAGAGAGGGTGAGAGAGAGATGCATGTATATATATATATAATATATATAGAAAGAGTGAGAGAGAGTGTTTAGAATAGAGAGAGAGATATTTGATATGAGAGAGAGGGAGGTCGACTAGAGAATAGGGGGTGTGTGCTGTAAAGGAAAGGGTGAGGGGGTGAGGTGTGTTTATTATAGAAGAGAGAGAGATATTTATTTATATATATATGTGTATATATATATTTAAAAAAAAAATATATTTATATATGGGATATTTGTAAAGTAGAGAGAGGAAGAGATATTTTCAAAATAGGAAAAAGAGAAATATTGTGTGGGGTACTTGGGTAGCCATGGGAGGACAATATGGAGCTTGGGTTCAGGTTCGGTCGAGCCGGGTCAGGTCAAAATCGGACAGGGTAAAATAATTGAATTAAAATAGGTATTTATGATCATGGGTAAATAAGTAACATGTGGGGACTCAAATAAATAGAACAAAAGTTTTATGTGGGTAGTAGGCTTCATGTGGGCCATGTCCATACTTTGGGTCGACTAGGTTGGATCGATGTCGGGTCCTGAAATTAAATTAGAAATTAAATCAGGTTTTACGGTAGATAATTAATTGGCCTAAATTGATCCGAAAGTTGTGCGAAGGAAATGAAACACAAAATGGAGTGTTTGAGTGGGACACAAAGGTCATGGGTGAAGAGCGTCTCGAGTAGATCATTCATGAGAAGTTGGTTCTGAGAAAATGACTGGTCTGGTGCTCCTAAATTAAAAGTCACGGTAACGTGCAAACAATGATCAAAGATAAAATTGGGAATAATTATTTAACGATTAATTGGTCTAAGTTGACCCGAAGTTGCGCGATACAAAAAGAGCACAAGGGAACGAGTTCAAGTGGGACATGATATATCAAAACGATGATAATCATGTCTACTACAAAACTCGTAAAGAGAGTTTGCATAGATTGGCATCCCTGACGCTCCAAAAGTCAAAGTCACGGAAAGGTACATTAATGATCAAAACAATTAAATAATAAAATACTTATAAAAAATAATTCATTTAAAAAATTTAAAATAAATCCTGAAATTCAGGGGGCTTACAGTATGGCATGATTTTCAGTGTATGCTATACAAATCTAGGTCAAACTCAGTCAAACTAAGTCACACAAAGTCATACTAGGTCAAACTAAATCAAACTAAATCAAACTAAGTTATACTAGGTCTAACAAAGTCAAACTAGATCAAACTAGGTCATGCTAAGTCAATCTAAGTAAACCTAAGTCATACTAAGTCAAGGTCGGTCAAACAAAGTCAAACTAGGTCAAGCTAAGTCAAACAAAGTCAAACAAGGTCAAACCAAGTCAATCTAGATCATACAATGTCAAGGGTTGACCTATAGTTGACTTTTGGTCAACAGGTCAACTCTGGTCAACTTTAATCCATTCTAGGTCAAACTGGATCTATGGTTGACCTACAGCTGACTTTTGGTCAACTGGTCAACTCTGGTCAACTCCTAATCCATTCTAAGTTAGATATTGACTCTACTTTGACTTTCAGTCAAAATAGTCAACTTTGGTAAAACAAGGTCATATCTAAGTCAAATATTCTATTTCTAACAATTACCTACCAAGATAATCTACTTACCTTATCTCTATAGGTATCTCAATACCAATACCTTGGTCGGAAGTCGAATACCTTAGTCTAGGTAAACATATATCTTAGCTACCAAGATACCAATCATAGATAACTAGTAACTATCTATATACCCCAAGTTACTAGCTAACTCGTATCTTAACTTCTAACCTTAGTATCTAGGTAACCATACCTTACCTTGAAGGTATACCCATTTCCTTGCTTGCAATAAGGTAAATCACTTTACCTTATGGTAAGGTAATCTAAGGTATTCTAAGATACCCCTATGGTATCTCAAGATACCACTCTAAATCCGAAGACACTATTAGATAGGATACTAACTATCCATAGATATCTAACATATCTAAGATACTAACCTCTATCTAGGATACCATCTTAGTTATCCTAAGATATCTAACTTACCTCTTCCTAACTTTAGGATACTAACATCTAAGATATCAACTTGATGTATCTAAGATACCATCTAGATACACTAACTCTAATATAGATATCCTAATTAATATCTAACTATCTAATCATCTAACACAAATCTTCTAACATCTCTATGGTATTCTAAGATATCCTAAGATATCTCAAGATACTGTTAGGGTTATATACTAAAAACATCACTTTTGTAGTAACATTCTTTCCTTAAATTTTGAATGAGAATCATTTGGACAAATGTTTGCATATTATATTTGTTGCAAGTGTTAATGCAAATGTATGATATTTTATATTGTAGATAATATGGTGTGTGGTGTCATACAGAAGATCTTATTATCAGTTTCCTATGGAGTATATAAATAGTTCACAACCTAGATGGACTTGGATAATCTATTGGAAAGGTTGTAGTGTAATCTGGTATTAGTCTATCTTGACTATAGGTTTATACTAGTACACTTTGTGTGTATTGAACAGGACCACTTGAGGTTGTTCTCTTTGTACTGACTACATAAGTGAACAAACACCTCAGTTATTATGGATGCTTGTGCTCTTAATCCGGATATAATAACAAACATGTATATGCAGTGTGCATTACTTTGACTCATGAAAGAGTGAGATTCATTATGGATCAACAACCTCTATGAATTGGGTAATAACATTGTATGTATGATGGGTTGTTGATTATAAATGGAATCCATTTTTTGATACATTGAGTTGATAATATCCCCTTAAGGAGCTCATAAGGATTGTCATGTAAATTCTGCAGGTAGATTATATCCGACATGATAAATAAAGTTGAGCGGTACTACTTAAGGATAAAAGATGTCGAATCAATATAGTTGTCAGTAATTTAATTTGATCGACGGACATTCGATATCTTAACATGGGGAGCCAAACGAGTATATAATAAAAGGAGCCCACAAACTTAATTTGGGATTAGGGAGGTAGTGCAACAATAGCTCATTAGTGGACCGAGCTATTGTTAATGGGACTGGATTGTGTGTTCGAGCTGAACACGGGATATCCAGATCCGTTAGGAGGCCTAACCCTAATTTTTTCTCATGGTCCATGCCGTAGCCTATATATATCCTCCATTCTCTGGCCGCCAAATAATAGATCAGAAATCTGAAGCTTTCTCTAAATTCGTGATTCACGTAAGGAGAGAAAGAGAGGGCTGCCAAGGAGAAGAAAAGGTTGGGAGATCGTCGCCCACACGACGTCCAACTCGAGAAAGGAATACGTAAAGAAGATCTTGGGGTCGTCCGCTCGAGATTGCCAGGAACTACTTGTCTTCTTTCCACCGCAGATATAATTCGTGAACCCCAGTTTCTGCCTATGAAGGGTTAGAACTCGTATTAAATCTGTTTAACTTTCTATCGATCAATATGCACACCGAAGTAAGGGTCCTGGGAATCCCCAGTTCCACCAGATACCACTAACTAACCATCTAAATTCTAACTCTAAAATATATATATAGACACTAACTAACTAGACTAACAACTTAACTCTAACAAACACACACTAACTACTATCTAACCAACTTAGAAACCTACCACAAACTAACATACTAACTAATATCCAACCATCTACTAACTAGCTAATATATAACATATCTAACTTATATCTCTAATACAAGATACTAACCAACTCTAACATATCAAACTAATACTAACATCTATCATAGACTAAGATATCTAACTATTACTAGCATGGACTAACTTATCTATCCAACTTACTACTATCTAACATATATCAAACCATCTACTAACATATACATAGAAACTAACCTCTATCTCTATTAAGTTTCTAACGCTCACCCACACACTACTCACATACACACAAGACACAAAACGGAGGGAAAGGGCTGCCTAGTGCAGCCCCTTGGCTGCTGCCGCTTGGCAGCCTAGATGGCTGTTGTTGCTGCTGTTTTGCACAATAAATAGCCTGTTGTGGCTGCTGTTGTAGGCAGCAGCAAGGCTGCTGTGGTGGCTGTTGTATACAGCCCCATATCTCCCCCCTCTTTCCTTTTCTTCTTCCTCTTCACACTCTCATCCAATCCCTCTATAACCCCTTTCATATAACCCCCTTCATATCTCTCTAAACCCTCATTCAAACACATATAAACACATCCAATCTAGTCTCACAAACACAACCACATACTCACATGCTCTTCTCAATCACTCTAACACATATCAAATCCTCTAACACTACCACAACCACAAATCCAAGCCCACAACACACACTCTCTAATCAACTAAACAAACATACTAATCAAACATAACCACTCTAAATCCCCCTTACCTACCAACACCCACACTCTATACAAGATACACTAGCACACATACAGATCCTCTATCTATCTCACTCACATACACATCTCACTTCTCCTCTCTCCATAAACACACAATCTAAATCTCACACAAAATCCCCAAAACAGTCCACTATACAATAAATATAACAATATTCACATACATACATATAAATGTGACTTGTGGGTTAAAAATACATAGATATAGATATTGGTATCCAAATGAAAACTAGATGGAACATCCTAACCATGGGTAAACTATTCTCTAACATATACAAATCTGAAATTAGAAGATAACATAGCCTATTGGGCATAAACACAAACACTTGGTGGGCCACCCTCAAAATTTCTCCATGGGTGACACCAAACCACTCCTAACTTCCCAATGAGGACTCAAATGAGCCTCTAAATCAAACCTAAGGGTGGTACATGCATGGGGGTAGTTCCTATGGGTTCAAAACTAACAAATATGCAAAGGAAAGATGAAATAGAGAGAGTTTTTTTAGAGAGAGATACCTATTGGGAGTTGTATCCCAATGATTCAATCAAAGGACACGGTTCCGATATGAGAACTCCTTACAAATAGACTCCTCTCCTTGCTCCTTGCCCTCCACTCAAGTAGGATCCCTCTCCTTGATGGATTGAGAGAAATGGAGGAAAAATGAGTGGATTTGGGAGATAAAATTAAGATGAAAGTTCTCAAGTTTGGGGAAGAACAATATTTGGGGGAAAATAGGCTACTATTGAAATGAAAGGATGGAGAGACTCTCCTATAGGTGGCCGGCCAAATGGAAGCCCTAGTTGGGTTGTGAAATATTTAAGTTGTCCTCATCAAGTCTCTCTTTGGTTTATTTAAGTCATGCCAAGGTTTGGAATCAAAACGGTCAAGTTCTAATATCTAAATGAACCAATCTAGTCATGTGGGATTAGTCTAATTACACTAGCCTAATTAGTAGAATTCATGGGCCATGCCTAACTAATCTTTGAGTCCCGACTAGATTCTAAACTACCCGGGCCACTAACACAAGTCAAAACTAGACGAAACTCAAACCCGACTAACTAATCTCCAAAATACAATATTAATAAATAAATATTAACAAAAATATTAGAATGTAGAAAATGACAAATTTACCCTCAATTTTGAAAATGGACAGTTATAATCCTACCCCCTTAGAAAAATTGTGTCCTCGAAATTTGAAATGGTTGTACTCTTCTCTAGGTCAAGCCTCCAACAATCAAAGTCTACTAAATTCCATCCAAAGTTATACAACATGCAATTCTATGGAATAAGAACAAATATGCATGGTTTTAGTCTCTACAGTATCATGTTATTACAGTCTCCATTGGGATTTTCTATTAATCAAGCATGGTCATCACATATGCAAGCTAAAGGTACTAAGAAAGCAATCAAACAATCAATGGATAAAAGAAACAGGAAAAGAAAAGAACAAGACCTAACCTCCTAGTCCCTCACCTGCAGTGTGGGTCTCCTCGACCGTCATCACAAAAGTCCTGTCGTGGCGGGGTATATCCCACTACTGGTGCAGGGCATGATGCTGCGCCACAGGTGGCCTAGCTCTCACTCTCTTCTCTAAGATACCCAAGCAACATCTCCACTGATACCTACTCCATTATACTAGGGTGCCCTCTATAGGGTGTCTATGTAGGACCGTTGAGTACCTCTAGAGGGGGGGTGAATAGAGTGAGTGCGAGTGCAGTAGAAAATAATCTCCAATTAAAAATTTAAAAGTAGATAACAATGGCAGTGAATAAAGAGACAGTAAATAAATGCAGTAAGAGATCAGAGAATCAAACTCAGTGAACACCACAATATATACTGGTTTCCCTCTTGGAGGACTAATCCAGTCGCAGGTACTCTTGCCTGCTGTTAATCTACTATGGCACAAGCTTTAACTGAGCGCTTGTAACTCTTACAACACCGTGCTTGGCGATAAGTGTACGACCGACTTCACAATACCGTGCTTGGTGACGAGCGCACGACCGACTCCAGAAGGCAATTGGAAAACTGAAACATTTTCTGAATACAGCCTCCGATACAACTCTTTAATACCAAACTCTAGATTAAACATAAACTGTACTGGCTTCGCTAAGAGTCGTAAAGGCTTAGATATGAAAGTAAAAATCTCAGAACACTTTAGATAGAGAAGAGAATATATGAAATTGGATGATTGAAATGAATGGTAATCTCAACTCTATTTATAGTATTTTTGGAGGACCAAACTCGGGTAGAGTTCGGATGCTAGAATTTCGTATACGAACGTTGGATGCAGATTTGGTGGGAACTGTATTTCGAATTTACCCAGACCGAACTTGGGTCGAACTCGGACCGAACTCGGTCAGAGTTCTGTCAGGGTTCTGCTGGGTCAGAACAGTAAGGAATGAACCAAATTTGCATAGGTTTTGGACTTTTTGGAATTGTGGATTTTTGGGATACGTAGATAGGCTTATTTTTGTTTGTGGACTGAGAAAAACCTAAGCCAGTACCGATCCGATCAATCTCATATTTTTCTATACTCAATAAAAGGAAAAATACAAATAAATATGAAAACAAATAGCCCATTTGATGACGCCTTTCTCCTGACATTTGAGCAGACTCATTTTTTCTTGACGGCAATCGTCCAAAGATAAACAGATCTGGAAATCTGAATACCTTTCGGGGGCTTCGCTCCTGAACCCCCACGGGGACGTTGCCCCCTCGACCCCCGTCCGCTGATCGGGCAGCGGAACCCCCGATGCGAGGCCCCGGATAGGTCGTTAGGCGGTTCAGAGAAATCTTCTTGTATTATGCCGTCTTTGGTCCATCAATAATTCTTTGTTGTATATGTCCTGGTTTGATCATGCTTACTGCTTGTCTGTAAGTACATATTAGACGAAATAAAATAATATGATGCAGTATGATACAAGCATAGCAATATGATATAGACCATTTAGGACAATGCTAAGTTTATAGGACAATGCTAATTTTAAGTAGCAACATGATAGTGATTACATAAATATCAGTGACATCACTAGTTAAACTTAATTGATTAGTCATACTCAAAAACATGATATAATCATTGGGCTAACAGTCTATTTTGTAATCTGATAACCATACCCGTCTACCCAGAATCATGTTATCGGAATCCTGGTTACGCCAGTAAGTATGGCTGTAATAAACCATAGGGTCCGCAACTAAGGTACATACTTCTAAAATCATGGTATCTAACATTTTCGTATTATTGCATGCTTGGCTGCAAAAAACCTTAAATTCTCACAACCCGAGAAATACATCCAATATCAGACCCTATGTCTTCGCCATGCCTGCTAATATGGCTGTGGAAGGCTCTAGATTCCATAATCGAGGCAACTTAGTCCAAAGGTTTATCCTGGTAGAAAATCAATGAACACCAAGAATCAAATTCAGCCACGGACAAGGAAGAACAGACAGAAATAGTTGGAATCAAATTTTGAGATAGTTCATCATAAGATTCTCAAAGGTCATCCCTGGAATCTTCTCAAGAAGTCCTAGCTATGATTGAGTATCCTTAGCCTATAGCCTATATCTTCTAAACCTATTACAGGCTCGTAGCAACACTCTAAGTCGAGCACCACTACGACAATGTACTAATTGCGACTTCTGACCTGCATGGGCCACCACTAAAAACGTGTCACAATCCACACCCAGAGTAGGAGCACGAGTGCGTGACAGCGTCCCAACCTATGTCGCAGAAACGGCGTAGAAAGCTATCTAGGTCTACTATATAACAACAGTTATAATATCAAAACCTGTCGAGAATGGTCAACTGCGAAAGGAGGACAAGCAATAACAATATAATATATTCAATCACAAACTCTAAGAAAGATAGATGATACTGAAAGATAAAGACAACAAGATATAAAAATATCATCCAGAAGATCCAACACAGAAATATTACAAGTCCAGAGTCAATAATCTCAAATACAAATACTAAAATAATAACAAGCTAAAATGTAATCTAGAGACAAAGTCCAGTACCAAACTAATCTAGCTAAGATACTCTAAAGCCTCATCGGTTGGAGCTAACCCCTGCTGAACTAAGGTCTCCAAGTCTAAGCCAACTACGTCGTAGGAACCGTAGTAGGTAGGATACTCCTCCTCGCCATAATCTGTAAAATTTTGTCAACATATCCAGTCAGGATGGAACAAGCACAAATCTCCAATAACAGTTCCAGTCAGACGATAAAGAATATGTAGCAGTAAATAGAGAGAGTATACTTGTGAAATGGAAAGTACATAAAAGTAGCATGGCAAGGTTAAAGCTGTAAACTATAGCTAGAGCAATGGCAAAAAAATCGATCATATCATGTACAAGAGTCGAGAATCATACAATCTACGTGAGTGAATACTAGCTACGACATGTGGCCGGCTTGGGTACTTGCACAATAATTTCATGGCCTGGTTAATCATATAGGATGTATGATCAACACTCACAATCACAATAGTTGCACAATAGGGATTTGACCACATATCTACACTAATACTTCTCACTCCCGACTGATACAGTGGATCCATCCATGACACGTTATGACATAGAATCTCTGAGAAGGTCGCGAGCCTTCACATGAATCATGTATATACAATGCACAAGGAATAAGGACAAGGTTTGCATAAGATATACCAAAGAATACAAGAAATAACATCTCATGATGGGATCCAGACAAATACCAATCCGTGTGAATAATGTGTCAAAAGAACAAGGATATCTACACTAAATACAAGAAATATATAAGATATCATAAAACAAAAATATTATCAGAGAATGTACTCGTCTGAGATTCGGTAAAAATATGTCAACAGTGTATCGAGGCTCAGAGTGAAGTCACAGACCTAAAATTAAGATATGCATGAGTTAAATAGGGATTAACAGTGTATGGCATGATTTCTAGTGTATGCTATGCAAATCTATGTCAAAATCAGTCAAACTAAGTCACACCAAGCCATATTAGGTCAAACTAAATCAAACTAAGTCATACTAGGTCTAACAAAGTCAAACTAGATCAAACTAGGTCATGCTAATTCAATCAAAGTAAACCTAAGTCATACTAAGTCAAGGTAGGTCAAACAAAGTCAAACTAGGTCAAGCTAAGTCAAACAAAGTCAAACTAGGTCAAGCTAAGTCAAACTAGGTCAAACAAGGTCAAACCAAGTCAATCTAGATCATACTAGGTCAAGGGTTGACCTATGGTTGACTTTTGGTCAACTCTAGTCAACTTCTAATCCATTCTAGGTCAAACTGGGTCAATGGTTGAACTACAGTTGACTTTTGGTCAACTGGTCAACTTTGGTCAACTTCTAATCCATTCTAGATTAGATGTTGACTCTACATTGACATTCAGTCAAAATAGTCAACCTTGGTCAAACAAGTTCATATCTAAGTCAAATATCATATTTCTAACCATTACCTACCAAGATAAGCCAAGTCTAACCATTACCTGCCAAGATAATCCAATTACCTTATTTCTATAGGTATTTCAATACCAATACCTTGGTCGGAAGTTGAATGCCTTAGTCTAAGTAAACATAAACCTTAGCTACTAAGATACCAATCCTAGATATCTAGTAACTATCTATATATCCCAAGCTACTAGCTAACTCATACCTTAACTTCTAACCTTAGTATCTAGGTAACCACACCTTACCTTAAGGGTAAATCCATTACCTTGCCTTGCAATAAGGTAAATAACTTTACCTTAAGGTAATGTAATCTAAGGTATTCTAAGATACCCCTATGGTATCTCAAGATACCACTCTAAATCCTAAGACACTATTAGATAGGATACTAACTATCCATAGATATCTAACATATCTAAGATACTAACCTCTGCCTAGGATACCATCTTAGTTATCCTAAGATATCTAACTTACCTCTTCCTAACTTTAGGATACTAACATCTAGATATCAACTTGATGTATCTAAGATATCATCAAGATACACTAACTCTAATATAGAGATCCTAACTAATATCTAACTATCTAACCATCTAACACAAATCTTCTAACATCTCTATGGTATTCTAAGATATCCTAAGATATCTCAAGATACCACTAACTAACCATCTAAATTCTAACTCTAAAATATATCTAGACACTAACTAACTAGACTAACAACTTAACTCTAACAAACACTAACTAACTATTATCTAACCAACTTAGAAACCTACCATAAACTAACATACTAACTATATCCAACCATCTACTAACTAGCTAACATATAGCATATCTAACTTATATCTCTAATACAAGATACTAACCAACTCTAACATATCAAACTAACACTAGCATCTATCATAGACTAAGATATCTAACTATTACAACCATAGACTAACTTATCTATCCAACATACTACTATCTAACATATATCTAACCATCTACTAACATATACATAGAAAATAACCTCTATCTCTAACATATCTAGCTAACCAATAAACTTTCTAACGCTCACCCACACACTACGCATATACACACAAGGCACAAGGGGGGAGGGGGAAGGGGCTTCCTAGTGCAGCCCCTTGGCTGTTGCTGCTTAGTAGCCTAGATAGCTGCTGCTACTGCTATTTTGCACAACAAATAGACTACTGTGGCTGCTGCTGTAGGCAGCAGCAAGGCAGCTATGGTAGCTGTTGTATACAACCCTACATCTCCCCCCCTCTTCCCTTCTCTTCCTCCTCTTCACACTCTCATCCAATCCTTCTATAACCCCTTTCATATAACCCCCTTTATATCTTTCTAAACCCTCATTCAAACACATATAAACACATCCAATCTAGTCTCACAAACACAAACACATACTCACATTCTCTTCTCAATCACTCTAACACATATCAAATCCTCTAAAACTACCACTACAACAAATCCAAACCTACAACACACACACACTCTAATCAACTAAACAAACATACTAATCAAACACAACCACTCTAAATTCCCCTTACCTACCAACACCCACACTCTATACAAGGCACACAAACACACATACAAATCCTCTATCTATCTCACTCATATACACATCTCACTTTTCCCCTCTCCACAAACACACAATCTAAATCTCACACAAAACCCCCAAAACAGTCCAATATATAATATATATATATAGCAATATTCACATACATACATATAAATGTGACTTGTGGGTCAAAAATACATAGATATAAACATTGGTATCCAAATGAAAACTAGATGGGACATCCTAACCATGCATAAACTATTCTCTAACATATACTAATATGAAATTAGAAGACAACATAGCCTATTGGGCATAAATACAAACATTTGGTGGGCCACCCTCGAAATTTCAACATGGGTGACACCAAACCACTCCTAACTTCCAAATGAGGACTCAAACGAGCCTCTAAATCAAACCTAAGGGTGTTACATGCATGAGGGTGATTCCTATGGGTTCAAAACTAACAAATATGCAAAGGAAAGATGAAATAGAGAGTTGTTAGAGAGAGGTACCTATTGGGAGTTGTATCCCAATGATTCAATCAAAGGACACGGTTCTAATACGAGAACTCCTTGCAAATAGACTCCTCTTCTTGCTCCTTGCTCTCCACTCCAAGTAGGCTCCCTTTTCTTGATGGATTGAGAGAAATGGAGGAAAATGAGTGGATTTGGAAGTTGAAATCAAGAGGAAAGCTCTCAAGTTTGGGAAAGATCAATATTTGGGGGAAAAGAGGCTACTATTGAAATGAAAGGATGGAGAGACTCTCCTATAGGTGGCCGGCTATATAGGAGCCCTAGTTGCATTGTGAAATGTCTAAGTTGTCTTCATCAAGTCTCCCTTTGGTTTATTTAAGTCATGCCAAGGTTTTGGGTCAAAAGGATCAAGTTCTAATCTCTAAATGAACCAATCTAGTCATGTGGGATTAGCCTAATTACAGTAGCCTAATTAGTGAGATTTGTGGGCCACGTCTACCTAATCTTTGGGTCCCGCCTAGATTGTAAACTACATGGGCCACTAACACAAGTCAAAACTAGACGAAACTCAAACCCGACTAACTAAACCCCAAAATACAATATTAATAAATAAATATTCACAAAAATATTAGAATATAGAAAATGATAAATTTACCCTCAATTTTGAAAATAGGCAGTTACATTCACTCTTTTCATAAAGAGTGTTACTTTGTATCTCGTTAGTTAATGCCATTGCGCATATATTTGCAGCTAGACGACGTCTCTCTTCTTCTTCGGAATCGCTTGCTTCACTTTCATACCATATACTCGTGGTAGCATACTTGTGAGACGATGATCTTCCTTCGTTTGGTCGTTCGTAACGATTCTCCTTTTTAGTAGTACTATGGCAATATTCCATGATGTGCTCTGATACCAATTGTTGGATCAATTGGTATGATCAACAAGACTTATATAAAGAGAACCAGGTCTTATAACAATTGTAGGAGCAATTGGTATGAGCAATAATTCCTATTTAAAGAGCACCAGCTCTGATACCAATTGTAGGAACGATTGGTATGAGCAATAATTCCTATATAAAGAGCTTCTGCTCTGATACCAATTGTAGGAGCAATTGGTATAAGAAGAAATATCTATATAACAGGAACCCGCTCTAATACTAATTGTAAGATCGATGGCACCTCTAGAGGGGGATGAATAGAGTGTAACAGAAAAATAATTGACACTTAAAAAAATTCTAAGCATATGAAGAAGATAATCAATCAAATTTAAATGCGAGTAAAGCAGTAAATAGTTAAGGCAAGAAAATAATACGCAGACATAGCAGGTTTATATTGGTTTTTCTCTGAGAGGACTAGTCCAGTTCGCGAGAACTCTTGCTCGCTATAATCCACTATTTTGAATAGAGATTACACCGTGTGCTTTACTTCGAAGAACATGCCAACTTCAATACCGTCGTGTTTTAATCCGAAGCCCATGATCAAACTTCAATACCGTCGTGTTTTCATCCAAAGCCTACGAACAAACTTTAACACCTTTATGAAGAAATCTTTTATACTCCAAGCTTGTACAACTCGAATACTCCTAATCGAAAACCATCGGCACCAGAAGAATAGGAGTTGTCTTGGAAATAGAAAGATTAAAGCTCTTTATAGATAGGAAGACTTTAGAATAAATATAGAAGTTGAAGAATGAATGAGTTAATAGAAATGTGAAATTCTTCTCTATTTATAGATTTTTCTAGGACAGAGTTCGGACAGAACTTGGTAGGGTTAACGTTCATAATTTTAAATATTGTAGATCCAAAAGAGTAGGAATTTGCTACTGACCAGGAGTGATTTAAGTGGACCGAGTTTCGGCAGAACTCTGGCCGAGTTCGGTTAGGTTGATTTTAGATCGTTTTTGGTTCAGCAGGGTTTTTGGATGCTGGTTTGGTATGATATCAAAGATAGGTTTGTTTTGGTTCAGGATAAACTTCTAAATGTGAGTGATCCCAACTCAAAAATTATCTAGACTCAATAAATAGAAAAATACAGAACGAATTAGAAAAACCAATAGCCCTTTTGATGACGTCTTTTTTCTGACATTGAAGATGCAATGTTCCTTGACGGAAATCAGCCAAAGATAAACATATCTAGAAATCTGAATACCTACCCCCACGGGAGGTGCTACCCCGCGACCCATGTCCGCTGACCGGGCAGCAGAACCCTCGAGTGCGAGGCCCCGGATAGGTCGCTGGGTGGTTCAGAAAAATCTTCTGGTTTAACGCCGTCTTTGGCCCATCTTCAATTCTTTATCGCATATGTCCTGGTTTGATCATGCTTGATCATGCTTACTGCATGTCTACTAGTACATGTTAGACGAACAAAGTAGTATCATAGTATGATAATAAGATAACATTTAGTGAGCAGTAGGACAATGTTAAGTTTAAGTAGTAATATGATAGTGAATATATGAATATTAGTGACATTATTATGTTAAACTTAACTGATTAGCCATATTCAAAAATATGACATAATTATTGGGCTAACAGGATGGCCTAGTAGGGAGCATGTATTCTCGAGTCCCCAGTATTGCATCGCCTTCTCCGGTTGGGACTCGAGCGTTGGGCTATGTTATTTCCATTTTCGGAAGCAGGAGAAGGATACACAGGAGGTGTGTGCGGGGATTTGTTGGTGGAAGCCGACAGAGCATCCTCCATAGTTGCTGGTGGTGGCGAAGCAACCTTGACCACCTAGACCTTGCGAGTCTTCCTAGGTTTCACAAACCTAGGAGAAGAGTTTGACCCTTCGAAAAGCATATTTTTGTAAGCTTATACGAGTGCAGTTGCTAGTAGTTATGACAGTCTATCTGCACGGCTAGATCACTGGTGACAGAGCTCGTACGAGTGTGTAGGACAGCCTGACGTTTGAATGGTACGGTTATGTAATACGTATGCCATAAAAGGGAGACTTAAATTAGATGGCACAATCTTTGTTAATGTGTGGCACTGATCATGATTTGGAAGGACTCTCTAGTTTGGATTGTCACGCCCCGACCCAGAAAATTGCTCGTTCTCGCATCATTTTCACCCGAATCAATCATCCTCACTGAGGTGTGATGCCGTACGAGCCTGGAGTTGCGCTCGTACAAGGCAAGATGAAAAGTTCACATAGTGTCTATCTCAAATTGATAATATTCACAGCGGAAGGAAACAGAATATACAATAAGAATCACTTTATTGATAATGAAATATATTACAAAGGCTTGAATAGCTTAATTCAATATTGCCAATTGGCTTACAATACTCATGATCTCTCTAGCTCATAAAGGATCTTGTCTCATATATTATGTCTTTTATAGCACATGACTCCCGGCCGAAACATTTTTATGTTGCATGCCAAATCCAGTGTGGTCGCACGCCTCGAAACACTAAGGAACTTCATGCCTCAACGCATCCAAGCGAAACTTTACCACGAGCAGAACATTTCCTGAACCTGCAAGCAATCTGGAGGGAGATTAGTACTTATTCTCTCGCGTACCGATCAAGACCCACTCACCTAAACCAACACTAAGTAGTTTTGTGAAGCATTCATCTTATTATATGATCTTTCTATTATTACCTTAGAATCAGTTTCATAGAAAGATTCAAAGCAGTAGAGCATGTACTCGATTGTAACTAAATCATGAATGTGTTTAATATCGTGTCCTTACAATAGACACTGTTATCCATATAATGAACATATGCATAGTGATCGTGCACATCTTCGTCTCGAATTGCCAAGCCTGCAAACCGATAACAATTCACACAATCAACCAACATTTCTAGCATAATCATAAGGGTGGCAGGATTTATGCCTGCACCCAAATCTAATCTCATCCTACCGGCCCGATATATATGAAAGGTCACGATGTTCCGCGCCATAATGGACCGGTATCTCAATGTATAAGCCGACAATTGCTCCAAGTACGGGTTGCTTGCCCTATATCCGAAGGATTCCAAACTTACTAGTATTATGGCTTATCACATCAGTGGTCGACATCAAACCGTCCTAATAAAGTGCACCACGAATACCAATCTCAATTCCCTTCTAGGCTGAACAGTCCCGGTGTCACGCCCTGATTTCGTAGAATCGATAGTCGTCCCCTGGGCATAATGCTGTGCGAACCTAAGTTACGATTGCACAAGGCATAGTCATAAGGTTATCCGAAACACAACATCAAGTAGAGTACGCAGAGAAATTGAATAAATACATTTGAAAACAGAGGTAACTTTTCTTTCATTGATAATAAGCAACATTTACATGACTCTGTTACATTCATTTGCCTTGCGGGCTACAACATGACTCGATTATAAAATAAACGCTGATGAGATAGTCGTTCCATACATTATGCCCCCATTTACAAGCAAAATATTTTATTCCACCTGGTATTGTGGTGAGTCAAGATATCTTTTCTTTTGGACTAAATATGGAGTCTTCAAAAGGATCAAAACAAGCCTTCAACACATGGACGAGGCTTCAAATGTACTTGCTTCACCTTGAGCTTAAGTGGCGCGCCCTTCTTGGTTCAGGGTACCTGTGGAGAGCAAGGATCAGTACATTACACTTATACTGGTGCGTAGCAAATTAAGTTCCATGCTCTCATTTGGTTGAAGTGTTTATATAACTTAGTTTTGTAAATCTTTCTAACCATCCTAATGAATTTTAGACAAGCATATGACAAGCATAATATAAATTACGCTAGAACTTACCATCAGTAGAGCATGCCGTGCAAGGTGAGACTTACTATGTTGTTCCATGTCAATTGTTATCGCTAGCATAGCGTGTATAATTTATGTGTTATTGGTCACTGACACCACGAGCCATCATGGACTTATAGCTTTGTTAGTCAGGGCCCTTTCAATACAAGTAGCGAGCCCCGCTGAAAGTCCTCGCCTAATCCGTGCTATTATCCAGCACAGTTATACCGTGTTTCCTCCTAGGCCGAAACGGTTCCGTGGCCCCGGGATGCCGTTCGAGAAAACTTTTACCTTGTCGACAAGTTGTCTATGACTGTGATAGAACAATTTAGTTACTAAAGCATGGTCTACATTTTTGAGAACTTGATCATTTTATCGTGTCCCGCCTTGCCGTGGCATCAATTTGTTCAATGAGTCAATCTTTTGTTCAACACAGTTTTATAAGATAAGTAGACGTGTCCGTGCTCTTGCATCTATCATTTCATTTACAATAATGTTATTGATTGAACTAAGAAGGGGGTCGAGAAGAGAAGGGTCAGCCACTCACCTTGATTTTTGTTCGAGGCAAGAGACTTGTTGGTCGCGCTAGTCGCCTCCTACGCGATTACCTGAAATCGTACAAGCAACAGATTAGAACACTGTATTTTTCAAGGAGTTTGATATGTAAATGCGAGTTCAAAAATACAGGCCATGAAAACCATCAAAAATATTCATAAAAACGCATTCAGAAAACCAAAGCCAAAGAAGCAAGTACGCCATGAAAAGCAAAGCAATCGGAGGTCTCTACTGACTCAGCCACAGAGTCTATCCTCGAGGCGCGACCCGCTGAATATGGGACTTGATTCCGAAGAAGCATTTCCATAACAAAAAAAGGATCTTAATTCAATCTTTTCTATTCGACCGTTTCAATCGATCCCGAACTATCGGTTTTGACTGAATCGGTAGCGATAGTGTTCCTTTCTCGCGCACCCCGTGGACAGAAACGGAAAATGATGTAGGGACGGGGCACTATGCCTGGTGCCCCGATCGTAACTCGTTCGAGGGATACCAAAGCCCATACACAGGTTATCAAAGTCCATTGACCATATAATATGCACAAAAGATCATAAGTCATCATTTTTGAATAAATCTCAACTTCTCAATATATCATTCGTCTCAACTCAATCTATCTCAAGTTCCAACGACACTGTCTAATACATCCATATTGATGCATGATGCCCTAATATGCAATATTTATTAGATCGACCATTCTTAAGTTATTCACATAATAGCAGTTCTACGATAATTGTGCCACAACTGCATGCTTTACGGGCAAAACATACCCTTCAATATTCCGACAGTTATGTGGCGTTACACTACAACTTGTCCATTTTGCTTACTAAGCCATTCGCATAGTTCCTGTGCACAGATGAACGCTCAACGCCATATTCAATGTTCTAGGCCTAGTGTTCAATATTCTCGAAGTCATACA
Organism: Iris pallida; assembly: GCA_029216955.1. NCBI lineage: Eukaryota > Viridiplantae > Streptophyta > Magnoliopsida > Asparagales > Iridaceae > Iris > Iris pallida. Next base: position 4,032,013 of record JANAVB010004800.1, read on the forward strand.
TTTGATGCACATCTCAATATTGTCTTTCAATGTTCTACCATCAATATCCTACCGTGACCCGTGTACTTGATACATGTCTCCTCAATTATTGATTGTTTATTCTATCTTAATGTTCGACACACACTAAAACCTTTACTCAATTGAGCCATGCTCGCTAACTCGATAGCATCACTCACACATTAGGGCACACATTAGGGTACATTTTATTAGGCATGAAAGAGTAGGAAAGAAAGGTCTGAACCCGTCCACCTTAAGCCAATACGTCTATCGCTTTGCCGAGCCGATGTTGTCACGCCCCAGAACCAGAATACTGGAGAGCGAGGGACAGACACAGCCAGCTACGTACATTGAAGTGCAACCTACCTTGCAATACGGTCACGACTATCTAGATACATGAGGGTTAAACTACAATCCATCAGTCTCTATGGTCAAGAACAAGCCTAGTTTCTCAATCTCAAGCAAGCAAATAAATGTACAAGATGTTAGATCATCAGCCATACAAAGTAAAATATTACATATTCAGATGATCATGAATCTAGTCATACAAAATGTGAGACTAGCAAGAGTTCAGTCATACATGATCAACCCTAGATTTGTCAATCATGTTACAGCCCTTAGGCAGACAGAAAGTAAGTTTCAACACGAGCTAACACTTGCTCGACGGCTAAACGCCTCAAAAGAATAATTTACAATAGAGTGGGAGAGCAAAATAAGAAACCCACTCGTTGCTAGGATTACGTCTGGTGTTCACCATCTGGCTGGAAGGCAGATAGATCCTCGGATACTACTCTGAAATCTGGCCATACAAAACTAGCTGAGTCAGAACCCAGAAGAGCAAGTACCACAAATGAGGCTTCATTATAGAACTAAAACCAGCAGATAATTAAATAGAAGAATATATAAATGAACCTGATTAAGTAACATAAAGACAAGATTAGAATAAAATGATAGCTTACATTAGGAAAATAAGAGGCGGAATATAATTTCCATGCTAATTACGAGATAAGCATTCATGTACGGTCAATCAAGTCCTACGGCTTGCTATCATTATTTAATTAGGGTTATCACAAGCCTAGTTACTAGCAAGATGCAGTTGAGATGTTTCCGCAGTCACAAGCCCTACAGCTATCTAGGTTATCCAGACGAGATGATTTACAAGAGTTATCAAGATTACTGGGGTACTTTCAGTAATTATGTTTTCAAAAAAGTACCCCACATGATAGTGAGCTGGAAATGTGCCCTACTCGTCGGCAGGCTACAAGTCCCTCAGGTATAGCCGGGATAACGGGATCGCCTGTAACTGGGAAAATCTTTCTATATGGACTACTTGATCAATCTAGTTATTAACCTAGTCAGATTCATTATGAATTCCTGACCGTGGTAACCAGGAATCTATGTCCTAGACATGATGCAAGACGAGACAGGTAGCTTGTACAGACACAATCAAGAGAATCAACCATGGTGTCAAGATAAGAGTTACTTAGCAAGTCAGGGTAGCTGTTGTAACAGCGCTTCAAGATTATACATGTCATGTCAGGTTACTTGTCATGTCAAGAGTACTTGTCGGGAGTGCACCTCGACGGGCCATTATCAAGTTTATACATGTCATATCAAGTTTACTTGTTACTTGTCAAGAGTGCGCCTCGACGGGCCACTATCAAGTTTATCAAGAAGGGTTTACGTTATCATGTCGTGTTCATGCCAAGTCGTGTTCATGTCATGTCGTATTCATGTCAAGTTCAATACTGGCAAGTCATGTCGTACACAAGTCGATCATGTTCCATATTAACAAGTTATCAAGTCGGGTTGTCGCAAGTTAGACCAAGTACAAGTACATTCAAAGATACAATATTACACTAAGAACCATGAGAACAAGCATAAAGATAGACAACAAGAGTCATCATAGCATGAGATGGTGCATGAGCCAGAGGGTGCTAGTGGCGCCAGGCCAACTAAGGCTGGGTGGCGTGATGCGCCAAGCATGTCAGGTGGCACGAGGCCAGAGGGTGCTAGCTGGCGCCAGGCCAACTAAGGCTGGGTGGCACGAGGTGCCAAGCAAGTCAGGTGGCTCGAGGCCAGAGGGGCTAGGTCAAGTGGCGCTGGACCAAGGGGCAAGTGGCGCCAGGATGCCAAGGGGTGCCTAGGTGCCAAAGGGCGCTAGAGTACAGGTGGCGCCAGGGGCCAAGGGGCGCCTGGGTGCCAAAGGGTGCCTAGGTGCCAAAGGGCGCCAGGGTACGGGTGGCGCCAGGGGTGCGCACGCTAGGTTGCGCAGCAATAAAGAGTATACGCAACCAAGGGAACACGACACCAAAGGGCACGCGCACTGCTCATCTTCTCCTCCAACAGACCGAGAAGAGCTCAAAGAACCCATAAACATCAAAATAGCATAACTTCTTCAAAATAAGTCAAAATCGGGACTTCCAAGGGTCTAAATTGTATAGAACGAGATTTTCTATAGCTTGGGACGACTGGTTTTTAGGAAATACCAAGTTTTAATAAATCAAAACCAGAAAAAAGAAAAGATCAAAACTTAGATCTAAAAAATGTATCCAACAAAACAAAAAAAATGCCAAGTTCTAATGAGGCATGTAATCTAGCAAAGAAGAGAATAAAATACTAAAACTTGAGATCCATCATGAAGTAAGTTACACTTGCCTAGTGTTTCTTGGGTGTAGGTGGAGAGGAGTAATGGAGAAGAAGAAGAAATAAATGAAAGTAATGAAGAGAGAGAGGAGAGTTGACTTATATATCAACCCTTCTGTCACCCCCGTTTCCCGTATTTCGTAATTATACTCGAAGTTGGATTTTGGCATGTATCTTATTTTCTTGACTAGCGGATTTTGGATTTCTCGTACATTGGTTCTCGACCCGGCTTGGTTTATTTTATGGAGAAGGATTGGTTTGGTTTGGTTTATTTTACATTGGAACACCTTAGCCTATGCTCCTACCTCATTTCCACCACAACCACCCTTTTTATTATCTCCACCTACCTTTCTCTCTCTTCATAACTCTCTTATTTATTTCTTCATCTTCTTCTTCTTCCTTCCTCCACATAACACCAACACCCCTTAGGCAAGTGCACCTTTCCACCACTTGAGAACCACTTTTTATTTGTCTATTAGCTAGATTAGGCCATGGTGATCAACATTAGAACTTGACATTTTGTGATTTGGAGTCTCCATTGTTCTAGATCTAAGTTTCTTCTATTTTTGGTTTTGCATGGTTTTGATCTATTTAAGTTGTATTTTTATGGGTTTTGATGTTCTTATGTTGGAGAGAATTGAATTTCACCCAAGATAGAACTTTGCAAAGTTGGATTTGGACTTATTTTGACCAAGTTATGGACTTTTGAAGCTTTGGGTTCGACCATGGAGTTCTTGCTGATTTGGAGAAGACAGTGAGCAGTGCACGAGCTTTTTAGCTTACGCCACTGAGCTGCGTGCGCTCTTTAGCACAGCACAGTTCGATCCATATGCTGCCTTTTGGGAGCGTATGTCTTGCATACGCTCACTTGGGTGACAAGGAGTCGTATGGAGTTCATACGCTGCCTTGATAAGGAGTCGTATGGAGTTCATACGCTACCTTGATGAGGAGTCGTATGGAGTTCATACGCTGCCTTGATGAGGAGTCGTATAGAGTTCATACGCTGCTTGATGAGGAGTCGTATGGAGACCATACGCTGCCTTTTAGGAGTGTATGTCTTGAATACGCTCACTTGGGTGACAATGAGTCGTATGGACCTCATACGCTGCCTTTTGAGGCATATGGAGTACTTGCACTGAGCGTATGACTTTTGCACTGAGCGTATGGCCTTTAGCTGACTTGGTCTTATGTCAGCATGTCAGATTTGGTTTTATTTTCCTTAAGCTTGGCTCTTCTATAGCCCTGTATATTGATATTTCATTAGATATTTTACGTCCATTTTATATCCTTACGCCTTTTGTCCTGAACTTGATAATCACGAATTTATGTAATATGTTTGGATAGGATAACTGAGCCTGACACGATAGTGACCCGTAGTGGTGCACTCCTGACATGAGTAACCTGACATGACCTGATAGTGGCCGTCGTGGCGCACTCCTGACTAGTACACTTGACCTGATAACCTGACATGTTATATCTTGATAAGCTGTTGCGACGGCTACTTGACATGACATGACTTGTATAATAACCTGGACACCGTGGGCGATTGTGCTTGTACAATAAACCAGTCATGTCTTGCATTATGTCTAGGATGGGACTCCTGAGTACCACGGTCAGGAGTACCTATTGAAATGGACTAAGGCTAATAACTAGATTAATACATTAGTCATGACGAGATTTCCCAGCTACAGGCAATCCTGTTACCTGGGCACGCCTTGGGATCTGCAGCCTGCAGTCGAGTAGGGCACATTTCCAGCACACTGTCATGTGTTGCACCCTTCAAGCTACCTAAGGGTACATTCATTTCCTGGACGATGTACCCACCTGAATTCAACTCTAATTTTTTAACCCGGGTAACCTGGATGGTCTGCAGGGCTTGTGGCTGTGGAATAATCTCGCTGCATCTTGTTAGTAATTAGGCTTGTGACAACCCTAGTTAGTTAAAGTATCAAGCCGTAATTCTTGCTTGGCCGTGAAATAATTGGATGGAGTCTAACCAGTCTAGTCTTGCCCTGATCCTGTTCCAGATTGCTGTATGACCAGAATGCTTGCATTTATTTTACTGATAAATGGTGAGAATTCCAAGTTCTGTTCAGACGAAAGGTTACAATCCCGATCCTTGTTTGGTTTACGGGTTGTAACCTGGTTATCTGAATAGTTCCATGGTTATCTCGTCGTATATCATCCTGGTGTATTTTCTTTATTTTTAGTTCTTACTTTTATTTATATCTTGTGCTGATTGCTGGTTTTAGTTCTTAAGTGAAGCTTCCTTTGTGGCACTTGCTCTTTCTGGGGTCTGACCCAGCTGGTTTTGTGTGGCCAGATTTCGGAGCAGCTCCAGAGGATCTACCGACCTTTCTGCCAGATGGTGAACACTAGAAGGAATCCCGACAACGAGTGGGTTTTATTTTGCTCTCCCACTCCCTTGTAAAAAAATATTCTTTTGAGGCGTTTAGCCGACGAGCACCTGTTTAGCTCGATTGCACTTACTTACTGTCTGCCTACGGGCTGTAACATGATTAACAGATCCTAGGGTTGATCATGTATGACTAAACTCTTGCTAGTCCTGACATTTTGTAACGACTAGCTTCATGATCAACTGAATATGTAATGTTTGGGACGCCTTACTATTGTATATTTAATGATCATACATCTTGTGACTTTTACTTACTTGCTTGTGATTAAGACACTAGGTTTGTTCATGACCTTAAGAGACTGTTGGCTTGTAGATAAACCCTCATGTATCTAGACAGCCGTGACCGTATAGCGAGATGGATTCCATTTCATATACGTAGTTGGCTATGTCTGCCCCCGCTCTCCAGTATTCTGGTTCTGGGGCTTGACACCTTCTCATCTCAAATCAAAATGAACCAAACCAAGCTAAGCCAAGCCAAGTCATGTTGAACCAAACCAAAGAAACCAAGGCAAGTTTAAACCAAGATCAAGCTAAGCAAGACAAGTCTAACTACGGTCGACCTAAAAATTGCTATAAATCCGTACACGTATACAGAAAATACGTATAACCAGAAATGTAAGTGACAGATGTGGCCCGTCACCTTAACTTCGTTACACGATTATCTTATCCGAGCTAACCATGCGAGAACTTCGTGTTCACGTGAACTAACTGACTGATTCAACTATTGTGCCCATGCTTTAACTCATCGCAAGACGATACACTGATCACAAAGGGCTCTGCCTATGCGTGCACATGAAACCAACCTAATCAATACTTCTCAACTTATTTGAATACTTACTCGGGTCAGATCCATATCTCTTCGATTCGATTAACTTAGCGTAATGCACAGTGCGATGCAGGGCATTACATAATATACCACCCAAAACAAGATTCGTTCTCGAACCGAAGCCAACACTCAATCCACGCGTTTCTATCGATCGTTCAAATTTTTGATCTATATAATTTACTCATCCTCGACTTATTGTTGTGGTTCTGTCTCTAGCACGCGTACGATTTCTTTAACACTTCTCGATTCTCCTTGCAGTTTCAATTAGATTCGGTATGCCATCGACCTTAGATCGTGTACATATTTTAGGCGTCCCACCAATATATGTATTTCAGCCAAGCACAATGGTAGAAAATTCGAGCAAAGCTGACAGGTTCAACTTTTAGTCCTCAAATATTATCCATTTCATACTCGACTTGGTCAGATCTTAGTGTCTATTCCTAAAATCCTTTTTGTATGCTTTATTCCATAATACGTGGTTATCCTCCAAACATCTTTGCATACAACATGATTCAAAACTGGGATTCTTATTCCGTAAGTTCCTCATTAACTATCTAACGCATGCGTTGCATCAAGTCATTGCACATCCGATCGCAACAATCCTTCGCAACGCCTACTCGTCCAACCGTTTTGTATCTCACGTACAACTCAAGCCTTTCATCTAATCTTTCATAAAGTTTACCTTAACGATATGGACTAAGTCCAAAATGTCCACATTTTCTTTGCCTACCATTCGCACTATGCTTCGCACACAACAAATCCGATATGATTCACGTTCTCGAAACTAAATATGCATCGCGTCCGAGGAAACTTCTGCTAGGTAACTTATCCAGACATTGTGCTTAATCTCTTCCAACACAAGAGGTCAACTTGAGTTTACTATTCTCAAAGGCAACAATCTTTTCGATACAAGGTTTCTTACGATACGTCTTATGTTACGTCCCCTATCGAACACGAAAGTTCCAAATCAAACTCCCAATCCAATCCAGACTTTTTTGCTTCGTAATTCTTCGACCGTGTGCTCACCACACATAACCGAATTATTACATCAATCTGATCTACGACACAATCCTAGGGTCATGCCCCTATTCTCGCTTTCGTACACAATACGATTCTTGTAATCGCCTATCCGTATCGATATACTAGTACGTTCATCAACATCTATTCGATCATCTACTGATACACCATTCAAGTACTTATTCGATTAATCATCAATGTCTATCCATATCAATCCAGCCCAAGGTTGTTCTATCAAATCTTGTAACACATATATGACTGCCTTGACTTTTCCTCAACATGCACTACCTCGCCATTTATCCTTGACACAATTTCTTATGCGACATCATTAGGTCATTCTATGGGACTTCAACATTCACTTGATTTGGCGGTCAAGTCTTCTAAGGTCAGTTGACTTGAAGCTACGCTCGGTAATTGAAGATCATCAACGAGGAATAGTTACTACAAACCATGCTATATCCTATCACAGAGCCAAATCAATCTCCGATAATTCCTATGTGACTTTACCCAATCCGGCGTAATCCTTCCAATCCAAAATGTCTCATCTTACCCGCGCAACTGATGCGTCGCTACCATCCGAATCACTCATGAACTACCGTTGGCAATTCTGCTAACCATGCGATATCTACTCGCCTCGAGTCCGAGTCTATCTACCCACGATCATTATCTGACACACTCTATGCTCATCGCAACAATCCTCAATAGTTAAATCATTTTACGTTGCATCTATTACAAAAGTTCTAATCGCTTCGTTCGACTTCTCATACTATTATATACCAAAATCTCGATATTGTAAACTTGCTCTGCTTTTGTATCATCATGTTGTGCCTCCATTTTTTCTCACCTCTATCTCGACACTCTATGCACAATTTAAATATTGCGAGTAAAATCATCTAATCTCATTATCAACTCGACTTGCAGCTCATTCATCTAACAATAATGTTCAACATAATCTTCATTCATTCAATCAGAGTATCCTCGGGTTATTGCATGTCATCTTTCGTATGCCTCAACACCATCGTCGATATGCATAACCTGAATATCTTCCTTTCACATAAATTCCAACTAGCTGTAATCATCGTTATCATTTGAAACTAACATCAACTCAACTTGCATCTTATTCATCCAATAACAATGCTCAACATAATTCTTGTTCATTCGATCAGAGTATCCCTAAGTTATTGTATATCATCTTTGATACGCCTCAATACCATCGTCGATATGCATAAACTGAACATCTTCCTTTGTCATAAACTCTAATTCGTTGCAATCACTGTTATCATCCGAATTTGAATACGAATCAAATCTCGCACGCATCAAGAACCATCTCGTTGTAGTTAACTATCATCATCGAGCAACACAATTTCCAATTTCTTATATCCATTCTCGTATTTCCTAATCGAACTTCTAAATCATGCTATCAACTCTTCGCACTAACTCAAATTCGTTCGCACGACTCTTCGCATCTAACCAACAAGTTCCAAACAAGTTTTCGCACTAACTCAACTCAAATTCGACCGAGTAAACTATTTTCTCAACGCAAAATTCCCTCGCTATTCTCAGCCTATTGTTTGACTCAAGCCTAACGAGTCTTCGTTCGACTCATCATCCATTGATACGAGTTAGCACCTGATCGTTCAAACTCAATTTCATCGAAGCATACTTGCATCGACTTTTATCGAACCATTTTCACTCGAGTCCCAATACTCTCACGTCTGTTGCGAACAAACTTATCATGATATACATAATTTTTTTGACACAAATCGCCAAACAGTTCAACATAACCATCGCTAAGTGGTATTACATATACCACTCAGAAATCGAGCCTATCATTTTCGATACAAAAGTTTTGATGCACTGACCGTACAAGTGGCATGGCATATACCACTCAGAATTTGAGTCATTTCTCTTGCAACGTACTAAGCATTGGTCCGACATCTATTCTAATCTAATCGTGCACAGTGATCATGCCGAGCACAAACACAATAATTGCTTACTCAAGGCCTAACTCATTATTCGGCCATCATACTCATTCGCCTACTTCGAAGCTCGACACAACTCGACCAACTTATATATTCGTCTACTCAATTTTGACTAGCGACCAATTCAACTCGTAACTATCGCTATGCAATTTTTCAATCCATTTGTTGCAACTCAGGCAACAATTCATTCTCGATACTTAAGGCCATTACTCGAATTCGTTCAACACACTCGATGTCCATTATTTACATAACCATACACAATGTAACATCTCGTAGCTCGACTTGTTGTACCGATATAATAACATCTCATGACATGCAACATCGACGCAACAAACATCGCACAACTTGATGCACTTAACACAGCCAACATCTTGTAGTATTATTCGACAACATCACGTAAATTTTTAAACACATTCAGCAAAATACACACAAGTATTTAGACTTATTGTATGGAACATCCAGTATAGCATCGAGCAGATCCATGATCCATGCGATTGCAGAAACAACTTAGGGCTAACTGATTTCATAGAAAAAGCAACTCAAGGTCAAAGAGATTCATTCACGGTCCAAAGGATAGAACCGCTCTGATACCAATTTGTCACATCCTGACTCGAGAAATCATTCGTCCTTGTATTGATTTCACTCGAATCAATCGTCCTCGCTGGGGTATGATGTCGTACGAGCCTGGAGTTGCGCTCTTGTAAGGCAAGATGATAAGTTCACATAATGTTTATCTAAAATTGTTAACATTCGTAGCGAAAGGAAACATAATATATAATAAGAATCTCTTTATTGATAATGAAGTAGATTACAAAGGCTTAAATAGCTCAACTTAATATTCCCAATTGGCTTATAACACTCAGGTTCTCTCTAGCTCACAAAAGATCTTATTCCATACATCATGTATTTTATAGCACATCCAATAACTCCCGACCGAAATATCTTCATATTGCATGACGAACACAGTACGATCGGACGCCTCGGAACGCTAAGAAACTCAATGCCTCAATGCATCCAAGTGAAACACTGCCACAAGCAGACCATTTCCTGAACCTGCAAGCAATCTGATGGGGGATCAGAACTTATCCTCTCGCATACCGATTAAGACCCACTCGCCTAAACCAATATTAAGCAGTTTTGTGAAGCATTCATCTTATTATGTGATCTTTCTATTATTGCCTTAGGATCAGTTTCATGACAAGATTCAAAGAAGTAAAGAATGTACTTGATTGCAACTAAATAATAAATGTGTCCAATACCGTGTCCCTACAACAGACACTGTTAGACATATAATGAACATAAGACTTGTGATCGTTCACATCTCCGTCTCAAATCGTCAAGCCTGTAAACCGATAATAGTTCACACAACCAACCAACATTTCTAACATAATCATAAGGGTGGCAGGACCTGCACCTGCATCCAAATCTAATCTCATCCCATCGACCCTATCTATATGAAAGGTCACGACGTTCAATACTGTAATGGACATGCATCTCAACATGTAAGCCGACGATTGCTTCAAGTACGTGTTGCTAGTCTTGTATCTGAAGGATCCTAAACTTACTAGTATTATGGCTTATCACATCAGTGGCTAGTAGTAAACCGTCTTAATGAAGTGCTTCACGAATACCATTCTCAATTTCGGCCTTGGTCGAACGGTCCCGGTGCCCCGGTCATAACCCGTTCGAGGGATACCAAAACCCTGCACAGGTTATCCAAGTCCATTGATCATGCAATACGCGCAAAAGTTCATAATTTATCATTTTCCAACAAATCTTAAGTTTTCAATATATCATTTGTCTCAACTCAATCTATCTCAAGTTCCAATGGCACTATGCCACAATACATCCATATTGATGCATGATGCCCTAATACACAATATTTACTAAATCGATCGTTCTTAAGTTATTCGTATAATAACAGTTTCGTGACAATTGTGCCATAACTGCATGCTTTATGGGCGAAGCATACCCTTCGATGTTTCGACAGTTCTGTGGTGTTGCACCATAACTTGTCCATTTCGCTTACTAAGTCATTCACATAGTTCTTGTGCACAGATGCACGCTCAACACCATATTCAATATTTTAGGGCTAGTGTTCAATATTCATGAAGTCATCCATTTGATGCACATCTCAATATTTCCTTTCAATGTTCTACCATCAGTATTGTACCGTAACTCATGCACTTTATGCACGTCGTCTTAATTGTTGCTTGTTCAATATTCTATCTTAATATTTGACACATACTAAGACCTTTACTCAAATGAGCCACGCTCGCTAACTTGATAACACCACATGCATATTAGGGTACACTTTATTAGGCATGAAGGTATAGGGGAGAAGGGACTGAACCCATCCACCTTAAGCAAATACGTCCATCGCTTCGTCGAGCCGATGCGGCCCGACAGCTTAACTCTGTTGCACGATATTTTCATCCGAGCTAACCATGCGAGCACTTCGCATTCACGTAAACTAACCTACTGATTCAACTATCGTTCCCATGCTTCAACTCATCCCAAGGCGATACACTGATCACAAGGGGTTCTGCCTATGCCTGCACATGAGACCAACTCAATCAATACTTCTTCACCTCATTTGAATACTTACTCGGGTCAGATCCATACCTCTTTGATTCGATCAACTAAGCGTATTGCACCATGCGATGCAGGATATTATGTGAATGGGGAGGTTATGGTGCACACACCGTAAATGTGGTATTAATCCTTTCAGCCACTACTAACGAGATTTGAGGTGATCTAGTTAGGGGCACGAACCAGTTGTGCTGAAGACTGGGTGGCACCAGTGGCATGAGTAGTTTGTCTTGATATAGAGGGTTTGTGAAACTGCCTGAGCTGCATGCCTCCTTGGTCGTATAAAGGCTTCTTGTAAATAAAGTTTTATGGTGTCTGAGCCGCATATGTTCTGGTCGTATGGATTGGACTGGTTGTCTTTGGTTCTGCAAAGGTGACGTACTTTAGGGCACTATGCTTGCTGGGACTCGGCATCCTACTGGAGGTCTCCGGGCCTAATTGCTCCATATATGATGTGGTTCAGACTTGATTGGGCTCAGACAATTTCCATGCTACTACATAGACATTTTGGATCTACTAGATAGTTTAGTTATTTTTTGAAGAACCTTGAAATCAATCTCATAATTGTTTAGCAGGTTTGTTCCAGAATTATGATTTAGTATTGTAAACCCCTTCAAAAATAAATAAATAAATATATACATATACATATATTTGAGTTTTAATCATATTTTTAATATATAAATAGCCTTAGTCATGGTTAAGATTTGTTATGCATAACGACTATGAAACATGACATGGCTTGGATAGTGTAGTCATATACCATGATTAGCATATTAGGCATGGTACGGATGACGTAGCCATACCCACGTCCCATATATGGAAACAAGTCAAGTTGTAGCCTAATACATAAAAGGCTTATATAAATATTTTCTATGCATTTTGACTTTCGAGATAATTCGGTAGCATAAAACCTATCCAAACGAATCCAAACCAAATATGTATGTAATACATCTAAAATACACCTATATATATATATATATATATATATATATATATATATATATATATATATATATATATATATATATATATATATATATATATATATATATATTTGAAGCAATGGGTAATTATGGCGAACTCGCCTCCAGTGGGGCTCGAACTCCGACCACTTGGGGCGCATGCATCTCTCCTAACCACTAGGCCAGAGGTCATTTGCATATATATATATATATATTATATATATATATATATATATATATATATATATATATATATATATATATATATATATATATATATATATATGGTTGTATATATTTATAAATATATGAAGGTTTCTACATATAGAACTTCCTATATATAAACCTAACTAACCCCATCCTAAAACCTGACTACCCAAATTCCTAACCAACCTTAGCAAGCCAAAACCAAAACCACATAGCAGCCCACCCTGGCCTAACTCCACAGGTAGCAGCCTCCACTTGGGCCAACCCCCTACAATCCCTATAACACCAATTCCTAGTCATATATATCCATACTAACTCATATATATATATATATATATATATATATATATATATATATATATATATATATATATAAATATAAATATATATATATACATATATATATATATATTCCAAAACCTCCCCATTTTATTCCAAAAGATTGAAAAGCTGAAGTTATACAAAAATACCAGTAGGCACAAAATCCTGAAGCCTATACACGTATACTAACAAAAGAACGGGGGAAAGGATCCAAAATGGCTAGACCGGGAAAAAGAGGGAGTGCCAGAAGATTGTCTGGATGTGGTGGCAGAGAGATCTCTTCTTACAACACTGCCTGATGGTCTCCTTAACGAGAAGGTCTGCGGAGAATTGACGGCCCTCATATCTCGTCTTGTTATGGTTCTTCCATATCACCCATGTTGCAGCTGCGGCTACGATCTGGTGTCCATGGGAAGCCGCTCCCCAAGTTCCAATACGCTCCTCGTAGCGCCCATCCCCGAGGGACATCCTGCAGCGTTGAGAGAGGAAAGTCCATACCATCGCCGGAAGGTCACCATGGCAGAAGATGTGGTCCACAGTCTCCAATCGACGGTCGGTGCAGCATGAGCAAGCGGATGCGAGGCTGTAGCCGAGCATGGTGAGGGAGTCATCGGTGGGGAGGATCTTGCGAATCGCTCTCCAAATGATGAAGGACCATTTCTTAGGGATGCATGTCTGCCAGAACGGAGCAATGCTAGGGCAAAGAGTTGGTGGGCCACGGACCAAGTTCCTGGCCGATCTTATAGAGAAGCATCCGGAGGCCTCCTCCTGCCACTAGAACTCATCAGCGTTGGCCCTGATCGTCAACCCACTGCGACGGATAACCTCGATCGCCGCTTGGCCGGCCCAGTCCCACACTATGGGCCAGTTCCAATCGTTATCGGTAGGATCCCACATGTCTATGATCTTGCCGTACTTGTGGGCTTCCGATAGATTCGGGAGTAAGGATTCTCCCGCCCATCGATCGAGAAAAGCTAATGATTTACCGTTTCCCACAATCAGCCTTATGACCGGTTCGGGAAGAGAGCGGCCTTTACGTGTACGATGCCACGCAGCGAAAGATCTGCTGTTGGAAATGGCCATCGTCGGGTGGATGTGCTTGAAGTATCTGGCCTTCATGAATCTGGACCATAAGTTCTGGGCGGTGCGGATCTTCCACCACAGTTTCATAGAGAAGGCTTTAACGATGTGGGAAAGTTTGGTGAATCCCAGACCCCCATCGCCGGTCGGCCGTGCCATGGTATCCCAACTAGCCCAATGGTGTTTGTTGTTGCCGTCATTGTTCCCCCAAAATAAGTTGCTAAAAATGCTCTCGATCAAATTGAGGACTTTCTTGGGAGGAGAGCACGCTGCTAGGGTATAGATAGGAATCGATGTGAGGACGTGCTTGATAAGGATCATCTTGCTTCCCGGGGATAGCGTTGCGTTGTGCCATCCTTCAAGTTTCTTCTTGATGCGTTTGATCAGGTCCTCAAATATACCAGAATTAGATTTCCCGTATACGAGGGGACATCCAAGATAGTGGAACGGCGGGTGTTTGATGGAGAAAGAGGTGGAGTTGGCAAGTGTGTCAGCGTTCTCTCTGGAGATCTTGTGATGAGTGTAGATAACGCTTTTATTCGGGTTGACCTTCTGGCCGGAACACCAGGCGTATCTCCAGAGAGTGTTGTGGACCACTTCCACCGACCCGACGTCCCCGGAGGAGAAAATAAGGATGTCATCAGCAAAGGCTAGATGGGTGATGATAGGACAGCCGCTGGCAGTATGGTAGTGGTGGAAGTTGGTAGTACCAACCATTTTGTTAAGGTTCCTGCTCAAGGCATCGACGGTAATAATAAAGATGGTGGATGACAGCAGGTCACCTTGCCTGACCCCATGGCTCGATTTGAAGAAACCGTCAGCCTGACCATTTATCACCGTTGAAAACCAGGAGTTGCTGATCGATCTCCACACAATGTTGGTCCAGGTTTCGAAGAAATCGAAGGCTCTGAAGACCCAGATCATGAATTGCCAATCTAGTCAGTTATACGCCTTCTCTATGTCTAATTTGATAGCAATATTTCTCCCTCTTGCCAGAAACTTTATACAGGTGATCAACTTTTGGGCTAGCATAATATTATCCTTGATGTTCCTGCCTCGAATGAATCTGCTCTGCTCCTCAAAGATGATCTTGGAAAGGAGACAAGACATGTGGGAGGCTACGATCTTGGATATGATTTTGTTAGTGAAGGGGCATAGGCTGATGGGGTAAAAATAGCGAAATATCTCTGGGTTTTTCTTCTTTGGGATGAGGATAAGGTTGGTGCTCGAGATGGCTCTAGGATACCTCGAGCCTTGAAAGAAATCATTGACCGCTTTGTGAATGTCAACCTTAATGATGTCCCAGCAGGATCTAAAGAAAACTCCTGAAAACCCGTCCGGCTCGGGAGCACTATGCTCGTCGAGAGCCCAGACGGCTTCTTTCACCTCTATCTCGGATGGAGAAAACTCAAGCCGGGTGTTGTCTCGTCGTTAATGAGGTGAGGAATTTCCTCAAGGATGGCCCGGTCCCTGATGACCATCTCCTTGGTGAATAGTGTGGAGTAGTTTTCCGCCGCCGCCGCTTGGATACTCTTGTGGTCTTTGATGATGGTTCCATTGGTGTCCATAATTTGATGCAGAGTGAGATTCTGCCTGCGCCCGTTGACGCAGGCATGAAAGTAGTTCAAGTTGTTGTCCCCCTCGCTGTCCCATTTGAGCCTAGCTTTCCGCTTCCAAAAGTCGGTCTCTACTTTCAGGCAGAATTTAAGGATAGCCTTGGTGAGGTTAAGAGCGGTCCTGGCTTCGGGGGATCTATTGTTCAAGAATATTATTTCAGCACTGTTGGTGTCATCCTCAGCCTCGCGGATGGCCTAAAAAATGTCTCCATATGCTTGCTTGCTCCATGCTGCAAGGGCTTTCCTCGTGGCTTTGAGCTTGTTGGCCACCCGCGTGAGCGGTTCGACGTCGTTCGTGCTGTTCCAAGCCTGCGTGACGATGCCCAAGAACTGGGGGTGGTGGCTCTTTAAATCCAGGAAATGGAAGCTTTTTTTGCTAGTGCTCATGTTACTAGTAATGACCACTAACAGGGGGGCGTGGTCGGACTCAGTGGCGTTGAGGTGTGAGAGCTTAGAATATATATATATATATATATATATATATATATATATATATATATATATATATATATATAACCCTAAAAACTACCACTTCCCCTTCTATAGCATCCCAACGCAGCCTTATTCCCCTCCTTTCAGCCGACCACATCAGCCCTCCCATTCAACCCATTAATTCATCTCTCCATCCATCTCCTTCATCCAAAAGCCTTCAACTACACCATCTTCAACCCCACCAATCTCCATAAACCATAAAAAATTACCATATCCTCCATCAAACCTCCTTTAATCCACCACTGTCATTGTCCTCAATCCACCAAGCAGGGAGGATCAATCCAAGAATAAGCAAGGAGTAGTTCATCTTGGACAAGAAGAAGCATCACCAACAATCTCTATAAATCTTTGGTAGGTTACAAACTCTTTACTACTACCTCCTTCATGGCATGTTCTTTCTTAAATTTGTGTAAACCCATCCTCCTAGAGATCATGTCTTGCCATGTTGTTACCATATGTGATTTCTAGAAACCATTATATACTTACATGTTAGATTGGAGAAGGAATAGATCAGTTACGATAGGCATTATTGCTAGTTGTTTGTAGAATTGTTTGAGAGCACCCTAAATGGATTAATTCCGGTAATTAAACCAATATAAAATATAAAATATTATTGTTTTTATCATGTTGTATGATCATTAAATGCCCAAATCTAAACCTTAATCTTCCATGCCATTAGACTAGGTTCTTAAGCGTGTTTTTGACATAGGTTGGCACATAAAATAGGTGCTAAATTTAATGCTTAAAAATATAATTAATTCTGAATATTTAATTATGATTAAACATTTTATTGTATGTTTTGATAGATATAGGTCATGGCCAACGGTTACTGACATCCTTGGTATGTTCCATGCACAATTACTATGTATAAACTAGCCATTACCATGTACCGTATCCCAAAAACCCAATTCTAAAATTCAGAAGTTAAATTGAGTATAAATCATTTTTAAAATGTATTTTATTATTTTTATATAATTTATATACATGTCCTCGTGTTGGGGACCTAGCCTCGAGTTTTGGATGTCAAAAACCATAAAACTAGGTCTTGGTATCCCATGGAAGCATGTGGATTTGTTGTGTCAAGAATCTGTGTTTCATGTGTGATATTTAGACTTGGTTACATATGACTAATAATGGGTTTCAAGAATAAATTTAGTTGTGTGGTTATTAGTTTCTTGATTAAATAATTAAACTAGTTAATTTAATTATAACCCAACAGTTCCTAAAATTTTGAGATTTAAATTTTGTTTATAATATTTTGTTTTTTTCAAAAAAATTTAATCAAATTTTATTAATAATAATTTATTTGAATATTTGAAAGTATGATTTTCATTATAGAATTTTTGTTAACTAATTAAGATTTTACTAATTACTCTTGATTATTTGAAATTTTAATTTTGGATTAATTATTTTTATTATAGAATTTTTGTTAACTAATTAAGATTTTACTAATTAATCTTGATTATTTGAAATTTTAATTTTGGATTAATTGTTGATCATTAGCTAAAAGTTTATTTAATTATGTTTCCTAATATGGTAATGGCAAACTTGTAATTTCTTTCAACTTGATTGTTTATTTAGGAAATCCATTATGGAATATCTAGTCACCTAGACTTAGTGAAAACATTCTGGAATTACTAGACTAATCAGGATTAGTCTGGAATATTCCATAAATATTCTCTCAGCCTATGTGCCTAGAGAGTCTAGGACTTTCCTAATGGGGCTATAAATTTCTATCTTTTTTGTTGATTAATTATTCTAATCCTAGTGTCCTAATTAGTGTGTCCATGTGTCAGTCCATTTCATTAATTTAGCTTTTACAATTATATTCCCTGTCCCGACACAGATACTCCCGTGTCCACCTTACCCTAGCCGTGTCCTGTGTCCCCTGACACAGGACTTACACTTATTCACAGATCCCTGTGTCCGACACCCACACCAGTACAGACTCATTCATCCAAACCCTAACCCTAATTCTACTGGAGATCACCGCCGTCACCGTATCATGGTGCAGTCAAGACACGGAGCATCCCCGCTGGATCTGGAGGATTGAGCTCTCATCGGTCATCGCCAGCATGAGCCTAGCCGTCGGAGTTCGTCACCACCTGATCTGGACTGCCGTGTCCAGATCTGCTCGCCTCGGAGACTGCTCAACACCGCTCGCTGCAGCTCCTACCACCATTGTGTCTTCCTCGATCTCGAACCCAGCCATAGCCTCCTTTGTTGAGAAGCCCCACCGCCGCGTCTAGGTCATCAACCACCTCCAGATCTCAGCCGGATCCGTTGATCCCGACCGATCTTCACCGCTCGAGCCCCATCGCGCTAACTGGACCAAATCTGGTCAATCAGTTGCATGGCCGTGAGCCTTACTGCTGATCCACCGTGTGAGTTGCTGACCCCCGGATCTGAAGTCGTGCCTCACCAGAGTTGAAAACCGCCGCCTTCTGGAGTCTTTACCGCTGAAGTTTTCATCGAGGTAAGCCTCTCGAGCTCCTCTCCTTCTTCGTGTTCTTCTTCTTCTTCTTCTTCTTCTTCTTCTTCTTCTTCTTCTTCTTCTTTTAGGGTTTGTGAGACCGTGAGTGCTGTGGGAGAGGGGGAGAAAGTGTGCTGTAGAGTAGGGTTTGCGGTCGTAAAGAAAATGAGAGAGAAAGGATTCTAGGGTTTTTATTCTGTTGGCTGCGTGCGTTTATAAGAGAGATAGAGAGAGAGAGAGAGAGAGAGAGAGAGAGAGAGAGAGAGAGAGAGAGAGAGAGAGAGAGCTGTTAATTAGGCTAAGTATAAGTGAAGTGTTTTAGGCTGGGTATTGGCCTTAAACCCACGGGCCAGAGTAAGAAAGAGAAAAAGAAAAAGGGAAAAGAAATGAAGGGTCTGACTGGGCCAGGTTATGGCTCGAGCCCGTAGGCCAGTATAACAGAGGTAAAGGAAAAAGGAAAGAAATAATATTATGAGTGATTGGTAGGCCGGGCCATGGGCTTGAGGGTTTTTGGAATGTGGGCTATCCTTATAGTATTATTGTTATTAGCATTATTATTATTATTATCAATATAGTTTTGCTATATTGTTACTATTATTATTATTATCATTAGTATTATTATTATTAAGATTATTATTATTATTATTGTCATTGTTATTATTATTTTTGGTAGTAGCAAATAAATTAGTAAAGTTTTGCCGAAATGTATATATTGTTAGCTAGATTTTGTAAATGTTCATTAGCAAAAACCTTCTAATATTTACTAGTAAATAATATTTTGTTAATCTATATATGGATTAAAATATTTTTACAAATAATTGCTAAGATTATATTTTGCTATGATTTTGATTAAAGCTATTTTACTAAAATTATTTTCAAGTTATAGTTATTATATTATTTTCTAAAAATATTTTCTAGCTAGTTAATATATGTATATTTGATTAGTAATATTATTGCTAGTCATTATGGATAGTTAGTGATAGTTAGCTAGCGAGTTGACACTGATAGAATCTAACCAATTCTTGTCCTATTCTAGGTGGACATGGAGACATGTTTTATCTTTCAAGACAAGACAAGTACTTCTATGACTTTGTTGCATTTACTTTATGTGGTGTCATGTTTCATGTTGGACCCTTTATTATACGATTAGTCATGTGTTTCTGGTTATTATGCTCTTGTTCTTTAATGGTACTGGAGAAGGGGAAATACTGCGGGTATGTGACCAAATTCCAACTTAGAAATTCATGATCATAGCTTAATCGCATATATGTGCACGTATGATTAAGTCGTACCATATACTTGTTCTTATTCATGATCTTTATCTTGCCGGTCACATATTTCGTAAATATTTCAAATCATGAGTCATGATCTTCTTGTTTCATGTTTCAGTAGGTTATTACATCTGTTGTGATTCAGGTTAGTCATGTTTCATTGTATCTTTTCTTGTGCATGTGTTGTACTTGTTATACTGTTGTAAATTGTACTTTGCTGCTTTTCTGACTTGATCGTTGACATATTAGACCAGGACAAGAGGATGTGGACGACACTAGTTTGAAGGATGACCACTGGAAACTTCTGGAAGACTATAGAATATTATGGTGTATCATTTAGATGTATCAAATCTTTTGTAGATATTTTGTATAGCTAATGTATAATATTGATGATATCACTACAAAAAAAACCTTATTTGTGAAGAACATTTACGAGGGTTCTCGAAAAAAAAATTATTTGCGACAAAAAAAATTATTCCGTCAGAAGTATCTTATAAAAGTCCATATTATTTTCGATGCATAATACGCACTCGGAAAAGCGCTACTTTTTTATCGAAATTACTCAATAATTGGAGGGAATTGTTGGCACAAAAACTAGTTCCGATCAGAATATTTTTTCTCGAAAAAAGTATTATTATTTCTGAGGGAAAATAAGTCCCGTCGTAAATAGTGGCCTAATTGCGACGACAATTACAGTTGTTCGTAAATAATGCTTTATTTATGAGAAATACAAGATCTTGTCGGAAATAAATTTGTATTTGTGAGGGAATATAAATTTTGTCGGTGAAGGTATAGGTGCTTCTAAAGGTTTTTATGTCTTCGGAAGCAATTAGTTACTTCCTATACCAAGTAGACATTTGTAGCCGGCCCTAGCTCTAGATCGCGAAGATCTCTTTCTGTAGGGCACGGGCCCCTGGCGGTGCCTTGGCGACGGCGGTAGTCCAACGCCCACTCTCCTTCCTACCTCTCCCCCTTCTCGCCCAATGCCTCCTTCCCGTTAGTCCCCTTTGTCTCCACCAGCTTCCCCCTTTGGTGCACAGCTTCGACTAGGGTTCGGCTACCGGAGGTGTCGCGGTTGATGCGGGGATTCTCCTTCGGCAGTTCCCGGAGGGTTCCCAAAGCTGGTGGGTCCTCCGGTATTTTTTCGTCACGTTGGACTGGTGCACGGCCCCATGGTCGGGCAAAGGTCGCGGTTTCCTCTCCCCCTTGTATCCGGCAGTGTCCTGATCCTTCCCGATGGTCTCTGTCTTGGTGGGGGATTTTACGGGCCTTAGTTTGTCGGCGGATGTCGAGGTCCTCCTCCAGGGAGGCCCTGGAGCGACCGATCGTCCCCTTCCCTCGTCTACCGTCCAGATGTCTCCACTCGTTGCTTCGTTGAAGTGTTCAGTGGAATCTTCCCTTGCCCCGGTGTGGATGAACTTTCCGTCCCTGTGGCACCAATTGTTTGAGCATTCGACTCTCTTTCAGCTGGTAAAAGCATTTGGTTCTCCTCTTAAAATCGACATGCTTTTTTCCATTCTTTTCTATAAATGGTATTTTCCTATTCTGTGATTTACTAATTTTATGCATGTTCAATATGAACTTAGAAATGGAGTACACTTTTTGAGCAAGTGGGGTCAGTGATGAAGGATTTCCCCAAGTTGAGCCTAACCCGGGGAAGAAAGTTATTATGTCTTTTCAGTTCTTTCTAGTATTATAGTTGTTGTGTGATATGCTTAAGAAATCCAATTTATTTCTTTTTCCAAAATTCTTAATATGAGTTCCTTCTCTTCTCATAGTTGAATGCCTACTACAATTTATTTGTATTTTTCAAATATTCTCATTTTCTGTAGAACACTTTCTTCTTGTAGTTGATTGGATAATATAGTTTACTCGGATTAGTGACCAATTAATTCTTTTTAGAACGCATGTATAGATTGCGTCTATTGTGCATGTCATTGTCGGGTTACAATATAATTGGTGGAATACCCAAAGTATGGAAACCTATCGAGCTTGACAAACTTAGACTTTAAATCAATTTGCTAACAGGGGCAATACCTTCTTATCTTGGAAACCTTACTTTTGGTTAGTTGTTTTCTTTCTTTATTTATGCATATGGCATGCTATGAAATCACAGGTGAAGGATTGTCTAAAGCAGTGAAGTGCTTCGGTCTTTGTTGGATAAACTGAGATCTGAGTAAGTCGTTTAGCAGAGATAAAGTTATAGAAATTCTCAGTTTGATGTGGAATTTGGGCAAAGTAATGGAAACATATTTTGTCATCCCGAAATTGTACATGAAATACAATTCTTAATGCCAGTTGCCAAAGCTACTAGGAAAGAGGATCTAATTAATTTATTGTTACTTATTTATTTTGCTGTTTATGATTTTTTTTTTGTTTCTTTCCCATATGAATATGCAATTGTTTCGGTTTATTGCCATACTGATAATTCACAATGACCATATATTGTTTATTTTTTTGACCACTATTTTGACCCAAAGTAGTGGAAATACATCCGATCATCCTGAAATTGTACCTGAAATACTTCTTAAGGTCAGTGCGAAAGCTACCAGGAATCTAGGACAAAGAATTTAATTATTTTAATGAGACACTTAATTTAATTTGAAGTGTAAGAATTTTTATTTTTGGTTTTAATGACATATGGTGCTGCAAATGTTCCAACTTGGTTTCATCTTGATAATTCACAATGGCTAGGTACTTTTTATTTTGTTCGATTTGTATTTTGACCCAAAAGCATAAGCTTTCCTGTAGTGATCTAATAAAGTCATTTGGGGTGATTTTAATTTTGTTCTTCATGTCAGGCTTCTCGATTAATACATATTTTACTATCTAACTTTTATGATATTCATCGGAGATCAGTATCCGCATCCCAGAAGCCTAAGAAGATTAATCATTTATAGGGTTCTCTCCATAGGCTGGGAGAAAATCTTATCAAGTATAATACTCCCCTAGGCAATATTCTTTAGTTTCCTTCACAATATCAATTGTAATGTTGTTAAGGACGAGTAACATCTCTTCCCTATAATTATCTTCTAACCGGGCGGCCCTGGCCCAGGGCAAGCCGGGCGACGGCCCAGGGCCCCCCTGACGAAAGGGGCACCAACATGGAATTGTCTGTAATAGAACTAGTATGTGTTGTGTCTTTTTTCAACAAAAAGCATTGTGGTGTATTGGTTATAATGCTAGACTTACATTTAAGAGGTCCTTGGTTCAAATCTTGACTACAGCAAAATTTTGTTTGTTTTTTTTTTTTTTTTTTTTTAACATTATGTATGAGGGTCCATTTTTTAAGTTTTGCCTTGGGCCCCCAACAGCTCAGGGCCGGCCCTGTCTTCTAACATCTATGTTGTCGACTTTATACATGTCTAGTCTGAATGAATAATTTGTTTCCATGAGAAACCATCATTTACTTATCAGAAAAGTCAAATTTGCACTTACAACAGTAATTTATTTACTTTTATCATACTTTTGTTTGTTGGCCTTGCATGAATGTAGTACCATGTTCAGACACGGCTATGACATAATAAGGACATATCAACACTGACATGGCACCTATTTGGGGTCTCCTAATGTATTTTGGTGTCCAAGTCTTAATATGGGCACCTAATAGTGTCCAGGTCTTGATTGTTATTCCAAATCAAGTATCTTTTTCCAATATTTTTATAGTTTTGCTAATGCTGCGAAGAAATCAATAAAAGTAAAGTAAGCATGCATAACTTATAACACTTCTACTGTTTTTGTGATTAGCATTAGAAGATATACCATTTGTATTTGTCACTATCTTATGATTATAGGGAAGCACATTTAACAACCTCATGTCAGTAGTGTTGAATAACAATGATGTGATATGATTTTCTATTTGAAGTTTTTGTATGATTACTCAAATATTCTTCATGTGGATTCATCCATGAGATTTTTCATTATTATCATTACAATCCATCACTACCCCTATTAAAATGGGCTTATTTATGAACCCTTCTCCAGTTATTCAACCAAGAGATTATTAAATCAAATACTTATATACTCGTGAAACTATTTTGTTTTCATTTTTTGATATCTCGGCCATTTTGTTATGGAATGATACTTTCTTTCAGGATTATTAAGTAATGGCTACTCAATTAGCTAATACAATGTTCAACTACCTGAAAGGGGACCTATTCAGGTAGAGATTTATCCTTGTTATCTTCAGAAGAAACAAAAATTATATTTTCCTTGGACTGGTTCATCCAACATACTTCTTGTAGGCATGCATTTTTCAAGGAAAAGATTCACCACAATTTGTTGCAACATTCTTTGGGTTAGATTGACTTGTATCTTTACTTCTACTATATTCTTATCCGATAATAATTGCTACGAGATATGAAAAGGGAACATGTATAAATATGGTAATACTTATTTGTATATGTGAAAAGGATACATCAACGCAAATAACTTATACGTACATGTTATCCAAAATCATTTTGGATCGAATTTAGAAACCTTATATTTATCATATATAGTTATAATTAATACAAGCAGAATAAAGGGGATTTGTGAATTTCCTTTTGCGTCTTACTATGGAAATAAAATGAGGTTCAAAAATTCGATTTCAGTATCAATTTCGGACCCTTCCTGTCAGTATTGGTTTTGGCAGTTTCAATGGTTATGAATCAGACGTTTCAAGTTTTATTTGTTTTGGGTGTTTCATTATGACCCTATTGTTCTTCCCTCACCATGCCTACATCCCTCTCTTCTCCGATTGACCCACGTTCTCCGGTCGATCCCTCTACTTCGCGATTATACAGGTCATGCCCCTTATCCTGCCCCCCCCCCCCCCCCCCCCCCCCCCCCCCCCCCCCCCCGACACAAACTATATTGATAGAATTGTGGTTACCTAAGAGAGACTCGTAACCTTCATATGGAGGATATGATAATATATGATCTTATTATTAGGATAATTGATGACTTGTCCACACATACCGCATGTGGCACTGTCCCACATGCCTCCAAGCACTCCATCTAGCAATATATAGGAACTAATCCACATCACATACCTCAGTTATAAGAATCTCCTTGAACCCCATCAAAGACTCAGAGTATGATAACTCCTGCCTCTACAACCAAACTGGTGCATCTTAGGCAAAGCCAACAATGATAACCTCTACTAGCATCTCAAGCTTGGGGGGATGTACCCTTTCCCTATGCCGTCGAAGCCGTCCCTTGGCTCTAGTATGCCCACATTCTCAGAAATTTGTTTCACTCAGCATATTTTGAGAAATACACAACCAATATTTCTTGTGCATATGAAATTGTGTAATGATTTGTCCTTGAAATTTTTTTGGTTTCTTGAGGTCTCAAGTTGCTTCCAGAAACCTACTAAAGCATAATCTAGCATCAGGTGGAAAGTTCACTTTGTAAGATGTATTACTAATTTGTCATATTAGACTTTCTGTTACATGAATTATATACAATTGTAGGGCAATGTGCATAACTGACCTTTGTATCTGATTTTCTCCTTATGACCAGCTAAGAAAGAGATTGGCACAAGGATCTCAACGTGATCGGCTTCGACTTGATTGACTGGATCACGACCTCCACTATTCCATCAATTAACGACAACTGTCTGATGGGGCACTTCTGCGAGAGCATCGCGACCAAGCTTCCTTTAGTAGGTTGTAGATGATCGCAAGGCAATTGGGGCCCTTCATTTGCCCCACCAGATTGGATTCAAGGGAAGAACTGCGAAATACTTCTAAAAGTTGTAATTGGGGGATCTGTACTAGTAGCCTTGCATGTATATGATGACCTATTTATCTTGGTATCTTGTTTTGAATCTAAAATGCAATGATATGTAGTTCTTTTTTATTGTTGATGATTTGATTCTGTTTTTATTGTTGATCACTAACAATTATGTTCTTACTCTAAATGATTTATTGGAAAATATATTCAAACTATATTTTTTGGTGTAGTGGTGAATGAGATTGGAAAGTGTAAATATACTCAAAAAATATTTTTTTCAGGAAAAAATGTCACTCCCGTTTTCCGATTATACGTATTTTTAGTATACGTGTACGGATATCCGATCCATATTTTGACTTGTCTAGCATGGTTTGTATTAGTTTAGATTGGCTTGGTTTATTTTGGTTTGGTTTGGGTGAAGATGGTTCATCATGATTGAACCCCCTTTATAACCCAACCCCTTTTTCTCTCTCCTCCTTTACTTTCATTTATTTCCCTCATCCACTTTCCTCTTCATTTATTTCTCCCAACCTTTAGGCAAGTGTAATCTTGCTTCATGAGAGATCTCATATTTAATGGTTCCAATGTCTTCTTTACTTAGTTTTATGACTCTTTAGTACTTAGCAAATTTGGTTTTGGTGGATTAAATCTTGTAGATCTAAGTTTCTCTCAAATCATGATTTTTTTTGGGTTTTGATCTACAAAACTTTATTATTTTTATGTTTTGATTGTTCTATGTTGTAGAGAATTTGATTTTACCAAAATGGACCTTTGAGAAACCGGATTTCGAATTGTTTTGAGTTATTTATGGACTTGGGTAGTTCATGGGTTCCATGAACTCATCTTCTCGGGTTAGAGAAGAAGAACAGTGTGGGCGCATGGCATTTTATGCACCCACAGTAGCTTTAGCCTTGGGCGCATAGCCCTTTATATGCGCCCAAGCTCTATGCCTTCCTCTGCTTGGGTGTACAGCTTCTATATGCGCCTACAGTCCTTTCAATGTGGGTGCATAGCTATTGTTATATGCCCACTTAGCCAGCGAAGATGGCCTCCAGACTTATCTTCCAATGCACCCGGCCTCACTCATGTGGGCGCATGCATGTGGGCGCATAGACCATAGGCACATGCACTCTTTGGTGCATACCTTCCATAGCATATGCTCTACATGATGCATTTAGCCTTGGGCGCATGCATGTGGGCGCATAGCCTTGGGCACATAGCCCTGGGCACATGCTCTCCATGTCACCCCATTGACCCCTTGTGCCATCTCTTGCAATTATCTATGTTTGTCCCTATGGTCCTTAGTGTGAGTTGTGACTTTGCTTGTACTCTTTACTTGATTGGTCCTATAATATTATTTTCCATGTTGTGCATGTACTCTGAGCTTTAAACACGATCTTGGTATGGCACGTACACTCTCTGATAACTCCTTCAGTGGTCCGTCGTGGCGCACTCTTGACCAGTAAGTTCTTGGCATACAAGTGCATTTAACATGAACACGACATGACAATGTGACTTTACATGATAACTTTTGATAGTGACACGTCGTGGTGCACTCTTGACAAGCAACTTGACATGATAATTCTTGATGGTGGTCCGTTGTGCTGCACTCTTGAATTGATAAGTAACATAACATGACATGTAATCTTGATGCTGTTGCGACAGCTATCTCTGATTGCTAAGTAAATCTTATTTTGACACCGTGGAAAGTTGTACCCATACAAGCTACATGTCTCGTCTTGCATCATGTCTAGGACATGGATACCTGATTTTCCACGATCAGGGATTTATACTGAATCTGACTAGGATAATGACTAGATTGATCAAGTAGTTCATGAAGAGATTTCCCAGCTACAGGCAGTCCTGTTATCTCGGCGCTTTAATTGGACTTGTAGCCTGCCGTCGACTAGGGTACATTTCCAGCACGTTGTCATGTGTTGCACCCCCAAGTCACCTAATACAACTCTCTCAACTTGCAACTGGATAACCTGGATTAAGTCTGCAGGGCTTTTGGCTGTTGGAACATCTCAATGCATTTTGTTAGTAACTGGGCTTGTGATAACCCTAGTTAGTTAAAGTATCAAGCCGTACTCATTGTTTGGCCAGTGATTGATGGATGGAGTCCAGTCTAGTCTTGTCTAGACAGTGCCAATCTATGATTACTTCAGTGTATTTACTATTTATGCTTTACTCTTGTCGATAAATGATTGGAGACTAAGCTCTGTTCAGGTGAAGGGTTACAACCTCGGTCCTTATTTGGTTTACGGGTTGTAACTTTGTTACCGGAATAGTCTCTCAGTTATCTTATCGTTTATCATCATGTTTTCTCTAACTCATGTCTTTCGTTATCATTTATGTCTTTATGTGCTAATATGCTGGTTTTAGTTCTTAAGTGAAGCCTCCCTTGTGGCACTTGCTCTTCTGGGTTCTGACCCAGCTGGTTTTCTTCCAGCCAGATGGTGAACGCTAGGCGTAACCCTGGCAACGAGTGTGTTTCTTCTTTTGCTCCCCCATTCTCTTGTAAATTATTCTTTTGAGGCGTTTAGCAGTCGAGCAAGTGTTAGCTCGTGTTGAAACTTATTTTTGTCTGCCTAAGGGCTGTAACATGATTGACAAATCCTAGGGTTGATCATGTATGATTTTAACTCTTGCTAGTCTTCGTATTTTGTATGACTAGCTTTATGATCATCTGAATATATAACGTATGGGACACCTTACTTTGTATGTCTGATGATCTACCATATTGTTACATTTACTTGCTTGAGATTGAGACACTAGGCTTGTTCTTGATCATAAGAGACTGTTGGCTTGTAGACAAACCCTCATGCATCTAGAAAGCCGTGACCATATTGCGAGGTGGGATTAACTTCAATGTACGTAGCTGGCTGTGTCTGTCCCCAGCTCTCCAGTATTCTGGTTCTGGGGCGTGACACGGTTTAAGTGGTGGCCCATGCAGGTCTTGCAAATCAAGATGTGTGAGGGTTTCACTGAATAGATGTCTCAATTAGCACTCGCCCTTGATCTGTACTCGTGTCTTCTAATCTTTTTGAAATCTTGACCTGATCACATGCTTATATCCTCGATCTATCTTGGTCCTTCCTTATTGTTCCCCATGTCATTTCTTCAGTGGCATTGCTCCTGGTCCTACTGATCAGCAAGGTGGAGCACCTCCAGTGAATCAGTAGCAACCTGGGGACCAAGTCCAGCACTCTGGAGCAGCTTCCCGAGTCATGTATTCTGGGAACCCAGAGCCCCCGGTTCAGCCAGTCCAGTCTGTAGAGCCTGACAATGGAACCCTGGTGGGACTCATCACGGAATTGCTTGCATCACAAGATCGTCCGGGCGATGCCCTGCACCAGACAGTACAAGATGCCATGGACAAAGTTGGTTATCGAGGGAACAACGCGGCCAACATCTTCAAGCATCTGAACCCTCCCTTCTTTAATGGCAGCAAAGATGCTATTGCTGCCGATGCTTGGCTTCAGGACATAGAAGTTATCCTAGAGGCAGCTAGGATTCCTGAGGAAGAGAAGGTAGCCGTTGTGCGCCTACAGTTAATGGACTTATCCCACAGCTGGTGGGCGATGCTTGCAGTTGGATTAGCAACGCCTGTTTTGTGGGCGGTATTCAGCAACAAGTTCCAAACGAAGTATTCTGATGCAGTAGCTCTGTATGATCTGCAGACAAGATTTACGAATCTTAAGCAGATGGGAAGGACGATCGATGGTTATGCGGCCGAATTTTCAAGGCTTAGTCAGTTTTCTTCCACCTTGGTGGCGACCGAATTGGACCGAGCACAGCGATTCCAGCAGGGACTCCACCTAGAGATCATTATATCAGCGGAGCAGTTTGAGCACCAGACGTTTAATGCCGTCTTACGAGCAGCAAAGAGCTACGAATATACTTTCCAGAGGATAGTAGATCGAACCAGAGAAGGAAGAGGTCCCATCGACAGATGTCCCAGTCATCAGCACCAGTCCCGGTAGCTAGGGCTTTGACTATTGGAGATCCTAGGAGGGTGACCACAGTCTCGTCGGTTCAGCACTCGACACCGATGTATCCTCAGCAACAGAAGCAGAAGCAGTCTTCCGCAATGGGCTGTACTCATTGTGGAAAGCCAGGGCATGTAGTATCAAAGTGTCGCAGGGCACATGGATTTGCTTGGCTTGTGGGGCACAGGACCATAAGATAGGGTCATGTCCGAATATAGCCAGTTCATCGTCATCAAACCTAACCAGTCCATCGGTTAGGGGTCCAGCACCAGTGCAGCAACAGTACCAGCCTCCGAGGCAATTGCCGTCTCAGGCTCAACAGTATGCCCAAGCTCAGATTCAGAACCGGCAGAGAGGTTTCCAGCAGAAGGGACCAGCACCAAGAGGACAAGGTCAGGCTATGGCTCTGACCGTTGCAGAAGAATTAGCATCAGGTGAGGTGGTGGCAGGTACCATTCTCGTCAACCCTTTTTCAGCATCGATATTATTTGATTCGGGTGCATCGCATTCATTTAAGTCTGCACGATTTGCTACACGGATAGGAATGGAGCCCGAGGCATTATCAGTAAGGCTCAATATACTTACTCGTAACGGTCTTGTGGAAGTAGATAGAGTCTTTTCCTCGTGTCGAATCGTAGTTAGCGGTAGAGAGTTTTTTGCTAGATTGATAGAATTTTCGATGGCCGACTATTATGTGGTCCTAGGAATGGATTGGTTGAAGGATCAGTATGCAAGAATATACTGCCATATTGGCAGGAATATTTTTGGTATTCCCGACGAACCAAAGTTTTTATTTTCTAGAGGCGAAGTAGAACCTTCTCCACCAGTCTTGCGGATGGCAGTAGCAGTAGCAGTTCAGTTTCCCAAAGCAGTAGAAGAGTTTCCTGATATATTTCCCGAAGAGCTTCCAGGCTTGCCCACAGAGAGAGAGATAGAGTTCACCATTGATTTGCTTCCAGGGACGGCACCAGTGTCAGAGAGAGTCTGCAGAATGGCACCTTCAGAATTGGAGATCTCGTATAAGATGATTGAAGAACTCAGAACTAAGGGATTCATTCGTGCTAGTGGATCGTCTTGGGAAGCCCCGATGCTTTTTGTAAAAAAAAGGATGGTACGTCAAAATTATGTGTTGATTATCGTACCTTAAACTCTGTAACAATCAAGAACAGATATCCTCTACCAAGGATAGATGATTTATTTAATCAACTCAGAGGAGCGGCAGTATTCTCGAAGATTGACTTGCGGTCAGGGTACCATTAGATCAAAGTCAGAGAGTAAGACATCCCGAAGACAGCATTCACATCTAGATATGGACATTGGGAGTTCCTTGTTATGCCATTTGGAGCGACCAATTCGCCAGCCGTATTCATGGACCTCATGAATCGTATCTTTATGCCCTATTTGGACAAATTCGTGACAGTGTTTATAGACAACATCTTAGTCTATAGCAAGAATGAGGCAGAGCATGAGCACCATCTCCGTGTAGTTCTTCAGATTCTCAGGGAGCACCAGTTGTACGCGAAGTTCAGTAAGTGCAAATTTTGGCTGGTTCATATTTCGTACTTAGGTCATATCATCACTAGAGGTGGAGTGGAAGTGGACCCCCAGAAGATAGTGGCTATAGAGACATGGCCAGTACCCAGTATCGTCGTATAAGTTCGAAGTTTCCTAGGATTGGCCGGCTATTACCGACGGTTTGTATCAGACTTTGGTCGGATTTTAGCACCATTGACGCAGTTGACCCACAAGGATGTATAGTTTGCTTGGACAGCAGAGTGTCAGAGTTCATTTAAGAAGTTGAAGCAAGGATTGCTGACGGCCCCCATTCTCACGCTTTCGGATGGGACTGGAGGATTTTCGATTTATTGTGATGCTTCCGGCAGAGGATTGGGATGCATCTTAATGCAGCATGGTAAGGTAGTAGCTTATGCGTCATGTAAGCTTCATGATCATGAGAGAAATTATCCAACTCATGACTTGGAATTAGCAGCGGTGGTTTTCGCACTTAAGTTGTGGAAGCATTATTTGTATGGAGATCGGGTGAAGATTTTTACCGACCATAAGAGTCTTAAGCATGTGTTTACCCAGAAAGATCTTAACAAGCGTCAGAGGAGATGGCTAGAGCTACTTGTGGATTACAA
Organism: Iris pallida; assembly: GCA_029216955.1. Classification (NCBI taxonomy): domain Eukaryota; kingdom Viridiplantae; phylum Streptophyta; class Magnoliopsida; order Asparagales; family Iridaceae; genus Iris; species Iris pallida. The sequence goes on from JANAVB010004800.1 coordinate 4,063,762, forward strand.
CATCAACCTGTAGTATCATTCTGGAAATGCCAACGTTGTTGCAGATGCATTGGACAGAAGAGCCAGAGTTTATTTTCTAACAGCACAGCCAGAGTTGTTAGCAGATCTTCAGAAGATGGGTATTGAAGTTGTTTTTACTATCAATGTGGCATTAATGGCCAGTATGCAAGTTCAGTCCAGTACAGTTGAGAGGATCAAGTTAGCTCAGTCAACAGATTCTAAGCTTCAGCGGCTTAGGACAGAAAGTGTAGCAGGACGGAGAGCAGAGTTTTGCATTCATGAGGTTGGTACACTTCGACATAGAAGGCATCTTTGTGTACCCAATGGCAATATCAGGCGAGAGACCATGGCAGAAGATCACAGTTCACAATATTCAATTCATCCCGACGGTACAAAGATGTATCGTGATATCCGTCAGCATTTTTGGTAGAATGGCATGAAGAGGAAGATAGCCCGATTTGTCTCTCGTTGTTTGGTTTGTCAGCAAGTTAAGGCTGAACATCAGAGACCAGTTAAACATCTTCAACCTTTACCAATCCCAGAGTGGAAGTGGGAGCATATCATTAAGGATTTTGTAACTGGGTTACCTAAATCCCTAGCTGGAAGAGATACTATCTGGGTTATAGTTGACAGACTCACCAAGGTAGCTCATTTTCTTCCTTTCAGGATTGGCCAGTCGACGGATCAGCTAACAGATATATACCTCAGGCAGATAGTCAGGTTGCATAGAGTACAAGTCAGTATTGTTTCGGACAGAGATTCAAGATAAACATCGTACTTTTGGCGGAGTCTTCAAGAGAACTTGGGAATCATCTCAAGTTTAGTTTAGCTTATCATTCGCAGACAGATGGTCAGTCATAACGCACGATCCAGACTCTTGAAGATATGTTGCGATCTTGTATGATTGACTTCGGTGGTTCATGGGAAAATCACCTACATCTAGTAGAGTTCTCCTAGAATAACAGTTTCTATGCCAGTATCCAGATGGTACCATTTGAGACACTGTATGGAAGAAAGTGTAGATCCCCGTTAGCATGGAATGAGATCGGCGAGAGCCAGATACTTGGTACAGAGATGGTTACACAGACTATCAAGGTGGTCAGGCAAGTCAGAGATCATCTTCGAGTTGCTCAAGATCGCCAGCGTCATTGGACCGATTCTCATCGGCGTCCCCTTGAATTTTCTATCGGAGATCATGTATTCCTTAGGATCTCGCATACCCGTGGCGTCATTCGATTCGGCGTGCGGGAAAAGCTTAGTCATATGTATATAGGGCTATTCGATATTCTGGAGTGAGTAGGTGATGTGTCCTATCGTCTCGCTCTTCCGTCGTCGTTACGTGAGGTACATGATGTCTTACATGTATCCCATTTACGACGGTATATCCCGGATCCGAGCCATATCCTTGATCATTTGGAATTAGTTGTTGGTACCAACCTTTCGTATGAGGAGAGACCGGTATCCATATTGGACCGAAGAGAGAAGTTACTCAAGAATAAGACTATTAGTTTAGTCAGTGTTGCTTGGGATCATCACAGTTTGGGAGAGTCAACGTGGGAACATAAGGATGATATCCGATTGTGATATCCACACCTGTTTTACTCATAAGGTATAATGTCTTCCTTATGCCTTATGCTTTTAATTCCTTGCTTGTATGAATGATTGCTTGATTGACTGCTAGTCGTAGATTGCTCATGATTAGTATATCTTGCCCCGACCTCTTTAGCCTCTTGATTAAATTTTGAGGACGAAATTCTTTTAAGGTGGGTAGAGTTGTCACTCCCGTTTTTCGATTATACGTATTTTTAGTATACGTGTACGGATATCCGACCCGTATTTTGACTTGTCTAGCATGGTTTGGTCTTGGTTTAGATTGGCTTGGTTTATTTTGGTTTGGTTTGGGTGAAGATGTGTAAAACCCCTAAATTTTACTAAATTTTTTTATTTTTTATTTTTTTATTATTTTGGAATTGATTTGTTATTTTGGTATTTGTACTTCATAATTGTACGTCGCGTACAAGTTCACCTTTTTCGTATTTGTACGTAGCGTGCGAAATTGCGAGATGGTATATATTTTATATATACAAATATTTTATTAAAAGAATTCTTCGTATAGAAAATATGTATTTTATTTTTATTTATTGTGTCGCGTCAAGATTGCCAAACATTTATTTTTTTATTTATAAAGAAGGCAATTTTATTTTATGATACAAATATAAGTGATAATTTAGAAAAACTATTGCTTTATGTCAAAATAGACTATTTGTGTGCGAGGGACATAAAATTTATTTCATTGTCCACTTTGATATTATTTGAAAACTAATTGTTTGTTTATTTATAAAAATGTATTCCAAATATTTAAAGTTTATTGTGAATTTCAAAATTATTTATTAATATATTTTTTATTTATAAAAAATTATTTTGGAAATTGTTTAATTTAATATTTAATTAATTATGATAATTTAAATTGGAAAAGATTATAATTGGCCTTATTTTAAAATAGCTTTAAATTAAAAATAAGTTTTATCTAGATTGATTTGGATTCGACAAATTTATTTTAAATCGATTTGAATAATTATGTAATTATCTAATGGGGATTTAAATCCACCCAAATCATTATCCAACTGGAAATTCCCACATCCTATAAATAGGCAGGTACTCCTCCATAAATTCCCCACATCCACAAATTTCTCCACAAGTATACGTGCGTCCATCGTGTCAGTGTCCCATCCTTTCCGTGTCAGCCGTGACGGCCTCGGGTTCGATCCCGGGTGTCTTTCCAATAGGTTATTCTTTTTTTTTACATATACAAATTTTTCTCTCCTTCGTGTCCAACACCCTGGATACGAATCCCCACAACACCCGACACGACCTGACAACATCTTTGCCTCAACCCAAATCCTAAATCTAAACCTAAAGCAGGCTGTCTGTCCCGGCCGTCTCCGTCGATGACGTAACAGCCCCGTCACCATCATCTCCACTCCAGCCCATCGGAGCCCCGACCATCCCCGACACAAAACCCCTAATCATGATCCTAATCCCTAGTCTCTGTTCATGGCCGCCAACACTACGGCTGCCCTGTCCCCGGCCAGGGAGAGCCTCGACCACCGCCTCCTCATCCGACACAGCCCCAAGCCTACACTACTCGAACGCCACGACACTGCCAGCCTCCTCGGCCTGAAGCCGCTGACTCCTGGCCACGGCAAGCCATCATCGCTCCTCCTTCCACCGGAAGCCAGACCAGAACACCAGCCCGGCCACCATTGCCGTCGACCACCAAGAGAAAACCCACCACCGTCGCTATTACCACCCCCCATCGCCGAAACCGGCCACCCCCGCCGTGGTCGGCAATCCCAAACCCAAACCCCCAAAATTAGAACCCTAACCCTAGACTCATCTCCGGTCCGCGCCTCCGCATTCGGCCGCCTCTTCCCGCGGCGGGACTGCACCTCCTCCTACCGCACCTCCATCGACCGCCGAGCGCCGCGCAACACCGAAAGCCCGCCTGACCGCGCGTCCTCTTCCCCTCTCTCACCTTCCACTGCCCCGTTCCGCCTCCTTGGGTCGCCCGCCGCCGTAGGCCTCACGTCGCCGCCGCGCCACCTCCCGGTGAACAAAACCCTTCCGACAGCTCTCCCCTCCGCTCGCCTCCTTCCTCCCCTTCCCGCACTCACAACCCGCCAAAACCCTCCGCGCGCCTCCTATTTCCTGACTTCTTCGCCCGCTCCCTATCTCTACTTCCCTCTTCATCTCTCAGCCTCTCTCTCTCTCCCTCTCACTCTCTCTCTGTAAGAAAAAGTAAAGTATTTAATAGTTTTATTATTATTATCATTATTATTATTATTATTATCATTATTATTTATTCTGTTGTTGTTATAATTATTATTTTTATTATCATTACTATTATTATTATTACTAGTTTTATTATTACTATTATAAACAGGATGCATATTTCATATATTTTGGGTATTAAATTATTTGTAGGTATAAATTATTAGAAGTCTTAATTTATCATCATGTTTTCTTTTATGATTACTATCATTTTATTATTATTACTAATAACTGATTACTAAGATATTTGCCATGATAATTAAATAAATATTTTCTAAAAATTATATCATGAGTTTTGCCTACATCCGTATCAAATTAAGTTTAGCCTAATAATATTATTATTTTTATGATATTTGATCTAAATATTACCGTAATATTTTATCTAAATTTTAGTTGCCTAAAATAAATTTCTTAATATTTTCCAAATATTTTATTTATATATTTTCATCGATAAAATATGGTTTCTTGCATAGAAATTATATTTTTACAAACTTGGAGTTTTTAGCCGAAAATAAAATTTTCTTGATTGTAGTATTTTTCTATAATTATTTTGACTCATAAAAACTAGTTTTCAAGTATTATAAATACCTTCAAAAATTATATATATATATATATATTATTTTCCAAATTCCTTCGATTTTCCTCCAGTCCGTGACTTAGCCCATTCTTCCTATTCCTTGCCAATACCATACCTCCCCTTATCAACCCCAACTAACTCAGGCTGGACTACCATATATCGACCCTAGCTGATCCAACTGCTCTAGACCCAATGTAACAACATATGACATCATCAGAAGCCTTTGTGTAGTTGTAACACCGAAGTCAAAATTTGTGCCACATGATCATAGCACCACACCAGGCAGCCTACCAGGCAAGTATACCTTGCTAATTAACTGTCAAATTATTTATTTTCTATATTATTTATTTTGTTTCATATTGTTAGTTTCCTTTATTATAAACTGTGCGTCCAAGCCATACTTGGGTGCAAGCGACTCTGTTAGTCATTTTTGTCACCCCTAGTTTTCAGAAACATGAGTATTTTTGTCATTTTATATTTTTGAATATTTTTAAAATTTATTTTATTATTTATGATATTATTTTGGGGCTGAAATTTATTTTATTATTTATGATATTGTTTGGGGTTATTTGAGTCGGGTTCGAATTTCAACTCAATCCGACTTGAAACGGGGACCCGGGGGTAGTTTGACTCTAGTGAGACCCACACACTAGTTAGGCATGACCCACATGATATTAATTTTAGTCCACATGATAGAAATATTTTAGTTAGAGGTTAGACTAATTATTATGGATAAGGTTAGTGTGATTAGAGACTTTAGAATGACTAATTTAGCCCCAACCAATTAGCCCTATCCTAATACTCATAGAATAGGTTAGTGGGGGAATTTTGGACCTTACCATAATAGGACAAATAGCCCCATATGGCCAGCCACTTTGGGAGAGGATAGGCTCAAGTTCATTTCATTATTCTCATCCACACTCTCTCTTGTTCTTCCCCAAATTCCTAGAGAGCAATTCCTAGCAATTTCTCCACCAAATCATTCTATTTTACTACCAAATCTTCTTATTTCCTTCTCCATTCTAGACAAGGAGGAAGCTACCCAAGTTTGGGAGGATTCAGAGCTCGTTCGTGTTCTTTTGGAATCTCTACGTGTCGGTGTCGCTCCGGGAAGGCTTTTCTTCGATTCGATCTATCGAGAGGTATAAATCACTTCTCCTTTTTATTTCCTCATGCATATAGGTCTATTTTGAACCCATAGGAATGACCCCATGGTTGTATCTCCATTTGTGTCCATTTCGTGTCCATTTGGAGGTCATAGGAGTGTCCTTTGTGTTGTGGTTGTGTCCATGTGGAAAAATCTCAAATTTGGACACACTATGTGTTGTTGTTATATATGAATAAATTATTACATGTTTAATCTCATATTTTTGTATTGGAGATGTGTTCTATAGTGTCTCATATATATATATATTAGTGTAGAGAGTGAGTTCTTGATATATTATGTTATATACTTGTGTTCTTTTGTCTCAAACTACCTAAATCCGTCATGATTTTTATCCACGTTTTTAATTTCAGCCCTAACTTAGAAATATCATAACTTCTAGCTCAAAGCTCGGTTTAATCTCCCGTTTTTTTTAAAATAAGTGTAATGAAGTTAGCTTTCCAAAAACATGTATTAATAGGTCTAATTCTTTCTGTAATTTTTTGGAGAATTATTTGAGTGTCAGCTGTACGAAAGACAAACGCGTTCTCGGTGTTTTTGCGATTCCGGGAGTTTCTGGAAACGAAAACGCGATCCGTTTGAAGTTTCGGAAAGCTAACACATAGATCTATAACATATTTTAATCCTAAATTTTAATTCATGCTGAGATGGTACATTATTGATTATTAGTAGGAGTTGCTATTTGACATATATATTTTGTGCACCCTTGTGTGTAATATAATGTTCTATTTGATTTTAACCCATGTTAATGTATATACATTAAGTAATTAAATAGAGAATACAAGTATGAGTAAATGGTTAAATAAATGATGTATGAGGTGTAAGTATCCTATCTAATGTAAGCATGTATAAGTATGGCTTGTAATGAATATGTAGGTTCCATAGTATGTAATGTATGGTGCATATAGTGGTACAAGAGAATAATGAATGATGAATGAATGCAAGCATGAATGTAATGTAATAATAGATGTAATGTTTGCAATATACAAGTTAATGAGATGTAATGTTCTATGTTAACACAAATCCTATATTACCTCATGTACCCCCTTACACTATATTGACACTATCACACTTGACACATTGTTCACTTACACTTTGACACTCTTTGATATGTATACACTATGTATATCCATTTAACCCTCACTTGCCCCTTTGCCATGTTCACATACACACACATAGCCTCTTAAATAAGTATTTATGAATATAGTTAACTTAGCTATGTATATATATTATATATATGTTAGCATATTGTGTTGTAATATATAAGTTTATATAACCATTTGAAATGCCATGATTATAGACCTAATGTTGAATACCAATATATGCATGTGTATATATGTGTAGACATATATAGCTTAAAGTAATAGATTACCTAGTGTATATCCAATGTGAATTTTTGCCTATTTGAGTATTGAATAATTGCATGCTATATAGAGTTGGGTGTATGTTGGCTTGTATAGCCTTGTATTGATGTGTGCTTGCTAGGATAGTCTTGGTTAGGCCTAGTAAGACTTACTGGGTTAGGACATGACCTAGTTTAACCTAGTTTGACTAGTGCAGTTGACCAGAGTTGACCAAGGGTTGACTTTGGCCTAGTTTGACCTAGATTCATGTAGAATGTATTGTAGTGCTTTATATTACCTTCTGGACATGTTGTGACTTGTGTTGTTCTAATTAGGAGCCAGACACCTCTCCTCGGACAGTATCTTTACCTTGGACATTCAGATATCAGGAGAGTACATTCTCTGATCGTTTCATACTTGTCACGAATTATATTCTCGCTCTAGATTACTTTTACTTGATGCTGTCACGTTATCATCACGGATTGGTACTATACAGATCTCTTCTTGGGATGTTACCCCCCTTAGCGGGCGCATCGGATACTTTATGACATGTGTTTCATGTACATCATGTATTCCTTGCTTCTGCGTTATTCATGTACACTCATGTTCTCTCATGTTCTTACATGTACGTTCATGTACTCTCATGTTCTTTCATGTACGCTCGTGTTTCCTCATGTGTTTCTTGTATAACCAAAATATTATGTCCGTAACGTAACTTGAATAGATCCTTGTGTATTGATTGTGGGTAGGGGTGAGTATAAATGGTCATGTGATTTACCCATCATGTACACTCTGTTACTTTTCATGTTCATCATGTACAACCTAAGCCAATTACTTGCCATCTCGTACTCTAAATCACTAGTTACTTACAGTTCTTACTTATCATGCATATATATTTCCAGTTATCAAATATCTCTCCTGTTTTCATGTACATCTTCTTACAGCGTTTCATGTATCTTATTCTATTGCCTGCTTTATATTTTCTGACATGATATGAACTGCATGAGATGTATTGTGTTCGCTCCTGTCCTGACTGGACCTGTTGATAAATTTTACAAATGGCCTGGGATTGCCTGCTAGCCTAGAGGAGACACAGTAGAGGTTGTTTAGATAGTTATTTCATTTTGTCGGGAGTTGTATTTACTTGTGGATTACTGTATTTGAGTTTTGAGATGTACTTCTGGGTTTATGTATCTTAGACACTTAGACTTCTATCTCCTGTATCTCTTTTGGATTTCATGTTTTATCTATCTTCCATTATGCTCTACCTTAGATGTGATTGAGTTTACATTCTGCTATGTCACCCCCATTCGGGGAGTATAAACTGCTTTGCCTTATACTGTTAGATGCATGAGACCTAGGACAACGTTCTACCGCCGACACTGCGGCGTAGGCTGGGCGTTGTTACGTTCTCGTGCCCTAACTCTAGGGTGCAGGTCGTGACACGTTTTTAGTGGTGGCCCATGTAGGTTGAGTTTGTGTAGTGGTATTCGAACTAGAGTACCACTACAGCCTGTAGTAGGATTATGATATATTTTGAAGATACTCAATCACAATTAGGATCCCTTGAGAGATTCCTGGGTCGACCCTTGAGAATCTTATTTTAACTTCGATTTGAGAACTCTTTTTTCCCTTGATTTGATTTATTTTTACTTACTGTTGTTAAATTTGATTTGATAGATTATGGTTGAATTTGAGTTGTATTCATTGATTTTGATGAATGATTGTCGAATTTTGAATCTTGATGATAGCTGTTGCATCCAAGTTATATTTTGATAGATTTTTGTTCATTTTGAATTTTGAAGTTCGTTGATAAATTTGATTTGATTTATGGGTATTCATTGTTGATTTAATTTAATTTTTTTTGACAAGATGAAATTATATGGGCTAGGTCATCTATGTTATGGAATCTAGTCTTCTATAGTCACATTAGCCAGCATGGTGAGGATATATAGTCTGACTCTGGATATATTTCTCGGGTGTGGGAATTTAAGGTTTTTGCAGCCAAGCTAGCGGCACCGCAAAAATGTTAAATACCATGATTCTAGAGGTATGTGCATAAGTCAAGGACTCTGTGATTATCGTAGCCTTGCTTACTAGTATGACGGGGATTTAGAGTACCATGATTTTGGATAGACGCATATGATTATCAGATTGTACCTTAAATATTTTCAAGCATGTTTTCTCTACTTTGATGCAGTCCTTCAAAAAGAATTATTATTTGTTTTATTTTGTTTTGCTTCTAATTATTTAACTTAGGAGTAGCTTGTGTAACTTCTTGCTATGAGTTTCTTCTTAATACAATGAATCGATGATTTTGCTAGACTTTATCTTGGATTTGATATTTAGCTCTGATTTCAAAATGGTTCCTTCTTTTAGGCAAATAAGCAAACAGCTTTTATCGTTATTTCCTTCTTGCTATTATTCTAGTATTGAATAATAATAATAAAACTGCCTTGATTTCGTCAATCACCTATTTTGCGATCTTGGTAGGAATCTGAATGTTGGTCTTAACGTAGAATTAATTTTTTTTGGGACATGAGAATATATGAGTATATTTACATAGTGGACACTTGCCTGATACGTATGCAATCTACACTTGATTTTTCACCTATCTAAATACATATTAATATGTTGTTAATGTTAAAATTTTTAAAACCCCAATATTTCTGGTTTTCTACTTTTCCAGTTTAAATTCGTAATTTAAATATAAATTTCATGTTATTAGTTTTGTCTACATAACTGCACATGTATGATATCTGCAGAGTTTTAATTTTTAGAGAAATTGGTTAAGTTATGTTAAATTTGTAAAATCTGAGACTGCATTATGTTAATATTGCACTGGTTTAAATGTTAGCTTATTTCAGATTTTGTATGTAAATGCTGAACTAAAACTGGGTTTAACCTTTCAATACTAAGCTATAACCCTGTACAAGGACACACATACACCCTAACTTAGTATACCCTGTCATGTAACCTAACTCTTCCTCTCTATGTCATGATTATATATCTATATAGATATATATAGAGCTTAGGCATACATGTTATAATGTATATACATACATAACTAAATCTCTACCTCTTTATATATACATATATACATGGTTAGCCATGTATGTTATGAGCAAATGAGTTGTGTATTGTAGATTGTTTAACCAATATGCCATGATTAGTGTAACTTGATAGTTATTGTTTGAAACCCCAAATCCTCCTATGCACTTTCATGTATATTTCACATACACACACGCCTATTATCTAACCATATGAACATGTCCACATACACCCATACACACACGAACTACATAACTTGTACATAATGCTAGCTTTTCCCTCTCTAACGCTATATATATAAATATATTGTGATTGGATTTCCATGCAATTGGCTTTCATTCTTTAACTTTTGATTTTGATTTTCTTGAATAGTACCCCTTATTAGATAAATGGTGGTTAACTTTATTTTATTTTGATAAGTACCAGTTTTCATATAGGATGGTAGACTGTCTTACAGTCTTGATGATTGTTATTTCTGTATCTTTTCTAGTTTAGCACACTAGATTGCTTGTGTGTTTTGATACCATATGACCGTTTTGGTTTAGCATGACTAGTATACCTAGATGAGACTTTCACTACCACCGTATGTCATGACCCTGTATGTCATCCTTTTAAATTGTATGATTGTTTAAGTTCTGAGACTTTGATTGTGGGGGGTTTAACCTAGAAGGAGTATGAACATTTTAATTTTGAGGATGAAATTTTTCTAAAGTGGGTAGACTTGTAACACCAAGTTATCTAAAATGTGGGTAATTTTGAAATTTTGTAATTTTAATCATTTATTGATTTGACATTTAAATCATGATATAATTTTTGGTAATTTTTTAAATCATTTTAAAACTATTTAAAATCATGACTTGTGATTTTGATGTTTTGCTAGTGAAACCCTAGAGACTGTTTGACCTAGAGCCTAACCATGTGATTAGGATATTTTAATGTCATTTCTGGCCTAAGGATATTTTGCATTTGACCTCTTTGAATTATTTTGATATTTATTGCGTTGGTGATTGTTGATTTTGACCTTTGATAGGTGTGATTTTGTGATGGTTTTGTGTCCGTATCGGACACGTATCAGTTTTTATTTACAAATGTTTGATGTGCCTCAAAGAGATTTTTTTTTATTGCTGATTTTTTTTGAAAAGTATTTGAATGCGATTGTTTTCTGCATGTGTTTCCTGTGATTGCTTTGTTTTAATTTCGAGGACGAAATTTTTTTAAGGTGGATAGATTTGTCACCCCCAGTTTTCAGAAACAGGAGTATTTTTATCATTTTACATTTTTGAATATTTTTAAAATTTATTTTATTATTTATGATATTATTTTGGGGTTGAAATTTATTTTATTATTTATGATATTGTTTTGGGGTTATTTGAGTCGGGTTCGAATTTCAACTCAATCCGACTTGAAACGGGGACCCGGGGGCAGTTTGACTCTAGTGGGACCCACACACTAGTTAGGCATGGCCCACATGATATTAATTTTAGTCCACATGATAGAAATATTTTATTTAGAGGTTAGACTAATTATTATGGATAAGGTTAGTGTGATTAGAGACTTTAGAATGACTAATTTAGCCCCAACCAATTAGCCCTTTCCTAATACTCATAGAATAGGTTAGTGGGGGCATTTTGGACCTTACCATAATAGGATAAATAGCCCCATATGGCCATCCAATTTGTGAGAGGATAGGCTCAAGTTCATTTCATTATTCTCATCCACACTCTCTCTCTTGTTCTTCCCCAAATTCCTAGAGAGCAATCCCTAGCAATTTCTCCACCAAATTATTCCATTTCACCACCAAATCTTCTTCTTTCCTTATCCATTCTAGACAAGGAGGAAGCTACCCAAGTTTGGGAGGATTCGGAGCTCGTTCGTGTTCTTTTGGAATCTCTACGTGTCGACGGTGTCGCTCCGGGAAGGCTTTTCTTCGATTCGATCTACCGGGAGGTATAAATCCCTTCTCCTTTTTATTTTCTCATGTATATAGGTCTATTTTGAACCCATAGGAATGACCCCATGGTTGTATCTCCATTTGTGTCCATTTCGTGTCCATTTGGAGGTCATAGGAGTGTCCTTTGTGTTGTGGTTGTGTCTATGTGGGAAAATCCCAAATTTGGACACACTATGTGTTGTTGTTATATATGAATGAATTATTACATGTTTAATCTCATATTTTTGTATTGGAGATGTGTTCTATAGTGTCTCATATATATATATTAGTGTAGAGAGTGAGTTCTTGATATCTTATGTTATATACTTGTGTTCTTTTGTCTCAAACTACCTAAATCCGTCATGATTTTTATCCACGTTTTTAATTTCAGTCCTAACTTAGAAATGTCATAACTTCTAGCTCAAAGCTCGTTTTAATCTTCTGTTTTTTTTAAAAGAAGTGTATTGAAGTTAGCTTTTCAAAAACATGTATTAATAGTCCTAATTCTTTCTATAATTTTTTGGAGAATTATTTGAGTGTCAGCTGTACGAAAGACAAACGCGTTCTCGGTGTTTTTGCGATTTCGGGAGTTTCCGAAAACAAAAACGCGATCCGTTTGAAGTTTCGGAAAGCTAACACATAGATATATAACATACTTTAATCCTAAATTTTAATTCATGCTGAGATGGTACAGTATTGATTATTAGTAGGAGTTACTATTTGACATATGCATTTTGTGCACCCTTGTGTGTAATATAATGTTCTATTTGATTTTAACCCATGTTAATGTATATACATTAAGTAATTAAATAAAGAATACAAGCATGAGTAAATGGTTAAATAAATGATGTATGAGGGGTAAGTACCCTATCTAATGTAAGTATGTATAAGTATGGCTTGTAATGAATATGTAGGTTCTATAGTATGTAATGTATGGTGCATATAGTGGTACAAGAAAATAATGAATGATGAATGAATGCAAGCATGAATGTAATGTAATAATAGATATAATGTATGTAATATACAAGTTAATGAGATGTAATGTTCTATGTTAACACAAATCCTATATTACCTCATGTACCCCCTTACACTATGTTGACACTATCACACTTGACACATTGTTCACTTACACTTTGACACTCTTTGATATGTATACACTATGTATGTCCATTTAACCCTCACTTGCCCCTTTGTCATGTTCACATACACACACATAGCCTCTTAAATAAGTATTTATGAATATAGTAAACTTAGCTATGTATGTATATTATATATATGTTAGCATATTGTGTTGTAATATATAAGTTTATATAACCATTTGAAATGCCATGATTATAGACCTAATGTTGAATACCAATATATGCATGTGTATATATGTGTAGACATATATAGCTTAAAGTAATAGATTATCTAGTGTATATCCAATGTGAATTCTTGCCTATTTGAGTATTGAATAATTGCATGCTATATAGAGTTGGGTGTATGTTGGCTTGTATAGCCTTGTATTGATGTGTGTTTGCTAGGATAGTCTTGGTTAGGCCTAGTAAGACTTACTAGGTTAGGACATGACCTAGTTTAACCTAGTTTGACTAGTACAGTTGACCAGAGTTGACCAAGGGTTGACTTTGGCCTAGTTTGACCTAGATTCATGTAGAATGCATTGTAGTGCTTTATATTACCCTTCTGGACATGTTGTGACTTGTGCTGTTCTAATTAGGAGCCAGACACCTCTCCTCGGACAGTATCTTTACCTTGGATATTCAGATATCAGGCGAATACATTCTCTGATCGTTTCATACTTGTCACGAATTATATTCTCGCTCTAGATTACTTTTACTTGATGCTGTCACGTTATCATCACGGATTGGTACTATACGGATCTCTTCTTGGGATGTTACCCCCTTAGCGGGCGCATCGGATACTTTATGACATGTGTTTCATGTACATCATGTATTCTTTGCTTCTACGTTATTCATGTACACTCATGTTCTCTCATGTTCTTACATGTACGTTCATGTACTCTCATGTTCTTTCATGTACGCTCATGTTTCCTCATGTGTTTCTTGTATAACCAAAACATCATGTCCGTAACGTAACTTGAATAGATCCTTGTATATTGATTGTGGGTAGGGGTGAGTATAAATGGTCATGTGATTTACCCATCATGTACACTCTGTTACTTTTTATGTTCATCATGTACAACCTAAGCCAATTACATGCCATCTCGTACTCTAAATCACTAGTCACTTACAGATCTTACTTATCATGTATATATATTTTCAGTTATCAAATATCTCTCTTGTTTTCACGTACATCTTCTTACAGCGTTTCATGTATCTTATTCTATTGCATGCTTTATATTTTCTGACATGATATGAACTGTATGAGATGTATTGTGTTCGCTCCTGTCCTGACTGGACCTGTTGATAAATTTTACAAATGGCCTGGGATTGCCTGCTAGCCTAGAGGAGACACAGTAGAGGTTGTTTAGATAGTTATTTCATTTTGTCGAGAGTTGTATTTACTTGTGGATTACTGTATTTGAGTTTTAAGATGTTCTTCTGGGTTTATGTATCTTAGACACTTAGACTTCTATCTCCTGTATCTCTTTTGGATTTCATGTTTAATCTATCTTCCATTATGCTCTACCTTAGATGTGATTGAGTTTACATTCTGCTATGTCACCCCCATTCGGAGAGTGTAAACTGTTTAGCCTTATACTGTTAGATGCATGAGACCTAGGACAGCGTTCTACCGTCGACACTGCGGCGTAGGCTGGGCGTTGTTACGTTCTCGTGCCCTAACTCTAGGGTGCGGGTCGTGACAATTTTACTTTACTATATGCATGTTAACTTAGTGTTAGCGGACTACCTTCTTGTTGGGGGATATTCTTATATCTCCTTTGGCCATGACACTCACACTACACGATTTTAGACAGTTTGCTAGGGGCACGACTGATGGATTGGCCATCTCTAAAGTCGTATGACGGTAAATGATCGTAACTGCTACGACTAGAGTTTTAGAGACTCAAGAAGTTACAAACTGGACGAGCCATGGACATGACTTGAACAGTGTAAAAAATATTGGGGGAGGACAGTCGCTAGTGCGTATGGGAATCCAAACAGGTAAACGACAATCTCCGGATGGAACTGTGGCAATTTATTTGCAGATACCCTCTGACGTTTTGGACGTTACGGCCGGATACAGATGACTAGATGCCAGTTACGTACACAGCCTAAAATTCCACCCATGCGCATGAAAGTTGTCCTCTAAATTGCACATTAGGCGGTTAGAATCTCCTTTGCATATTTGTCTCTAGGATAGTCTTTTATATATTATTTTATTATTCTGACAGTTCATATTAGCTTGTTCTTCCTGTATCTTGCTACGTCCGTCTGAGGACCTGGTTATTCCCCAGGTGTGTGCTTTCATGATTCACTGCAGGTGTTCTAGCCAATGCCGTGATTCTCTCTATTCCTTCGAAGACGATTGCACTTGGTTCGTCTTGCCATTTTATGGATCGATTATTGTATATTTCTTTTATTGAGTTAGTTGGTAGTGGACTTTGTCTCCACCCAACGATTGTACCATAAATATTCAAGTTGATTTATATTATTATTCTTTTGATTGTGGATGAGAATTAGTTTGTCTTGGATTACTGCATCTTACAGCTTATGTATACATACATGACCCCTGTACTTCGTATGTATACAGCTGGCATGTCTACGTACTTATTCCTACACTACCCGAATGCCACGACACTGCCAGCCTCCTCCGCCCGAAGCCGCTGACTCCTGGCCACGGCAAGCCATCCTCGCTCCTCCTTCCACCGGAAGCCAGACTAGAACACCAGCCCGGCCACCATCGCCGCCGACCACCAAAAGAAAACCCACCACCGTCACCATTACCACCACCACCGCCGAAGCCGGCCACCCCCGCCGTGGCCGGCAATCACAAACCCAAACCCCAAAATTAGAACCCTAAGCCTAGACTCACCTCCGGTCCGCGCCTCCGTATCCGGCCGCCTCTTCCCGCGGCGGGGCTGCACCTCCTCCGACCGCGCCTCCATCGATCGCCGAGCGCCACGCAACGCCGGAAGCTCGCCTGACCGCACGTCCTCTTCCCCTCTCTCCGCCTTCCACTTCCCCGTTCCGCCTCCTTGTGCCGCCCGCCGCCGTAGCCTCACGTCGCCGCCGTGCCACCTCCCGGTGAACAAAACCCTTCCGGCAGCTCTCCCCTCCGCTCGCCTCCTTCCTCCCTTCCCGCGCTCACAACCCGCCAAAACCCTCCGTGCGCCTCCTATTTTCCGGCTTCTCCGCCCGCTCCCCTCTCTCCACTTCCCTCTTCATCCCTCAGCCTCTCTCTCCCTCTTACTCTCTCTGTAAGAAAAAGTAAAGTATTTAATAGTTTTATTATTATTATTATTATTATTATTATTATTATCATTATTATTATTATTATTATTATTATTATCATTATTATTTATTCTGTTGTTGTTATAATTATTATTTTTATTATCATTACTATTATTATTATTACTAGTTTTATTATTACTATTATAAACAGGATGCATATTTCATATATTTGGGTATTAAATTATTTGTAGGTATAAATTATTAGAAGTCTTAATTTATCAACATATTTTCTTTTATGATTACTATCATTTTATTATTATTACTAATAACTGATTACTAAGATATTTTCCATGATAATTATATGAATATTTTCTAAAAAGTATATCATGAGTTCGCCTATATCCGTATCAAATTAAGTTTAGCCTAATAATATTATTATTTTTATGATATTTGATCTAAATATTACTGTAATATTTTATCTAAATTTTAGTTGCCTAAAAAATTTCTTAATATTTTCCAAACATTTTACTTATATATTTTTATCGATAAAATATGGTTTCTTGCATAGAAATTATATTTTTACAAACTTGGAGTTTTTAGCCAAAAACAAAATTTTCTTGATTGTAAGTATTTTTCTACAATTATTTTGACTCATAAAAACTAGTTTTCAAGTAATATAAATACCTTCAAAAATATATATATATATTATATATATATATATATATATATATATATATATATATATATATATATATATATATATTATTTTTCCAAATTCCTTCGATTTTCCTCCAGTCCTTGACTTAGCCCATTATTCCTATTCCTTGCCAATATCGTACCTCCCCTTATCAACCCTAACTAACTCAGGCTGGACTACCGTATATCGACCCTTCCTGGTCCAACTGCTCTGGACCCAATGTAACAATATATGACATCTTCAGAAGCCTTTGTGTAGTTGTAACACCGAAATCAAAATTTGTGCCACATGATCATAGCACCACACGAGGCGGCCTACCAGGCAAGTATATCTTGATAATTAACTGTCAAATTATTTATTTTCTGTATTATTTATTTTGTTTCATATTGTTAGTTTACTTTGTTATAAACTGCGCGTCCAAGCCATACTTGGGTGCAAGCGACTCTATTAGTCGTTTTACTTTACATTATGCATGTTAACTTAGTGTTAGCGGACTACCTTCTTGTTGGGGGATATTCTTATATCTCCTTTGGCCATGACACTCACACTACACGGTTTGAGACAGTTTGCTAGGGGCACGACTTATGAATTAGCCATCTCTAAAGTCGTGTAACGGTAGATGATCGTAACTGCTATGACTAGGGTTTTAGAGACTCAAGCAGTTACAAAACTGGACGATCCATGGACATGACTTGAACAGTGTGGGAAATATTGGGGGAGTTCAGTCGCTAGTGCGTATGGGAATCCAAACAGGTAAACCACAGTCTCCGGATGGAACTGTGGCGATTTATTTGCAGATACCCTCTGACGTTTTGGACGTTACGGTCGGATACAGATGACTGGATTCCAGTTACGTAGACATGGCCTAAAATCCCATCCATGCGCATGAAAGTTGTCCTCTAAATGCACATTAGGCAGTTAGAATCTTCTTTGCATATTTGTGTCTAGGATAGTCTTTTATATATTATTTTATTATTCTGACAGTTCTTATTAGCTTGTTATTCCTGTATCTTACTGCGTCCGTCTGAGGACCTGGTTATTCCCCAGGTGTGTGCTTTCATGATTCACTGCAGGTGTTCTAGCCAAGGCCGTGATTCTCTCTATTCATTCGAAGATGATTGCGCTTGGTTCGTCTTGCCATTTTATGGATCGATTCTTGTACATTTCTTTTATTGAGTTAGTTGGTAGTGGACGTTGTCTCCGTCCAACGATTATACCATAAATATTCAAGTTGATTTATATTATTATTCTTTTCATTGTGGATGAGAATTAGTTTGTCTTGGATTACTGCATCTTACAGCTTATGTATACATACAAGACCCCTGTACTTCGTATGTATACAGCTGGCATGTCTACGTACTTAGTCCAACGTATTTTGGGACTGAGGCATTACAAGATGGTTCATCATGATTGAACCCCCTTTATAACCAAACCCCCTTTTCTCTCTCCTCCTTTACTTTCATTTATTTCCCATATCCACTTTCTTCTTTATTTATTTCTCCCAACCCTTAAGCAAGTGTAATATTGCTTCATGAGAGATCTCATGTTTTATGGTTTCAATGTCTTTATTACTTAGTTTCATGACTCTTTAGTTGTCACGCCCCATTACCGGAATACTGAGACGGACTAGGCCAGCTACACCATATGAGGTATGCAAACGTCATACGTCAATCGTGGCTGTCAAGAGACAAGGGGTGCATGCTACAATCAAGTCTCCTATGGTCTCACAGAGCATCTATATCTAAATTAATCAAAACAAGAAGCAGTAAATAATGATCATATAAGACAAAGCAGTAAGGCGTCCCCGATGCTTCATCAAAATAAATCATAAGACTAGCTGTACAAAATGATAAGCTAGTGCCGAGGGTCATAGGTACATAACCGTAGTCAGCTGCAGTCTGATTTAATTACAATTATGTAAAAGGAAACTAATATCCAGAACAACCGGCTAAACAGGTGCCGGTGGCTAAATGATAGAAAAAATAGAAGATAACAGAGCAGTGATGAAAAAACCCACTTATGGTCCCTGACGCCCATACTCCTGGTGTGCACCATTATTCGGTAGAAGGCTGGATCCTCTGGTGCTGCTACAATATCTGGCCAAACAAAACAAGCGGGGTCAGGCCCCGAATAGCAAGTACCACAAAAGGGCACAAAAGAGTGAGATAAAACACAAGCATAATAAAATAATAATAATAAAAGGCTTTCGGTCGTAAGCTCGGTCCACAGCCTGTCATAGCACGATAGACCAACCCAACAATCAAACAAGGACATGGGTTGGACCATGCACCATGACATTCCATGTCCCTTGGCTACTAATGGAAGGTACAAGGCATAGTCAAGTCATTTTTCGAGGCCATTCATTCGTGCGGCTTTCTATTTTGGCGGAGTCATCCCCGCGATATTGAGCGCCCCGACCCGAGTCCCCACGTCCGCTTTTATCCGCCCGCAACCCGCTTTCTTTGCCAACACAACATTAGGGCCGTCCCCTTCATTCTATGCTGACCCCGGCCGGGGCTGGCTTTTTGGGAAGCCCGTTCCCATCGCGCTCACGGCCCGGCTGGCCTGCCAGCGGTTAAAGGAATCCTCAGATCGTGTCAACCCAGTAGGGCTAGCCAAACCATCATATAATTAAACATATAGCACTTTGATTATACATCGGTCCCCCGAAGGACCATCGCGCTAAAACATATAACACATAGCTCATAGAAGTCGGATATAGTCATCCGCTATAGGCGAATGAAACCATATCTGTGGCGGCCAACCCGACACGTCAAGACTGGACCTGGGGTGGCTAGTATGTCACGATCTCGGGATTCTTCCCATCCAATGCATCTACCAAGTTAGTTACCTAGTTAATCCCTAGGTTATCCTCGGAGTTCACATCGTGGTTACATGCTCACTCCTCTAGATGTCGTACATTGTACGAGTACCCCGTGAAGGAATTCGTACAGGCTCATGGAGTCATACGTATGTACCCCTTCTTGGTGTAATGTAACACACAACACATACCACGTCATTGCTACCGACCATTCGCTATGTAAATATTGGACTCTTGGATGTACTGGCAGGTATCATATAGGAACACTTAGCACATAGGATAGCACCTCAGTGCTCACATAGATTGTACCTTAGTACACACACAGGTTTATCCAGCACTCGCATAGGTAGTCAGATCAGGAATGAGGACCAAGACACAAGGACGTATGCGGCCGAGGGTTCATGCGGTCTACGGGACACATGCGGTCCGCAGGACGCATGCGGCCGAGGGGTAATACGGTCGGACTGCATGCAGCCAAAGACGCATGCGGCCAAAGACTCATGCAGTCAAAGACTCATGCGGCCAGACTCATGGAGCCAAACTCATGCGACCAGACTTATGCGGCCAAAGACTCATGCGGTCAAAGACTCATGCGGCCGAAGACTCATGCGGTCAAAGACTCATACGATCAAAGACTCATCCGGTCAGACTCATGCGGCGAAACTGCTCATCTTCTCCAAAATCTGAGAAAGATGGCCAGGGAACCCATGAACTTCAAACTTGCACAACTCGGCCAAAACAAAACGAAATCTAACTTTTCAAAGGTCAAATTTGGGTAAATAAAATGCTCTATCACATAAAACAACTAGATTTTGAAAATAAGCAAGTTTAATAGATCAAAACCAAGGAAAACCAAAAATAACATAAACTTAGAGCTACAAGAATCCATCTATCAAAATCGAAACTACCAAGTACTAAACTTGAGGATGATGCGAAGAACAATATAGACAAATAATATCAAAAGAAAAAAATCAAGGATAAAAAATGCACAAATCTCCACTTTTGAGTAAGTTGTACTTACCTAATGGTTTGCTTGAGGAAAATAAATGAAAGAGTGAATGAGGAGAGAGAGAGAGAGAGAGGAAGAGAATATATAGGGGTTGGGTTGGCTCAAAGAAACCCTAATCTTAAGCATGCTCTTAACCATATGACTAATGACATGTTAAATGCTACATGATACAACTAATTAAATTATTTAAATAAAAATCCTAACCACAACACGGTTCAGATATCTTATCATCGAAGTAATGAACCATGCCTATAACTAGACAAGGACAAGGGGTGGAATACTAATCCGCGACGAGATACTATTTCATGCCATGACCAGTAACAGTTACATGATACATACAATCAAGATACAGGTGCCAGATACCATATACAGAAAAATCAAAAAATTTACGTATTTCGGGAACGGGGAGTGACATCTCTACCCTCCTTAGAAAAATTTCGTCCTCAGAATTTCGATAAGGCTAGTCGAGCGCGCTCTCAGATCATAAAATACACTCAGGACAAATAGCAAGCACAATTACCAAACAACACATGGCACATGAACAGATTACGAAAGAAAGAACAATTAAGTAAAAGCACAAACAATAATCATACCCTAGAAGAAAAGTGATCGGAGATATACGATAAAATATATCTCCCGAGTCAGTTGAGTAGGAATTCGTCCTCGTGGTCTTACGCTGACTCCCAAAGTGGACAAGAGTCAACGCTTAAGATAAGTCGGTACCGATGACTTAATCAAGAATGAGACTCTGCCCAGGATGTACTATCGTAATCAAGATATGGTAAATATCACGTATCATATGATACAAGAGCAGATGAGTGAGACGAGAATGTCACCTTCACTCTTCGAATATAGAACTCAAGGAATTATAATGGATAATACTAAAAGCTTACCCACAATCTGACCGCCTTCGGCCAACCTTTGCTGATACTCCAAATTCTATTTTTCTCTGTCCCTGCTGGACTTCCTGCTGCTGCCTTTCCTGGTCCTGTTGTTGCGGCCTCTGCTGCCCTACCTGATGTTGTACTTGTCGGTACATCTGAGCCTGTGTCAGTAATGGACGCTGGGCTAATGGCCTTACTACTAGTGCTGGCCCTTGATACGGTGCTACCTCTGGAGCTGGCAATGCCAGAAACTGTTAAGCTGGCCCTCCTGGCCTCTGTATTTGTGGGCAAGTAGCTACACGGTGGTCTAAACCTCTACACCTCAAGCACTGCCCATTCGCTGAATGACACACTTCCCGAGTGTGCCCTCCCTTACCACAATAAGTGCAACCCACTGGTGCCTTCTGACGTTGTTGGTCTCTCGGTTGCTGCTGTCGAACTGTACAGTCATAATTGTCGTGACCGGTACTGCATTACAAATACGGATACAAGGCGCTGGTGCTGACATCCGAGGTACTGCTCCTCCTCCTTCCGTACTCTACGTATGAGACCTCTTCTAGCCTCCAATCCTTGCTGATAACCTTTAAATAGTAAGCTCGTGCCTCCGAGCCGCCATTAATGCTGTATCGAATGTCTGGTAGTCGTGCCCCTCGACCAGCTGCATAATCTCTAAGTAAAGTCCCTACTGGAACCTCATAGCCTTCTCTGGCTCTGTAGCTACCATCGTCGGTACAAATCGACTCAATCTGCAGAACTTAGCTACATAGCCATCTACCATCCTACTAGCCTGTTTGAGGCTGATAAATCTCTGCTGAAGCTCATACCGAGCTAGCAAGCCAAAGTACTTAGCCTTGAACCTGGTACTGAAGCTATCCCAAGGAACATGACGTCTCATTCCAACCTCTTCTGATGCCCACCAATCGCGGGCAAAATCCTGAAGTAACAGTCTGACCTGGTCAACCTTCTCTTCTGCTGGAACCTTTGCTGCTGTCAATATGGCCTCAATATCCTGAAGCCAAGCATCCACTGTAATGGCATCCTCCGTACCATCAAAGTACCTCAGGTTAAGTCGACAAAACCTTTTCGATGCTCCCGAGTCATTCCTGACGCTCTGTAGAAGCATAGAAAATATCAGAATGATGATCTATGCGGCTCGGAATAGGAGAACCCCATACGGCTCATACAGGAGTAGTCCCATGCGGTTCAGAGAGACTCTTAGTCTCATGCGGCTCGGGACAGGAGAGTCCATGCGGCTTACATAGGGACAGTCCTATGCGGTTCAAAGAGTCCCCCAGCCGCATGCGGTTCAGAAGTACATACGGCTCACATTCGACCAACAGGGATATGCGGCTCGATCAACGCCACGTGTCCCCATGGGACCCCTTCACACAGCTGGC
Organism: Iris pallida; assembly: GCA_029216955.1. Taxonomy (NCBI): domain Eukaryota; kingdom Viridiplantae; phylum Streptophyta; class Magnoliopsida; order Asparagales; family Iridaceae; genus Iris; species Iris pallida. The sequence continues at coordinate 4,086,822 of JANAVB010004800.1, forward strand.
CATCGAACAATAGCCCTATTTAATGCCCTGCCATAATTTGACAGCTGACGGCTCTGACATAAAGTGTCATAATGGTCCTGTCATAATGACAGACTCTTTGGGAATAGGAGAAAAATCTCTGACACGATCCGAGATTGACACGTGGCTACCCCCATGCGGCTCCAGTGAAGAACAGCTTCATGCGGCTGGCGAGAACCACCTTCCTGCGGCTCACCAAGAAGCCATCCCATGCGGCTCGCAAGTATTATACCTATGCGGCTCACCGAAAAACTACCCCATGCGGCTCGCAACTACTATAACTATGCGGCTCACTGAGACGCTGTCTCATGCGGTTCGTGGATATCATGCGGCTCTGGCAGAGTCCATCATTAAGACACGTGGTAGAGATTCAATTGCCCCCACGACTTGACAGTTGGTAGCAAAGATGATTATGAGATGCAGATCAATCAGAGATTTACCAGATCCCAATGACCAATTTAACGTTATCCTCATAATTAATGAGATCAGGTCATATCATTCATGATCAAGCCAATGGGACACGTAGAGAGAGATCCAAGCTTGACACAACCAATCATGAAGATTTAAAGCAATCAGCATTAATCATTCACAGGATTCAATACTATCCCCATTTATGGTCCAGATCCTTCACGCCCTAAACTAAGGGTCCAGATTGATTATACATCAGGCCGTCGCCACTTTGAGAATGGGTAATCATCCAAATCCTAATGATGCCCCCACTATTAAATAGCAAGGTGCCATTCCCTTGTAAAAGAGATACGCTATCAGAGAGAAAAATACACAGAGAGAGAGAGAGAGAGATGCCAGAAGAGTAATAGAGGGAGAGCAAGAAGAGCATTTCTTCAGCAACGCCAATCATCTCTTCACAGGAGCCAAGGCTGCATACCGATCGTCCAAGGAGTAAGGCAGGGATGCCGTCGCCTTCCCGAGCCTCTATCACCCCCTAGAATCTAAATAAACAATTGTACTTAGACTGCTGTACCTAGGTTTTCGTCCCTAGGCTTTTTTTGTACAAGCGAGTTTGTAACGTGAAGTAAAATTTCGGTCCTCCGATAATTGTTCTGTTTTTATATTTCATGGCAAACACGATGGCGACTCTGCTGGGGACTAACTTCTCCACGACTGAGGAGTTGGTGACGCAATCGGATGCAGCCAAGCTTGGCTCCACGCAACAGAAGATGGTCGCCCGGTTCAACCAACAGGCGTTCGAAGAAATGCTCTCCGATAAGAGCGCTGGCCCGGTCCAGAAGCAAGCCCGCACAAAGAAGGCCCACAAGGAGTGGAGACCTCGATCCTTTGTTCCTACTGAAGCTCTTACAGAAATACCCTCCGTTGCTCAAAACGGCGGAGAAGACTCTCCCGCGGCCCCACTTCAGATCATAGACGACTCTGCTGTCCCCAAGTCCGGCAGAAGAAAATACTATGATGCTGGACTTGCAGGGGCAAAGAGGAACTCTATGAGATCCGAGCCGCATAAGGGTACTAGCCGCAGGGAGAAAGCTCATGCGGCTACATCCGTCGGCCGCATAAAGAAAACCCATGCGGCCACATCTGTCAGCCGCACAGCTTATACGGCTACAGCTGCCAACCACATGAATAAAATCCATGCGGCTAAGAAAGTCAATCGCTTGCAGAAAACCCATGCGGCCATAATTGCCAACCGCATGCGGCCAGCCTGTACGGTCGTGACTCCTAGCCGCACAAAAACAACTCATCCGACAGCAGAAGACAACCGCGTGCAGACAGCCTGCACGGTACCCAACTCTAGCCGCATAGCGTCCGTTCCACGCTTCTCTCGGTCAGTCTTCGACCGTCTCTCATGCGGTCCTGACCCTGATGGTTCTCTGGATGATAAGCCAGACTCTGTGGTATTCAACTTGGACTCCTCCTATTACGCACCCGTAAGTGCTAAAAGGAGGAAGTCTAGGGCAGCGCGGGCTCATCAAGCCCAGTCAGCTGTCCTAACCTCTGACTATCAGGGCATTTCGTTGACTATCACACGGGCCTCTGATGGGAAGTTGTATAGAACCGCTCGAGTCCAGCCCCCGGCGGCAAAAGGACAAAGTGGTTCCTCTGACCTGCGGAAGGCGATCCTCCACAAACACAAAGAAAGAGGAGGAGTTTCGGTGTGCAAAGAGTCCTCGTTTGGACATCACTGCACCCAAATCATCGTCAACTGCTGTTGCAACAACGCGGCAGTGACGGAAGATCGGCCGTCCGTCTTCCAAAGACTACAGCATCCGAGCTCAGAAGATGAGGCACCTCCTGTTGTCTCCAGCAATTCCGCTCAGAAAGTCCCCACCGAAGGGAGAGGAAAGAAGACAAGCATCTCCAGTCCCAAGATATCAACCACTACAGCTAAGAAACTTTTGTCTAAATGGTTGTCCTCCACCGGAGTATTCCAACACACCCGTTCAAAGACGAAATCTGCCGCAATGGGAAATTCATCATCCACATCGCTGGGGGTTGTAGGAACTGGGGGTAGCACTCCTCCGAACATCCGCAACAATCCGATGTTTCAAGGAGCCGAGCCCGGACAAATAACTCTCCCATCAGGTACAACAGACACTGATGTCCCTGAGGACATCCGTGACTCTCAAGACGAAGCAAGCTCTGAGGCTGGGGATACCGTTTCCTCCGAGTCCGAGCCCGAAGAGAACATTCCCACCTATTCCGATGACTTCTCGGTGCATGGGTACGACTTGGAGGGCACATCCTCCACCATTCCTTCTATCACTCCTCATATAAGGACGGTGTTCATGACGGACATCAATCAGGTGGTTCCAGTGATCGCCAGCGCATCGACAATCTCGAAGCCATATTACTTGCTTTGGTCAAGTCTGTAGACGAGATTAAAGTGGCCCTTCCAACTCTGCAAGGAGGAACGCCTGGCCAAACGAGCGCGGGTCCCGCAGTCAATGCGGACTCGAATTCGGCGGCACCGAACCCGGGTAACAATCCTCCCGAAATAACAGCCCCTACCGCGACAGATGACGCCCGAGAAGTAAGAAGAGAGGTTCAGGAGCTCCGAGCCATGTTCTATGCCCGAGAAAATGCTCAAGACCTCAGAATGCGGCAACCATATCCTGCTGAATGGAGGGATGTTCCATTCCCACCAAGATATAAGCCGTTCAATATCAACCGGTATGATGGCAAGACCTCAGCAAGTCGATACATCACGTTCTTCGAGGTCACCACCGACCATCTGCCCCACGATGATGCTATCCTCACGTGATTATTCATTGGGGTATTGGAAGGAGTCGCCTTCGACTGGTATCGTAATCTACCGGACAACTGCATCCACTCCTTCGCCGGCTTCAAGCGCATGTTCTTGGAGAGATTCTAAGAGGTAGGGCAGGACGTCACCATGTCCACCCTCATGGACGTCATCCAAGGGAAGAAGGAGCTGACAAGGAACTACATTGAGCGGTTCCGCCAAACCGCCATAAAGCTGCCCTCCGGAAATCCAGATTCCTCTTTGATTAAAATTTGCCAAAGAGACTGCTTCCAACGATCAGTCCTCTGGATGGGCGAGAGTCAATTCAAGGACTGGAAGGCATTTATCATCAGTGCCACAAGTGCCGAAGAACGACTGAAGAAGGCTCGCCAACTGGGATTGCACATCTCAGAAGGATAAAGCAAGGGCAAGCGTCCCAACAACGATAATGGGGGTAACCCCTCCAACAATCGGGACAGCAAGGGAAAATAGGCTATGGTGGCCGATACAGCACAAAACCTGAGCCGAAGCCCGTAGACAAACAATGGCCGCAAATCACTTACTCCTTCGAAGACAGTCACGTCAAGCCCATCTTGGACATGCTCATACAAGGGGACATAATTCAGCTTCCTCCACCAAGACGGGAACCGCGGCCGACGGAGATAGAGAATCCAAAGTACCTGCCATTATCATCGCTATGTTATCATGCTACACACGATTGCTACTAGCTGAAACGGTACATCCAGAACCTCATCAATTCGAACGCTCTGGCCATCGATTTCGAAGAGGTAACCGTGGCGGCCAATATGGTATCCGTATAATTCGGCAGCTTCCCTCTGACGGAGACTCAAGACGGGGTGGTCCCCGTCCCTCTAGCGATAATGGAGATTACCAATCTTCCACCTCTCCGAGATCAGGCTGCCGGTCTAGTACCCCTCACCACATCACGAGGGGAGGTCATGTGGATCCATCTAGACTTGGTGTCAGAAGTGACTCGGCCCACACCATCTTCCACCGACAAAAAAAAAAAGTGGAAAAATCATGACCTGCCACACAATCTCGGCAGACAACGAGGAAGCTACAGCCGTCGTCACACGGTTCGGAGCGCAATCCCAACATGTGGTTGACAATCCAGCTGAAAATCATCAACCCACTACAACTGATGCTCCGGGACCGGCTCAGCCTTCGACGACCGACAAGCCTAGGCCGAGGGAGACTCGCTTCGACAAATCTCTCCGGAAAGAAGCAGCCCAAGGGCTAGAGAGGCCCTACAACTTTGACATCTTAGCATAATTAGCTAACAAACCAGCCAAGTTGTTACTGTACGAACTCCTAAGGCTCTCCAAGGACGTTCGTATTGCATTAAGCGAAGCACTCCAAAATGTCGATGTCTATCTGGCTCAATCCAACCTCACCGGGGAGGACTCACCCGTGGATCTCTAAGACAGTGCCTGCACGGGAGCAATGCCCAACATCGTCTTCACTCCGCAGGACATGCTCATCAAAATCAACCTACACGATCGCCCGCTATACTACATGGGGTACATCGGCGACGTAAAGGTGGATCGGATGCACATAGATCCTGGCTCTTCTATAAGCATCATCCCGAAGGGTCTGCTACATCATCTCCGCATCCCAATGCATCGCCTGACACCTACAAGCACCGCCGTCAGCGGTTTCAATTCGGGCAGGAGCTACCCTATTAGGAAGATTTGTGTGAAGTGTCAAATTGGCGACCTCCAATCCGAAGTCACCTGCTACGTCATAGATGCAGACACTTCTTATAACATCCTCTTGGGGCGCCCATGGATACACGATTACATGATCGTGCCTTCCACGCTACACCAGTGCTTCAAATATATCGACAAACACGGCTTCGTGAAGACAGAATTTGCTAATATCGATCCCTTCAAAGGGGTCGAATCCTACTACTCAGACTCCTGCCTATACGAAAAGTCGAAGAGGCACCTTGATGAAGGAGACGTACAAGCTCATACCGAGACGACTACGGGATCAGAAGGACCTCTGACGATCCACCTCTAAGATCGCAAACCGGGCAAGTCCGCACCCCTTACTGCCACCCTGCGCAAGGACGCGATCAGCCTCTCGGCACAGGAAGAGCAGATGATAATCCGGCTGCCAAGGTCTGGCCAAGTGTCGAGACCCACAACGGGGCCACTGACAATCAGACTGTCGAGAGTCGGTCAGCCCCAAACGGAGAAGCTCAATTCCTCCGACAAGCCACTGACGATACGCCTTCCCAAGAAGGGTCGTCACCCCGATGCAAGGTCTGGGACTTCTAGCGAGCCAACAACTCCCCACCCAGCATCAAGCACCAAACTGGGGGTCGCTAGCCTGCCAACAACTCCACGCTCTGCTCCACCAGCTGAACCTCTGACGATCAAGCTGCCCAAGTCATCCACTCAGTCTGCATTTACACAGGGGGTGGCCGAAGAAGAGTCGGAGCTGGCCAAGTATGTGGCTGCTCACACTGAGACTTGCTCATGTTGCCCATCAACGACATGTTCCTGAAGAATATATATCTAAATGACATTCTCTCCAGCTCATCGAGTCATGTACCCGCTGGTACCGCTGAACTCACATCCACAATATTTCAGATTATCGAGTCATGTACCCACTGGTACCGCTGAACTCACATCCACAACATTTTAGATTATCGAGTCATATACCCGCTGGTACCGCTGAACTCACATCCATAATATTTCAGATTATGAGTCATGTACTCGCTGGTGCCGCTGAACTCACACTTCCTCAATATTCTAAATTACCGAGTTATGTACCCGCTGGTGCCTCTGAACTCACATTCCGGTCACTCTTTCAGATAGTAAGTCACGTATGATTATACCTCTGAACTTTCTTCCTGGAAGAGATCCTCCCTCATGATCCACTACCCGCGCTCCCAATGCACAAAAAGGGTAATCGATCCACAAATTTCCGAAACGGCCATGTCCTCATTGCCTCTGAGTCGTTTTCACTTCCACCAAAAATAAACGCCCCCTCGCATAGAAACTTCTACGTTCTCCTACCTCTGAGTCATTCTATGTACCCCCTCTTCATTGAGCCTACTCCTGCCATGTCCTCATTACCTCTGAGTGGAAAGGCTCCGTCGAAGAAACCTTCATGCTTGCCATGTCCACATTACCTCTGAGCAAGTATATCGATCCCTTTCAACCTATTATCTGTACCCACAACCGGAGTACGACAAGGATAATAGGTCCACAAACGTCCTCTGTTGACCACAAACGTCCTCTGTTGACCACAAATGTCCTCTGTTGACCAAAAATGTCCTCTGTTGACCACAAATGTCCGCTATTGACCACGAATATCTTCCGTGAAGTCTTCCCTGCCATGTTCTCATTACCTCTGAGCAGAAAAATTCCACGGTAAAACCCTCATGCTTGCCATGTCCTCATAACCTCTGAGCAACTATGTTGGTTTCCTTTCATCCCATTATCCGTATCCTGAACCAGGATACGCCAAGGATAATAGGTCCACAAATATCCCTTGCTAAGCTTCTTAGCATAAATCTACCATCTCACCATGCCCTGGGAGCCCAGCTGCTCTACGGCATTCTTTTTCCTAAACATCAAGAACACCCATGACCACTTTGCCATGGCTGTTCCGGACGTCTTGACCAAACTTGTTATCCGTACCTAAAACCAAGGTACGCCTAGGGTAACAGGTCCACAAATAATCCTCCAGCAAGTCCAATTCCACAAACGCCACAAGTACAAGAAAGAGAAGATGAGTTGAAACATGCTCATTTATTCAAAATTCAAAGGGCTACATCATTTGGGATCACATCCCTTACAAAAAAGAAAAGAAAAAAGAGAAGCAAAAGAAAACAGAAAGCTGATCACTGCTCCGGGGCACATAACGCCCTGAGACGGTCCGTCAGCAAGGCAACCGACCGCTCAAACCTCTGGGTAGCTCGACGCTCCGCCTCTTGGGCCAGCACCGCCTCGTCCTCCAGTTGAGCGTAGGCTTGCCAGTTATCCTCGAATCTCTTAAAGGCCCGCTCCAGGTTAACAGAAGATCGAGAAACCTTCTCGGCCTCCCGAACGATTGACTCCTGTTCCGTCTGAGCAGCCTTCAACTCTGACTCTAAGAAGGCCAACTCTTTCTGGAGTACGAGAATCTGCTCCTTCGTGTCAGCAATTCCACGAGAAGCAGACTCTTCCCGAGCACGACAAGCCTGACTCCGACGACCCAGCCTGTCATACGAAGCGGAGAACTTGTCAAGGTCTCCCTGTACAACTGGCCCGGCAGTATCTCGAGCGAGCTTGATCCTATCCCGAACAGCAATGAGGAAGCCCCGCTCCCGCTCAATCGCAGTAGGTAAACCTGCCTGCCGTATCGCCAGCAATTGGGTCACAAGCTGATCAGCCTCTGCCAATTTAGGTTCCAGGAGTGCAGCCAACCCCACTCCGCCAGGAAGGGACTTCAAAGTTACAACCTGACCCCGAGCGCACCAGAGAGATAGAGAGAAAGGGGTCCCCCGTTCTACAGCAGCGTCTACGCCCCTTTTTAAGTGGCGATAGAAGCTGTCGACTACATCCTGCGTCACCTCGTCTAGAGCCTCCGAGGAAGCCGGTGTCAACGGAAGTGTGGCTGGTAGCGTTGAAGAAGATGCAACAGAATCTGCCGCTCCTGCCATAAGAGAAACAAACTCCGCACGGAAGGACGCGTGAACAGCGGCCAATTCCTCTTCAGCGGCCCGCAGAACTTTAATGCTCGGCAGGGTCGAGAGGTCAATCTCCGGAGCCGTATGATCAGCAGAGGATGAGGTGGAAACCATCGCCAGCTCCATTCCCATCTGCCCGGGGCTGGCGGAAGGCCCCTCGACATGAGACGGCAAAGGAGAGGAAACGCTCATTTCTTCCAGATCACGGCAGGCCGAGCCTTTCCTAAGAACATCCGCGGTGGGAAGTAAAGGGTCAGGACCTGCAGGGCCAAGGCAACCATGAATCGATTTGACCCGGAGGATATGTTGATAGAGCAAATAAGCCCTTCACTAGTCAATATTTGGCTTATCTTACCAGTAGCGGAGTGTGGAGGCTGAGGTTCGCCTACAGCCACCGCAGCCTCTTCACCAACACCCTCCGAGTCAGGTATGATAGACTCCTCCGCCCTTGCATCCTCGGAAGGGGATGCACCGAGATCGGCGTCGCCTTGCTGAAGTTCAGCGATCTCGGAGACGGGCCCAAGGAAACCTTCGTCACCCCGGGCCGAGGCCTCAGCAACCTGGGAGCTTCCAGCTGCCGCTGAGAGAGCCCCCACAGAAAGGACCGCGGCACACATGTCGCTAATCAAAGCAGCAAGGGCCGGATCAACTCCAGGGGCAGTAGACGGTTCAGGAGAGGCCGGTTCATCAGACGCCTACAAAGAAAAGTGATTAAGTCATATCTCCGAGAGAAAAGAAAACTACAACAAAGAAATGGCTCCGACTTGGTCTTACCTCCGGAACAGCGTCTGTACTTCATCCCTCTCGATAATAAGTAATCCACGAGACCTAACGGCAGCTCTCTTCACGAAAAAGGTCGCTCTGCTGACAGAAGACTCGCGTCTGACTCGTTTACGTGAGGGACCAGACACAGCTGGAGGCTGTTCTTCCCTCACTACTTCCTCTTGTGTAGTAAGCAACGGATCTTCCACCAGTTCATCGGGTGTGGGAAGCGGTTGATCCGTTACTTCTTCACCCCCACCAGAAAGGGAGTCTTCGCTATCATGACCATCCTCCTCCTCAGCCGACTCGGAAGGTTCTAATTCAGGGAGGGAAGTCTGGAGCGCTAGTTGCTTTCTAGCCTTAGCCCCCTTGGGCTTCTCCTCTAAACCGGTACCCATAATGAAACTGGTACTCGGATCGAAATTAACAGGAGGCTTGTTTGCCATAACATGATACAAAGCAGCCACGTACAAAATTTCCCTCGGCGCCTTAGCATCAGGGACCGAGAAGCTGGCCCGAGTATGATAAGCGTCATAATAATTCTATGCCCTGACACCATCAAGAACACTACCTTCAAAGCCCAAACAAGGGTTGGGACAATCAAGGAATAACTGGCTATAACCGAATTGGCGGGAAAACCTACTAGGTAGGTAAGGCTCCAAGTACACATTATCGCAATTGCGATAAACCAGATACGCGGGGCGGATGTTGCGCAACCAGGTGAGCATATTCGGAGACAGAAAGTGAGAAGGTCCGGTACCATCAAGGTATACCTTCCTCACTTCCTCATCGAAAAAATGAGGAACAGACATAAAAAAGTCACACCCATCCACTCTCGCCAGCGCCCTCCGACAAGCTGGCATAGTGTTGCATTTCCAAGACCGGCGATGGCATTTGAAAAGAAAAGCATCTTCATCTATAGCATCCTCCGCTATCCCAGGTCCCATCAAAGACTTGTAGTGCATCACCAACGACCCCATCAAATAGTGGAAAGGCAGTTCTACGTGCTCAAAATCCAACGTCTTCTTGCGCGCAATAACCTTGGACGAGAATGTTCGAAGACCATGATGTATGCTACACACCATAGCAGGAAGAAGGGCCAGTCTAACTCCAAATACCAGTTTAACGGCAGGGAGAATAAAGTGGCGACCGATCCTCTCGATAGAACCTGTTCCTCCCGAGACTACGCAGTTCCGTAGCCATATCATTAAAAATCCAGCCAGAAGCGCCTTCTCTGACATCTGTATGGTCCCGTAGTAAAAATAGCTAAGAGAGTCAGTTTGACGCCCGAATATGTCGCTCTTGGACCGCGACTTCTTGACGCTCGACATCAGGTCCTTTATCTCTCCATGCGTTCGAGGTGTTCGAGGAGTAACTTCGCCAGAAGGGTCAACTTTAAAAGATAATTAACCCAGGATGTGGTGTGGGGAGCGGTCCCTTCTGAGCTATCCACCATTTTATAGCCATCTGGTGACAAGTACTATGGTGGTACAGCAACTCCTGATACACCGCAACAGAACCTGGGAGTCGTCGGTTCAAGTCCTCGAACTCCTTATTCGACGGGGTATACACCTCGAAAGGCTCATTCCCCTACGGAAGTTTGGAGACAGTATACATCTCATGGAGAGCAAGCCCCAACTCCCCTCCGGGTGCAAAGAACGTCCCCGTTCGCCGGCTATACATCTCCAAGAGCGCCACGAACAGTGGTTTATTGATAGGAAGCCCGTGACAAGTGCCCCGAATGGCATAGTAAAGTCCCACCTCCCGCAGGAATGTTCCGTAGGTCTGCAGAACCTAAGTAGTCAACTGGGCCCACGTAGAAGTGGGGTTTATCCAGTTCGGCAATGCCAGCCTGCCAACGGGATAAGATTTCTTGCGAGCGAGCCGATTCAAGAAGGTATCAGCTTGAGTGAGTGTAAAGTTGGGACCGTATACATTCATGAAAGAGCCCGGGGCCAGACCCATCATGTACCGGAGGACGGAATCCTTACCCGCGTACGCTGACCGTATGTTCGGATTATAATGGATGTTGCCCATCAACATCCCTGATTGGGTAGGAGTTAAGTTACACACCATCTTCCTGTCCAACAACACCATATTGAACCACGACAGAGGATAATGACGTTCCATGAGAGGAATATGGATTGCCATCCCATCCAAAGAAAAATCCCAGTTCTCAGAAATCTCTAATACTCGGGAATTCTTTATGATTAAAGCATCTCCAAAGAGGAATAAAGGCTTCAGGTATAATCCATCCAGCTTTCCAGCATTCATTATGAAACGAAGGTAATGCAGGGTCTGATTCTCGATGGCGTTCAACCTCTTCGAAGGCTCATCAGCAGGGAATTGATTCAACACATGCTTAATTAAGTCATCAAGATGCACGCCCAAGGCGAACTGATTTGAGCCCACTATAAGTTCCCCCGCAGGATTTACTGGCAGATTCACTGAAGAAAAACAAAAGAAATAAGTCAAAAAGATAGCCGAAACACAAACTATGTGATGTTTATGCGGCTTAGCTCAGTAAAGCCTCATGCGGCTAAAGTTTGAAAAAGCTCATACGGGTCAGTCCGAATGAGCTTATGCGGCTCAGTTCGAATAAGCTTATATGGTTCGGCGCGAAATAGGCTTATGCGGTTCAGTGCGGATGAGTTTATGCGGTCTAGTTCAAATGATCTTATGCGGTTCAGTCCGAAATAGGCTTATGCGGCTCAGTTTGAAAGAGCTCATGCGGTGCAAGTCCAGATGAGCTTATGCGGCCCTGATGATGAAGTAGTTATGCTGCTGCAAACAACAACTTTCATGCGGCTCAGGCCCGGGTCATATCCCATGCGGCTCGAACATGAGTCGAACACGCAGCATACTTGGAAATACAGGCTCGCGCATAAAATATGCGACATAGCCGTGACAGTTCATGTTGATGGTCCTACCAGCAATAGGCGGGTGAACGTCGGGGTAAAAAATAGGTACGTCAGCCGGCGGAGGAGCCGCCACGTTCGCCGCCGCCGATGAAGACGCGGCCTTCTTGCCCTTCGCTGCCGCACACGATGCGGCCTTCTTTCCCGTAGCAGCGGTAGTCTTCTTGGAAGCCATTACCGATCGTTGATAGGAGAAGACGAAGAGGAAGTCGGCAACAAGGAGTTCGAGCAAAAGAGAGAAGGTAAAGAAACCCTCAAAGAATAAAATTACTCCTATTTATAGGCGAAGGAGGCTCGAAAAATCAAACAAACGCCTCGATCCATGCGCCGTCTAAAAGAATAAAGAAAAAAATGCTTCGGTCAAAACAAAACTGACCCTTGGGATCCTCCCCCAAGAGGCGGCGAATCAAGGACATTTAATGCAGAAGATTTGCACACGTGGTTGGGACACGTGGCAAAAAGTCTATGCGGCCTAACAGCTCATGCGGCCAGATAGATCCATGCGGCTGAATCATCTATGCGGTCAACAAAGGCCATACTTCTTATTCAAAGTATTTCAATTTTAAAAATTGAAAACTTTGAAGGCGGTCTTGTAGAAGCATGGAAAATATCAGAATGATGATCTATGCGGCTCGGAACAGGAGAACCCCATGCGGCTCATACAGGAGCAGTCCCATGCGGTTCAGAGAGACTCTTAGTCTCATGTGGCTCGGGACAGGAGAGTCCATGCGGCTTACATAGGGACAGTCCTATGCGGTTCAAAGAGTCCCCCAGCCGTATGCGGTTCAGAAGTACATGCGGCTCACATTCGACCAACAGGTATATGCGGCTCGATCAACGCCACGTGTCCCCATGGGACCCCTTCACACAGCTGGCCATCGAACAATGGCCCTATTTAATGCCCTGCCATGATTTGACAGCTGACGGCTCTGACATGAAGTGTCATAATGACAGACTCTTTGGGAATAGGAAAAAAAATCTCTGACATAATCCGAGATTGACACATGGCTACCCCCATGCGGCTCCAGTGAAGAACAGCTTCATGCGGCTGGCGAGAACCACCTTCCTGCGGCTCACCAAGAAGCCATCCCATGCGGCTCGCAAGTATTATACCTATGCGGCTCACCGAAAAACTACCCCATGCAGCTCGCAACTACTATAACTATGCGGCTCACTGAGATGCTGTCTCATGTGGTTCGTGGATATCATGCGGCTCTGGCAGAGTTCATCATTAAGACACGTGGCAGAGATTCAATTGCCCCCACGACTTGACAGCTGGTAGCAAGGATGATTATGAGATGCAGATCAATCAGAGATTTACCAGATCCCAATGACCATATTTAATGTTATCCTTATAATTAATGAGATCAGGTCATATCATTCATGATCAAGCCAATGGGACACGTGGAGAGAGATCTAATCTTGACACAACCAATCATGAAGATTTAAAGCAATCAGCATTAATCATTCACATGATTCAATACTATCCCCATTTATGGCCCAGATCCTTCACGCCCTAAACAAAGGGTCCAGATTGATTATACATCAGGCCGCCGCCACTTTGAGAATGGGTAATCATCCAAACCCTAATGATGCCCCCACTATTATAAATAGCAAGGTGCCATTCCCTTGTAAAAGAGATACACTATCAGAGAGAAAAATACACACAGAGAGAGAGAGAGAAGCCAGAAGAGTAATAGAGGGAGAGCAAGAAGAGCATTTCTTCAGCAACGCCAATCATCTCTTCACAGGAGCCAAGGCTGCATACCGATCGTCCAAGGAGTAAGGCAGGGCTGCCATCGCCTTCCCGAGCCTCTATCGTCACCCCCAGAATCTAAAATAAACAATTGTACTTAGACTGCTGTACCTAGGTTTTTGTCCCTAGGCTTTCTTTGTACAAGCGAGTTTGTAACGTGAAGTAAAAGTTCGGTCTTCCGATAATTGTTCTGTTCTTTTATATTTCATGGCAAACACGCTCCTCTCAAGAGCTAGCTGTAACCCCTGATTCAGTAATACATTCTGTTCTTGCTGTTGGGTCTGTTGTTGCTGTTGGACTGCCGTCTGGTGTTGCTGGGTCTCCAAAAAACCTCTGATAATCTGCAATAGTGTCGGTACGTCTAGTGCTACTGGTACTACCGGTATCACTGGAGGTAAGGGAACCTCTGGCCTGTGTAGCTCAACTGGCTCATGCTCGACAACGTTCTCGATGTGAATCTGTCCAGGTAGAGGGGCAATCCCTTGCTGATCTTCAACTGGTCTCTGCTCTACTAGATTCTCTCCCATGCCGGCTCCTCTAATAGCCGAGAATGATGTGCCACTAAAGAAAAGGATACAAGGTATCAAAAGACAGGACGGAAAGGAATCGAGGATGATAATCAAGTTAGCAATCAAGTTGGAAGAAAGAGAAGACGAATTAGGAGATCAAAGGGAACATGTTTTGATTGAGACTGCTATAATCGCAATACCCCACAAGTCTGAAAAATAAACCTGTATGGGCCACCAATAAAACCTTTTCATGCCCCAGTACCGAAATACTGAGACAGACTAGGCCAGCTACACCATATGAGGTATACAAACGTCATACCACGATCGTGGCTGTCAAGAGACAAGGGGTGCATGCTACAATCAAGTCTCCTATGGTCTCACAGAGCATCTTTGTCTCAATCAATCAAAACAAGAAGCAGTAAATAATGATCATATAAGACAAAGCAGTAAGGCATCCCCGACGCTTCATCAAAATAAATCATGAGCCTAGCTATACAAAATGATAAGCTAGTATCGAGAGTCATAGGTACATAACCGTAGTCAGTTGCAGTCTGATTTAATTACAATTATGTAAAAGGAAACTAATGTCCAGAACAACCGGCTAAACAGGTGCCGGTGGCTAAATGCCAAGTACAAAATAGAAGATATCAGAGCAGTGATGAAAAAACCCACTCATGATCCCTAGCGCCCATACTCCTGGTGTGTACTATTGTTCGGGTAGAAGGCTGGATCCTCTGGTACTGCTACTATACTGGCCAAACAAAACCAGCGGGGTCAGACCCCGAATAGCAAGTACCACAAGAGGATACAAAAGAGTGAGATAAAATCCAAGCATAATAATAATAATAATAATAATAATAATAATAATAATAATAATAATAATAATAATAATAATAATAAAAGACTTCCGGTCGTAACCTCGGTCCACAGCCTGTCATAGCACGATAGACCAACCCAACAACCAAGACATGGGTTGGACCATGCACCATGACAGTCCATATAATCCGATACTAGATGATGGCATAGAGAAACAGTAAGATACAAGAAAAGAAAGGTAACTAAAACAAGAGAAGAATCATGGCAATGAAGACTGTAATAAAAGCTAACTGAACTAGAATAACATGTATGAGTCCAGACAGTACGATATAAGTCTAATGTAATCCCAGTGTGAGTCCAGTCCATATAATCCGATACTAGATGATTTCCAGTACAAGATGAGTCCAACAGTGATCAATAAAATCAGGGTGAGTCCAACTATGATCTAACAGTGTGTTTTAAAATACCGAGGTCGACATGCAAACGGCTGTAGGTATCAGGCACATCTCTTACTGATCAGGCAAGAGATGGCTATGCTTCCGGTAGATTCCAGTGGGAGATTCTGGATTTGGGGTATATCTACATGTCTTACTCAATATTTTCCTGTCCAGCAAGTGAATCCAAAATCGACAAAAGAATCGAGATGAGTCTGCCCAATACATGATGATTCCAGAAATGATTTCGGAATGATACCAATGACTCCAGTAATAGAGGCCAGCAAGTAAGGTATGTGTCGATACATGAATCCAAAAATATCCATATGTGTTGATACAGAGAATTACATAGAACTAACTAGAACTGAAATACAGTAATCGACAAATAAATGAGAGAACTATCAGAGAATGTACTCGCCTGATACTCTGAAAAGAGTAGTATAATATCAGATGTCTGTACCAGGGTCACAATGTCCTAAAATAGAGCAATATAGTTATGACATGTCCAAAATAAAGGTAACTGAAATCTACGATACAATCTATATGAATTCTAAACCAATCTAGGTCAAAGTCAAACTAGGTCAACACTACAGTCAAACTAAGTCAAATCAAGTCATATTAGGTCACAAGAAGTTAAACTAAGTCATACAAGATCAAACAAGGTTAAACAAGTCTAATCTAGATTAAAGTCAACTCTTGGTCAAACATTCTAGCCAAACTAGTCAAGTTATCTAGGGTTTAGTCAATAATGGTCAAACTAGGTCAAAGTCTAGACTAACTAAGATTTTGGTTAATTATAGATTAGTCAATAAGGTAATTAGGTCAATGGTCAACTCTTTAAGGCTAACTCAAACCAATCATAGGCTGACATGTCTTAGGATACCTAAGATACTATACCACAATGTTAAGGTATAACCAATCATCTATACAAGTATATCACACAAAATATATATAGTACAATACTAACCTTAATCCTGTAATAAAGCTAATCCCATTCTCCGACTCAAGTCATGACTCAACTCTAAGTATCTCACTTAACCCCATACATATCTTCATCTATATAGGATTACCCTCATAATCCATATGGTCAACCTAATCATCTAGTTAGGGTTTAGTCAAATCTTAGTCAAATAGTCCTTCTATGTTCATCTAAGTCATTTCTAGGTCAATTTGGTCATGGTTGACCTACAGTTGACTTTGGTCAACAATGGTCAACAATCTAGTCAAACTAGGTCTACTAGACCTAATGGTCAACTCTAAACTCACTAACCATAGGCTATAGGCTAGTGTAACTAGATACCATGTATAGGTATCTCATATAGGTGTCTATAGCCATATATCTATACAATATATATCTAATACCATATAGTCTCACCTATATATAATACCATAATCTTATATATATATATATATATATATTTTTTTTTTTTTAAAGAGAAACTTTTATTGAAACTGAAACAACAGAGGATACAAAACACAGCAGAGGTTGGGGGGGGCAAGACCCACACCCCTAACAAGCCGGGTCCCACCAACGGGAAGCCCGTTGGAATTCAAAAATTAATACAACACTAAACCGGGGGAAAAGGGTGGGGGGGCACGTGTCGGGAAGGCGCGGGGCCCGAGGGGCCAGCTCCAGGCGCGGGGCCCGAGGGGGGCAACCCGAGGTGCACGTGACCCCCTGGCGTCTGCGGAGCCCGAGGGGGCCTCGGGACTCGCACCCCAGATCCGGAGGGGGAGGGGCGCTCCGCCGGGATCGGAGGCGGTCACCGGGGGCGATGCCGGGGGGGGTCGCCCGACGGAGAAGGGGGGACCTCGGCGCGGGGAGCGCCACCGGGGAACGGCAGGCTGGGCCGCGGCGCGTCGGAGGGAGCGATTCCGGGGGGATCGGAGGAGACGGAGCACCGGACTGCCGAGGCGAGGAGGCGGAGCGCCGGACCTAGGCAGCCGGAACAAGGGGGGAGCTACTCCGGGAGAGGGGAAACACGGCCAGACGGAGAAGGGGGGGCGAGAGCCCAGGCGGGGAAGGGGTCCAAGCGTCCGGGCGCAAAGGGGGGGGGGGGCGATCGAGCAGCAGGGACCACAGCGAGAGGGGGGCGCCGCCGGCAAGCGCAGGGGAAGAGGAAGGGCGCCGCGTCGTCCGGAGGCTCGATCGCCCTAGGGGAGGAACCGCAACCCCTACGCCGAGGCGGAGGGGGGAGAAGCGCCACCGAGGGCGAAGGCGAGCCACTCGAGTGCTTCCGACTGGGTAGGGAGGGCGGTCCAGCGCCACTGGAGGGAAGATGGGTCCTGGGAGATCCAGAACCACCGACGGGTGGCGGGGTCTTGATAGTAGGACCCCGCCGCCGCCGAGGAGACGGGAGCCGCTGCGGCTGCCTGGACGGCGGGCGGGAGAGAGGGGGCCGCGATCGAAGATGCCGGCTGCGCTGCGGGGGAAGGCTCGGGGGGGGGAGGCCGGCAAGGGGGGAAGCCCGGAGACAAGGGGGTGCTCGACGCGGTGGGGGGCTCCGGGGAATGGTCCGGGGAATGGACCGAGGCGAGAGGGGGCTCGGGGAGGCCGGCGGGGGGAAGCCCCGGGAGGAGGGGCACCGGCGGGGGGATGACCACCGTCGGGGCGGCGGGATCTCGGGCTAAGGGAAGCGGAGGGGGCGGTCCCGACGGGATGGCGGAAAGGGGAGGCCGTGCTGCGGCGTTGCCGGCGGCGGTCACGGCCGGAGCCATCGGGGCTGGACCAAGAAGGGAAGGAGCTGAAGAGGCCGGGGAGGCCGAAACCTGCGGCGCCTAGGCCGTCGAGGCCGCCGGCAGCTGCGCGGACGGGGGGGGAGGGGAGGGTGGCAACCGCACCAAGGGCAACCGCCGAGGGCTGGATATCCCCACGGAGGGACCGGCCGGTGGGGGCCCAACCAGTCGCCGAGGCCGGGCGAGCCAGGGGGGTAGAAGAACTCGCGTCGAGATGGGGGTCGCCGGGGTGCGACCGGCCACCGCCGGTGAGCGGGAGGATGGTTCTCGATGGGCGGGAGAGGGACCCAAGACCAGAACCCCGGCTGCTCCATTTTATATATCTATATCATATATATATATATATATATATATATATATATATATATATATATATATATATATATATATATATATATATATACCCATTATATATAACATATATATATACTCTCATATATATACCAACTATATATAGACAACCAAATATATATATATATAATACATATATATATATATACAAAAAAAAAAAATATATACATGTATAGATAGCTAACATATATACATATATATACATTTACATATCTATCCATATACCCATTCACATATATATAACCACATATACCCATTATATATAATACCCTTATATATATATATATATATATATATATATATATATATATATATATATATATATATATATATATATATATATATATAACATATATATATATACCATAACATATATATTTATATACATATATAACATATATACATATATAGGTAGAGAGAGAGAGGAATGGGAGGGTGAGAGTGGGGGTGATGGGGTGTCATGTGTGTGTGTGGACTGGACAACAGGGGGGGTTGATCTCAGAAATCTGAGATAGGGGGAACCCATAACTCACACACACATACCTATATATATACCTATTTATATACACACACATATCTACATATATACATACATATACACACTCACATACCCACATACACACACATATACTTATATACATATATATACAGTATATATACACACTAATATACGTATATATATACCTACAAATCAATTTGAAATTCAAAATAAATACTGAAATAATACCAGAAAATACTGTTCATTCATGAATATTGGGGTAAATCCAAAATCGATACAAAACCTAACTAATACCCAAAACCAAGGGTTGGTAATCGTGCCCCCACACGTGTACGTGTCGTGTGTGTCCATGGGAGTCCACCACGACACGACACGGCGTGTCCAGTGGTCAAAAACCCAAATCGGGTAAATTTCCAGACACCTCAGTGTCACAGCGTCGTGCACAGGTTCACTTAGGTCTAGGACACGGTACACGTGTCCTCGTGTCTCGTGGTCATGTCCCTAGGTTCGTCTAGGATAGGGTTACGTGTCCCCCAGCCTGATACATGTCCAAGTATCACACAGTGTCGTGTCCGAGCCCGTATCAGAGCCTAACTGTGCGTGTGTGTGTGGACAGCACAAATCAGTGCGAGCTTGATAACATCGTGAATACCAAACCAACTCGACCCAAACTTTGTGTGTGTCATGTCAGACATTAGACCCATGTGTCCACAAAGTTTCGTGCCATATAGTGTCGTGTCGTGTCCTGTGTCTAGCCCGTGTAGCAGGAAAGAACACAGACACAGTGCGATGCCTCGTGCAGCAAGGACAGAGCCTCGTGGATACGACACACACGTGGATACGTGTCGTGCTCGTGTCAGGGTATAGCCTAGGTCTAGGGCTAGGGATTAGGCCTGACACTTTGTGTCCACGTCGTGTCTAGACACGACACGAAGGCTGTGTCAGTGTGTGTTTTAACACTGTGTGCAGTGTAAACTAAACCAGTGCACGTGTGATTACGTGTCCGATACGACACGAGATGACATGGCACTTGGGGGCTGACATGTCAGTCATGGCCCCTTCGTGTCCACCAAAATTGGTGTGTCGAAGTGTCGTGTACAGTGAGAAATGGGGCTCGAGCAACAGGACACAGTGTATGTGTGTGTACAGAGTATTCGTGTCCGTTTTGGACACAGACACGACTCAGATTCGTGCTCAGTCCTAGTGTTTCGTGATCAGCATGCTAAGGGCTACCTAAATGTGTAATTTGTTTTGGAAAATAATAACTTTTATTCCTAAGTGGCATTTTACCAAATACTGCAATTTAAACATAGATACGTGTCCGATACGGACACCAAACCAAACCTATTTTCTACCAAACTTGACCCACAGTTAGGGTTTACCTATATGCATGCAATTATGAAGAGAAAACACAATATTAACTAGGTTTAGGGATATTTACCTATGAGTGCAAAATCCTCAAATATAGGCCTATTTGAATGAAATCCTCCTTCAACTCCTAATGTCCAAAGCTTCACAAATCCTTGCTAGCAAGCCACAATTGGTATCCTCTAGTGTAGGGGAGTCTAATGCAAGAAACTAGGCTCAATTTGGAGCTAAATTGATTGAATGGTGAGGGTGTGAAGTTGTAGGAAAAAACTAGGTTTTAAGTGTATGAAAATGAGGTGTGAATGAAGGGGGTGTGTGTTTATATGGAAGGGGGTAGGGTTGGCTGGTCATGGGGGGTAGGGGGTAGATATTTAGGGTTTATCCACCTAGCAAAACTTAGCCCCTAAGTCTTTGACTAAGGGAATAGATATTTAGGTTTCTAGGAAATATCTTAGATAGGTAATATCTAGATATTTGTAAACTAGATATTTATACCTAAAGCTAACATCCTCTACTTAGTCTCCTAGGTTAGTTTCTAACCTCTAGATTAGTGTAAACGAGGTTAGGGACTAACATGACACTAATCAACTAATTAGAGAATAATAAATTACATAAATCCAAATAATTTCTAATAAATTACCAAAATACCCTTTTGACTAAAAAGTGGTAATTTGATATCCTAATCACATGGTTAGGCTTACATGGTCATGGTTAGTCTCTAGGTTATGAAATCTCTAGGGTTTACACTAGGATTATACTAGTAAAATCACAAAGTCATAAGTCGTGACTTCGAAAAATAGTTTTAAATTATCTAAAAATCACCAAAATTCATAACATGACTAAATCACCATTATTTAATAATAAAAATAATAAAATTTCAAAATATCCCAATTTTAGAAAACTGGGTGTTACAAGTCTACCCTCCTTAGAAAAATTTCGTCCTCGAAATTAAGATGGTCGTACTCCTTCTAGGTCAAACCCCCAGTCAATCAGAGTCAAAAGATAACATGCAATCATAGTCCTACTGGTCATGATTTCACAGTCTTGAACAGGGTAACTATACTATCTAGCACATCACAAGCATATCCTGACTGGTACTAATGGAATCATACAACAAGATGGAAAAGGAAGGACAGGAAAGACAAATCTGCTAACCCGTCACCTGCAGCGTTGGTCTCCTCGACCGTCATCGCAAAAGCTCTACCCCTCTGGTGCTGAGCTACAGGTGGCCTAGCACCCTCAACAGGAGGTGCAAAGGGACAGTCTACCATCCTATATGAAACTGGTAAAGACAATTAGGAATTAATTATGAAGGATTACTATTCTAAAGATGATCAAATCGAAGGTTTAAGGCACGAGTGTCAATTGCATAGAAATCCAATAACACAATATATAAAGAAGATTTTAGTCCTGGCACGATCTAAGTTGATTAATTTCAGGATATATCGAAGTTTGGGCAAGATGGAGAGCGATGCCATTGAAGTCTGAGCACGAGTATCCAAGATTTGATATCCATATCACAATTGAATTAATTTAATTGAATAAGACCCCAAACACTGGATGATAAGGAGGATGACCCGGTCAACTGGTCACGATCAAAGAATTAGAATTTAAAGGATGATGCAAGGATATAGAAATAAGGCAATTTCTTCCTTTGGATAGGGAAACTAAATATGATACCTTGGATTGATCTATCAAGTACAGTGCCTTTTTCATCTGAAATATGTGAAAGGAAAAACAATAATGATTTCAAAGGCGATGTTATTAAGCACAATACGTGGTTCATAGGCGATGGAAATAATTCAAAAGAGAATTGCCAAAACTGTTGTGGATGAGACTCTAGGGCAAATTTAACTATGTCTCCCTCCATGTCAAATAATATATGAGAAGCGAACCAAAGTACAATAAGTTGATCAGACCATCATGCACCGGTTCTGATTAGACAATATGTTAGTGGGTGCCGGCCCCCAATAAAATATGTCATGATCAAGCTCGAAAAAATTAGCTTGCAAAACTGGTGCTAAATTAGCAACATAAGATAGACAAAATATAAGTAAGGATAATGATGAAGGAAGTTAATAGTACAAGATTCCTTAAACATCAAGGAGTGAGGGTGAATCAAAACAAGAGGGAAAAGATTTTCAATTTGAAGTTCATAATGAGATTCTCAAGGGTCGTCCAGGAATCTCTCAAATAGTCCTAACTGTGATTGAGTAACCTCTCCGTTAAAGCCTATCTCTCAATCCTATCGCAGGCTCGCAGCAGTACAACTAAGTCGTCGTACTACAACGATATCGCACTAATGCGACTCTCGACCTGCGTGGGCCACCACTAAAAATGTGTCACAACCCGCACCCTGTGTAGGGGCACGAGAAGTGGGTACGTCCAGCCTACGCCGCAGTGTCAGCGGTAGTAAGCTGTCCTAGGTTGCTAACTAATCTCATGCAGTGAATAAAAGTACTTGTCCAGATATCAGCTCCGAATGGAGGACAAGTAAAAGGGTATGATATACTCAATCACAGTCTAAAACACGATAAGAAAATACAGAAGTTATACCTAAGGAATTAAAGACAACAACAACTAACTACTAAAATAATACAACAATGTTTCAAACAAACTTAATACAAACTCAATATCTTAACTTTAATACACAAGCCAAAACATGAAAGCTAAAGTAGTCTACTAGCTAATCTCCTGAATCACTCCTGAGAGTCGGGACCAAAGGTAGCTAACCCCTCGCCAGGTCCATGGTAAGCAGGGCATGTGTCCTCAGGATTATCATCTGTAATATTTTCAACAGGTCCAATCAGGACGGGAACGAGTACAACTCATCTAGAAAAACCCAAGTAAATGACAAAGAACTATAAAGCAGTTATAGACAGTTTTACTGATGAGCATGGCAGTTTTATACAGGTAATGATGGCATAGAGAAACAGTAAGATACAAGAAAAGAAAGGTAACTAAAACAAGAGAAGAATCATGGCAATGAAGACTGTAATAAAAGCTAACTGAACTAGAATAACATGTATGAGTCCAGACAGTACGATATAAGTCTAATGTAATCCCAGTATGAGTCCAGTCCATATAATCCGATACCAGATGATTTCCAGTACAAGATGAGTCCAACAGTGATCAATGAAACCAGGGTGAGTCCAACTATGATCTAACAGTGTATTTTAAAATACCGAGGTCGACATGCAAACGGCTGTAGGTATCAGGCACATCTCTCACTGATCAGGCAAGAGATGGCTATGCTTTCGAT
This sequence comes from Iris pallida, assembly GCA_029216955.1. Classification (NCBI taxonomy): domain Eukaryota; kingdom Viridiplantae; phylum Streptophyta; class Magnoliopsida; order Asparagales; family Iridaceae; genus Iris; species Iris pallida. Next base: position 4,110,173 of record JANAVB010004800.1, read on the forward strand.
AGATTCCAGTGGGAGATTCCGGATTTGGGGTATGTCTACATGTCTTACTCAATATTTCCCCGTCCAGCAAGTGAATCCAAAATCGACAAAAGAATCGAGATGAGTCTGGCCAATACATGACGATTCCAGAAATGATTCCGGAATGATACCAATGACTCCAGTAATAGAGGCCAGCAAGTAAGGTATGTGTCGATACATGAATCCAAAAATATTCATATGTGTTGATACAGAGAATCACATAGAACTAACTAGAACTGAGATACAGTAATCGACAAATAAATGAGAGAACTATCAGAGAATGTAATCGCCTGATACTCTGAAAAGAGTAGTATAATATCAGATGTCTGTACCAGGGTCACAATGTCCTAAAATAGAGCAATATAGTTATGACATGTCCAAAATGAAGGTAAGTGAAATCTATGATGTAATCTATATGAATTCTAAGCCAATCTAGGTCAAAGTCAAACTAGGTCAACACTACAGTCAAACTAAGTCAAATCAAGTCATATTAGGTCACAAAAAGTTAAACTAAGTCATACAAGATCAAACAAGGTTAAACAAGTCTAATCTAGGTTAAAGTCAACTCTTGGTCAAATATTCTAGCCAAACTAGTCAAGTTATCTAGGGTTTAGTCAATAATGGTCAAACTAGGTCGAAGTCTAGACTAACTAAGATTTTGGTTAATTATAGATTAGTCAATAAGGTAATTAGGTCAATGGTCAACTCTTTAAGGCTAACTCAAAACCAATCATAGGCTGACATGGCTTAGGATACCTAAGATACTATACCACAATGTTAAGGTATAACCAATCATCTATACAAGTATATCACACAAAATATATAGTACAATACCAATCTTAATCCTGTAATCAAGGTAATCCCATTCTCCGACTCAAGTCATGACTCAACTCTAAGTATCTCATTTAACCCCATACATATCTTCATCTATATAGGATTATCCTCATAATCCATATGGTCAACCTAATCATCTAGTTAGGGTTTAGTCAAATCTTAGTCAAATAGTCCTTCTATGTTCATCCAAGTCATTTCTAGGTCAATTTGGTCATGGTTAACCTATAGTTGACTTTGGTCAACAATGGTCAACAATCTAGTCAAACTAGGTCTACTAGACCTAATGGTCAACTCTAAACTCACTAACCATAGGCTATAGGCTAGTGTAACTAGATACCATGTATAGGTATCTCATATAGGTGTCTATAGCCATATATCTATACAATATATATCTAATACCATATAGTCTCACCTATATATAATACCATAATATATATATATATATATATATATATATATATATATATATATATATATATATATATATATATATATATATATATATATATTTATATATATACCCATTATATACCCATTATATATAACATATATATATACTCTCATATATATACCAACTATATATAGACAACCAAATATATATATATAATGCATACATATATATAATATATATATATATATATATAATATATATATATATATATAAATATATATATATATATATATATATATATATATATATATATATATATATACAAAATATATATATATATATATATATATATATATATATATATATATATATATATATATATATATATATATATACATATATATACATTTACATATCTATCCATATACCCATTCACATATATATAACCACATATACCCATTATATATAATACCCTTATATATATATATATATATATATATATATATATATATATATATATATATATATATATATATATATATATATATATATATATATACCATAACATATATATTTATATACATATATAACATATATACATATATAGGTAGAAAGAGAGAGAGGAATGGGAGGGTGAGAGTGGGGGTGATGGGGTGTCATGTGTGTGTGTGGACTGGACAGCAGAGGGGGGGGGGGGGGGGGGGGTTGATCTCAGAAATCTGAGATAGGGGGGAACCCATAACTCACACACACATACCTATATATATACCTATTTATATACACACACATATCTGCATATATATATACATATACACACTCACATACCCACATACACACACATATACTTATATACATATATATACAATATATATACACACTAATATACGTATATATTTACCTACAAATCAATTTGAAATTCGAAATAAATACTGAAATAATACCAGAAAACACTGTTCATTCATGAATATTGGGGTAAACCCAAAATCGATACAAAACCTAATTAATACCCAAAACTAAGGGTTGGTAATCGTGCCCCCACACGTGTACGTGTCGTGTGTGTCCATGGGAGTCCACCACGACACGACACGGCGGGTCCAGTGGTCAAAAACCCAAATCGGGTAAATTTTCAGACACCACAGTGTCACAGCGTAGTGCACAGGTTCACTTAGGTCTAGGACACGGTACACGTGTCCTCGTGTCTAGTGGTCGTGTCCCTAGGTTTGTCTAGGATAGGGCTACGTGTCCTCCAGCCTGATACGTGTCCAAGTGTCACACAGTGTCGTGTCCGAGCCCGTATCAGAGCCTAACTGTGCGGTGTGTGTGTGGACAGCACAAATCAGTGCGAGCTTGATAACATCGTGAATACCAAACCAACTTGACCCAAACTTTGTGTGTGTCGTGTCAGACATTAGACCCATATGTCCACAAAGTTTCGTGCCATATAGTGTCGTGTCATGTTCTGTGTCTAGCCCGAGTAGCAGGGGAGAACACAGGCACAGTGCGGTGCCTCGTGCAGCGAGGACAGAGCCTCGTGGATACGACACACACGTGGATACGTGTCGTGCTCGTGTCAGGGTGTAGCCTAGGTCTAGGGCTAGGGATTAGGCCTGACACTTTGTGTCCACGTTGTGTCTAGACACGATACGAAGGCCGTGTCAGTGTGTGTTTTAACACTGTGTGCAGTATAAACTAAACCAGTGCGCGTGTGATTACGTGTCCGATACGACACGAGATGACATAGCACTTGGGGGCTGACATGTCAGTCATGGCCCCTTCGTGTCCACCACAATTAGTGTGTCGAAGTGTCGTGTACAGTGAGAAATGGGGCTCGAGCAACAGGACACAGTATATGTGTGTGTACAGAGTATTCGTATCCGTTTTGGACACGGACACGACTCAGATTCGTGCTCAGTCCTAGTGTTTCGTGATCAGCATGCTAAGGGCTACCAAAATGTGTAATTTGTTTTAGAAAATAATAACTTTTATTCCTAAGTGGCATTTCACCAAACACTGCAATTTAAACATAGATACGTGTCCGATACGGACACCAAATCAAACCTATTTTCTACCAAACTTGACCCAAAGTTAGGGTTTACCTATATGCATGCAATTATGAAGAGAAAAACACAATATTAACTAGGTTTAGGGATATTTACCTATGAGTGCAAAATCCTCAAATATAGGCCTATTTGAATAAAATCCTCCTTCAACTCCTAATGTCCAAAGCTTCACAAATCCTTGCTAGCAAGCCACAATTGGTATCCTCTAGTGTAGGGGAGTCTAATGCAAGAAACTAGGCTCAATTTGGAGCTAAATTGATTGAATGGTGAGGGTGTGAAGTTGTAGGAAAAAACTAGGTTTCAAGTGTATGAAAATGAGGTGTGAATGAAGGGGGGGTGTGTTTATATGGAAGGGGGTAGGGTTGGCTGGTCATGGGGGGTAGGGGGTAGATATTTAGGGTTTATCCACCTAGCAAAACTTAGCCCCTAAGTCTTTGACTAAGGGAATAGATATTTAGGTTTCTAGGAAATATCTTAGATAGGTAATATCTAGATATTTGTAAACTAGATATTTATACCTAAAGCTAACATCCTCTACTTAGTCTCCTAGGTTAGTTTCTAACCTCTAGATTAGTGTAAACTAGGTTAGGGACTAACATGACACTAATCAACTAATTAGAGAATAATAAATTACATAAATCCAAATAATTTCTAATAAATTATCAAAATACCCTTTTGACTAAAAAGTGGTAATTTGATATCCTAATCATATGGTTAGGCTTACATGGTCATGGTTAGTCTCTAGGTTATGAAATCTCTAGGGTTTACACTAGGGTTATACTAGTAAAATCATAAAGTCATAAGTCGTGACTTAGAAAAATAGTTTTAAATTATCTAAAAATCACCAAAATTCATAACATGACTAAATCACCGTTATTTAATAATAAAAATAATAAATTTTTAAAATATCCCAATTTCAGAAAACTGGATGTTACAAGTCTACCCTCCTTAGAAAAATTTTGTCCTCGAAATTAAGATGGTCGTACTCCTTCTAGGTCAAACCCCCAGTCAATCAGAGTCAAAAGATAACATGCAATCATAGTCCTACTGGTCGTGATTTCACAGTCTTGAACAGGGTAACTATACTATCTAGCACATCACAAGCATATCCAGACTGGTACTAATGGAATCATACAACAAGATGGGAAAGGAAGGACAGGAAAGATAAACCTGCTAACCCGTCACCTGCAGCGTTGGTCTCCTCGACCGTCATCGTAAAAGCTCCACCCCTCTGGTGCTGAGCTACAGGTGGCCTAGCACCCTCAACAGGAGGTGCAAAGGGACAGTCTACCATCCTATATGAAACTGGTAAAGATAATTAGGAATTAATTATGAAGGATTACTATTCCAAAGATGATCAAATCGAAGGTTTAAGGCACGAGTGTCAATTGCATAGAAATCCAATAACACAATATATAAAGAAGATTTTAGTCCTGGCACGATCTAAGTTGATCAATTTTAGTCCTGGCACGATCTAAGTTGATCAATTTGCAGGATATATAAAGAAGATTTTAGTCCCGACTCATGCGGCCGAAGACTCATGCGGTCAAAGACTCATGCGGTCAAAGACTCATACGGCCAGACTCATACGACCAAAAACTTATGTGGCCAAAGACTCATACGGCCAGACTCATGCGGGCAAACTGCTCATCTTCTCCAAAATCCAAAAAAGATGGCCAGGGAACCCATGAACTTCAAACTTGTACAACTCGGACAAAACAAAATAAAATCTAACTTTTCAAAGGTCAAATTTGGGTATAATAAAATGCTCTACCACATGGAACAACTAGATTTTAAAAACAAGTAAGTTTAATAGATCAAAACCAAGGAAAACCAAAATGACATAAACTTAGATCTACAAGAATCCATCTATCAAAACCGAAAATACCAAGTACTAAACTTGTAGAGGATGATGAGAAGAACAATATAGACAAATAATATTAAAAGAAAAAATCAAGGATGAAAAATGTATAAATCTCCACTTTTGAGCAAGTTGTACTTGCCTAATGGTTTGCTTGAGAAAAATAAATAAAAGAGTGAATGAGGAGAGAGAGAGAGAGAGAGAAAGAGGAAGAGAATATATATAAGGGTTGGGTTGGCTCAAAGAAACCCTAAAATTAAGCATGCTCTTAACTATATGACTAATGACATGTTAAATGGTACATGAAACAACTAATTAAATTATTTAAATAAAATCCTAACTACAACACGGTTCAAATATCTTATCATCGAAGTAGTGAACCACGCCTACAACCAGACAAGGACAAGGGATGACATACTAATCCGCAACGAGATACTGTTCCATGCTATGGCCAGTTACAAATACATGATACATACAATCAAGATACAGGTGCCACATATACCATATACAGAAAAATCAAAATTTTACGTATTTCAGGAATGAGGAGTGACATTATTACTTAGCACTTTTGGTTTTGGTGGACTAAATCTTGTAGATCTCAGTTTTTCTCAAATCTTGGTTTTCTTGGGTTTTGATCTACCAAACTTTATTATTTTCATGTTTTGATTGTTCTATGTTGTAGGAAATTTGATTTTACCCAAAATAGACCTTTGAAAACCCAAATTTCGAATTGTTTTGAGTGATTTATGGACTTGGAAAGTTTATGGGTTCCATGAACTCACCTTCTCGGGTTGGAGAAGAAGAACAGTGTGGGCGTATGGCATTTTATGTGTCCACATTAGCTTTAGCCTTGGACACATAGCCCTTTACATGCGCCCAAGCTCCATGCCTTCTTCTGCTTGGGCGCATAGCTTCTATATGCGCCCATAGTCTTTTCAATGTGGGCGCATAGCTATTGTTATATGCCCACTTAGCCAGTGAAGATGGCCTCCAGACTTATCTTCTAATGCATCCGACCTCACTCATGTGGACGTATGCATGTGGATGCATAGACCTGGACGTATGCATGTGGATGCATAGACCATGGGCGCATACACTCTTTGGTGCATACCTTCCATAGCATATGCTCTACATGATGCATTTAGCCTTAGGCGCATGCATGTGGGCGCATGCTCTCCATGTCATCCCATTGACCCCTTATGCCATCTCTTGTAATTATCCATATTTTCCTCCATGGTCCTTAGTGTGAGTTGCGACTTTATTTATACTCTTTACTTGACTGGTCCTGTAGCGTTATTTTCTATATTACACATGTACTCTGAGCTTTAAACACGATCTTGGTATGGAACGTATACTCTCTAATAACTACTTCAGTGGCCCATCGTGGCGCACTCTTGACCAATAAGTTTTTAGCATACAAGTGCACTTAACATGAACACGACATGACAATGTGACTTTATATAATAACTCTTGATAGTGACCCATCGTGGTGCACTCTTGACAAGCAACTTGACATGATAATTCTTGATGGTGGTCCATTGTGATGCACTCTTGACTTGATAAGTAACATAACATGACATGTAATCTTGATGCTGTTACAACAGCTATCTCTGCTTGCTAAGTAAATCTTATCTTAACAACGTAGATGGTTGTGCCCGTACAAGCTACATGTCTCGTCTTGCATCATGTCTAGGACATGGATACCTGATTTTCTAAGGTCAAGAATTTATACTAAATCTGACTAGGATAATGAATAGATTGATCAAGTAGTTCATGAAGAGATTTTCTAGCTACAGGCAGTCCCGTTATCTGGGTGCTTTAATTGGACTTGTAGCCTGCCGTCGACTAGGGCACATTTCCAATACGCTGTCATGTATTGCACCCTAAAGTCACCTAATACAACTCTCTCAACTTGCAACTGGATAACCTGGATTAAGTCTGCAGGGCTTGTGGCTGTTGGAACATCTTAATGCATCTTGTTAGTAACTAGGCTTGTGATAACCCTAGTTAGTTAAAGTATCAAGCCGTACTCATTGCTTGGCCGTGATTGATGGATGGAGTCCAGTCTAGTCTTGTCTAAATAGCGCCAATCTATGATTACTTCAGTATATTTACTATTTATGCTTTACTCTTGTCGATAAATGATTTGAGACTAAGCTTTGTTCAGGTGAAGGATTACAATCCCGGTCCTTGTTTGATTTACGGGTTGTAACTTGGTTACCGAAATAGTTTCTCAATTATCTTATCTTTTATCACCTTGTTTTCTCTATCTCATGTCTTTTGTTATCATTTATGTATTTATTTCTAATATGCTGGTTTTAGTTCTTAAGTGAAGCCTCCCTTGTGGCACTTGCTCTTCTGGGTTCTGATCCAGCTGGTTTTGTATGACCAGATTTTGGAGTAGCACCCGAGGATTTGCCAGTCTTCCAGCCAGATGGTGAACGCCAGACGTAATCCTGGCAACGAGTGGGTTTCTTCTTTTGCTCCCCCAATCTCTTGTAAATTATTCTTTATGATCATCTGAATATGTAATGTATGAGACACCTTACTTTGTATGTCTGAAGATCTACCATCTTGTTATATTTACTTGCTTGCTTGAGATTGAGACACTAGGCTTGTTCTTGACCATAAAAGACTGTTGGCTTATAGATAAATCTCCATGCATCTAGACAGTCGTGACCATATTACGAGGTGGGATTCACTTTAATGTTCGTAGCCGGCTATGTCTTTCCCCCGCTCTTCAGTATTCTGGATCTTGGGCGTGACACGGTTTAAGTGATGGCCCATGCAGGTCTTGTAATTCAAGATGTGTGAGGGTTTTACTGAATAGATGTCTCAATCAGCACTCTTCTTTGATCTCTACTCGTGTCTTCTAATCTTTCTGAAATCTTGATCTGATAACATGCTTATATCCTCGATCTATCTTGGTCATTACTTATTGCTTCCCATGTCATTTCTTCAATGGCATTGCTCCTGGTCCTACCGATCAGCAAGGTGGAGCACCTCCAGTGAACCAGCAGCAACCTGGGGACCAAGCCCAGCACTCTGGAGCATCTTTCCGAGTTATGTATTCTGGGAACCCAAAGCCCCCGGTTCAGCCAGTCCAGCCTGTAGAGCCTGACAATGGAATTCTGGTAGGACTCATCAGGGAATTGCTTGTGTCACAAGATCGTCGGGGCGATGCCCTGCACCAGACAATATAAGATGTCATGGATAGAGTTGGTTATCCAGGGAACGGCCAACAGCTTCAAGCGTCTGAACCCTTCCTTTTTTGATGGCAGTGAAGATGCGATTGTTGTCGATGCTTAGCTTTATGATATAGAAGTTATCCTAGAGGCAGCTAGGATTCCTGAGGAAGATAAGGTAGTCATTGTACGCCGACAGTTATTGGACTTAACCTACAGCTGGTGGGCAATGCTAGCAGTTGGATTAGCAATGCCTATTTTATGGGCGATATTCAGCAATAAGTTCCAAATGAAGTATTTTGATACAACAGCTCGGTATGATCTGCAGATAAGATTCACCAATCCTAAGCAGATGGAAAGGACGGTCGATGGTTTTGCGGCCAAATTTTCAAGGCTTAGTCTGTTTGCTCCCACCTTGGTGGCAACCGAAATAGACCGAGCGCAGTGATCCCAGCAGGGACTCCACCTAGAGATCATTATATCAGTAGAGAAGTTTGAGCACCAGACATTTGATGCCATCTTACGAGCAGCAAAGAGGCACGAATATACTTCCCAAAGGATAGTAGATCGAATCGAAGGAAGAAAGAGGTCTCAAAGACAGATGTCCCAATCATCAGCACCAGTCCTGACAGCTAGAGCTTTGACTATTGGAGCTCCTAGGAGGGCGACCACAGTCTCATCGGCTCAGCACTCGATACCGACGTATCCTCAGAAACAGAAGCAAAAGCAGTCTTCCGCAATGGGCTGCACTCATTGTGGGAAGCCATGGCATGTAATATCAGAGTGTCATATAGTACAGGGATTATGGTTGGCTTGTAGGGTCCAGCACCAGTACAGCAGCAGTACCAGCCTCCGAGGCCATTGCCGCCTCAACCTCAACAGTATGCCCAAGCTCAGATTCAGAACTGACAGAGAGGTTTCCAGCAGAGGGGACCAGCATCAAGTGGACAAGGTCAGGCTATGGCTCTGACTGTGGCAGAAGAATTGGCATCAGGTGAGGTGGTGGCAGGTACCATTCTCGTTAACTCTTTTTCAGCATCGATATTATTTGATTCGGGTGCATCGCATTTATTTAAGTCTGCACGATTTGCTACACGGATAGGAATGGAGTCCGAGGTATTATCAGTAAGGCTCAATATACTTACTCGTAACGGTCTTGTGGGAGTAGATAGAGTCTTTTCCTCATGTCGAATCATAGTTAGCGGTAGAGAGGTTTTTGCTAGATTGATAGAATTTTTGATGGCCGACTATTACGTGGTCCTAGGAATGGATTGGTTGAAGAATCAGTATGCAAGAATAGACTGCCATATTGGCAAGAATATTTTGGTATTCCCGGCGAACCAAAGTTTTCATTTTCCAGAGGTGAAGTAGAACCTTCTCCACCAGTCTTGCGAATGGCAGTAGCAGTAGCAGTAGCAGTTCAGTTTCCCAGAGTAGTAGAAGAGTTTCCTGATGTATTTCCTGAAGAGCTTCTAGGCATGCCCCCAGAAAGAGAGATAGAGTTCACCATTGATTTGCTTCCAGGGACGGCACCAGTGTCAGAGAGAGTCTACAGAATGGCACCTTCAGAATTGGAGATCACGTACAAGATGATTGAAGAACTCAGAACTAAGGGATTCATTCGTACTAGTGGATCATCTTGGAGAGCTCCGATGCTTCTTGTGAAAAAAAGATGGTACGTCAAGATTATGTATTGATTATCATACCTTGAACTCTGTAACAATCAAGAACAGATATCCTCTACCAAGGATAGATGATTTATTTGATCAACTCAGAGGAGCGGCAGTATTCTCGAAGATGGACTTACGATTAGGGTACCATTAGATCAAAGTCAGAGAGTAAGACATCCCGAAGATAGCATTCAGATCTAGATATGGACATTGGGAGTTCCTTATTATGCCATTTGGAGCGACCAATTCGCCAGCCGTATTCATGGACCTCATGAATCGTATCTTCATGCCCTATTTGGACAAATTTGTGATAGTGTTTATAGAAGACATTTTAGTCTATAGTAAGAATAAGGCAGAGCATGAGCACCATCTCCGTGTAGTTCTTCAGATTCTCAGGGAGCACCAGTTGTACGCGAAGTTCAGTAAGTACGAATTTTGGCTGGATCATATTTCGTACTTAGGTCATATTGTAACACCCAGTTTTCCAAAAAGGGTAATTTTGAAATTTATAATTATAATTATTATTTAATAATATTTATTTTATATTATGATTTTTAGTGATTTTTAATTATTTTTAAACTATTCAAATTCATGACTTGTGATTTTTGGTGTTTTGCTAGTGAAACAGTAGAGACCGCCTACCCTAGAGCCTAGCCATGTGATTAGGGTATTTTTAAAATTTTTAGCATTATTTGAATTTATTAGAATTTATTTGAATTTATGGGAATTTTTAGAAATTATTTTGGAATTGTTTGAATGAGGGTTGACTAGTTGACTTTGACTAGCTTTGACTTTGTGACCTAACCCTAGTTGAGTTTGGACTTGTTTAGATTATGCAACCCTAGTTAGACTAGAGTTGACCCATGGTTTGGTTATTTGACTCAAGTTAGATCATTTAAGTCATAAGCCATGACTTGTGATTAAACATTAAATCAATAACTAGCCATATAGGCCCAAAGCCCATTAACTAATGCCTAACCCTAACCCTAACACTATTTTGTCCAGCCACTACACCCATTGGGAAACCCCCCCTCCTATAAATATTCTCCTCCATTTAGGGCTAGCCTCATTAGGAAAGAGCAAACTTAGAAAGAGTTATTTTCCCTACTTCAAAAATCCCTAAAAAAATCCATTTTAACTCCTTTTTAATCCAAACAAATTGCAATAGGTTCTAATTGTGTTTTCTTGCTGTTGGAATTGGTTATTCTCAGTTTTCTACCAATTTGAAGGAGTTTGGTAGCTTTTGGAAATCCTCTTTCAAAGGGTTTTTGTGTTGGACAACACATAGGTAAAATCCTAATCCACCTATTTAAATTTCGTTTTAATTGCATGGATGCCTACCCTAAGTGTCCTGACCTTTAGGAATAGGATTTATAGGAATTTGTGTCCTGTAGTCCGTATCGGACACGTATCAGTGACAGCCATAGGTGTTTGACGAAATGTCTCAATGGACATTTCGTTCTGATTTTGCAAAACTTTTGAATAGGAAAATATATTTTTGTGTCGCTTATTCATTTCCTTTGCTCTGAACTTGAATCGCGTTTGTGTCGTGTCGATTGGACACGCGTGCACACTTCTCGCACGCGCGCGCGCGCTGCTACAGTTCTCCCCGCTGTTCGGGCCTCCTACAGGACACGACACTTGATGATTCGACACAAAATTTGGTGGACACTAGGGGGAATGCACAGACATCAGCCCCCAAAATTTCATCGGGTTTTTGGTCGGGTTGGATAGAAATCAGTCGTGCACTAATTTTTCACTGTTCTGCGTACAGTTTAAATTAGCCACTGATACGACCTTATATCTTTGGACACACATGCTATGACCCAAACAAGGTGACACACACCTAGTTGGACCTAGCGTACCCATTGACACAACCACGAGATTTAGTTGGGCTGTGTCGGGTGCACGACACGCGTGCACCTGTGCACGACGCAGTGCCAAACTGCTGTGTCTGTGTGCACTGCTGAGTTGTTATTTTTGATTGGACACGTTGTGTCCCTTGCTGGGACACAAACACATCATATGACACGATCACATGTTATATTTGAATTACCAACCTTTATAATTACATATTAACATGTTTTCGTATGTTATTTCCCTTTAACCAAATTTCTGAACCATATGTAAACTTTGTGTTTCTTTTCCAGTTTCAAAATTTGAGATTTAGCAACAAATTAACCTACTTAAATAAAATGGTTCACATTTTTAAGTGCCTAGTATGTTACACCTATATGTGTGTTTTACTTATGTGACGAATTTGGTTTGAATTGGTGAATGTTTGGGTTTGAAAATGGGGTTGAATAATGTGTGGGACTGTTTTGTGAAAATCTGAGTTCATGGTTGTCTGGATTTCTGTGTGAATCATTTTCCTTTAACTGAGTTTGTTTTGATATTTAAAACCTGAGATTTCTGAGTTATTCTCCTTCCTTTGAACTGAATTAACAGGAAGTATATTATGTGGTTGGTTCTTAATCAATCTGAGATTATTGTTTATAAAACCTGAGAATGTCAAAATATGAATTCTGTTTTGATATCCTGAGAAATCTAATTGCCTATACATACACACATGCCCACATGCAAGTTCCCCGCCCCCCCTTCAGAGTTTCATGTCATATGTTTCTACACACACTGTGCACACTAGTGT